>JALGQZ010000002.1:37431996-37954496 GCA_023105745.1 Austropuccinia psidii
GTTAGATTATCAAATCTTCCAATAAATTTTAAAATAGCCTTTTTTGGGTATCTATGGGGTTTACCTATGTTATGTTTGGTGTAGAATCCAAAAATGACATACTGATTATAAATTTGTTCATAAAAAATATAGTTATATTTATTTTTTGTTATTTTACATTTTAAATTAATTTGAAAATTCAGTTTATGACTAAATAAAATGTATAAAATGTTATTTGTGGCATTATGAGTATGTCATACATACCTCACAAGCTCACAACACTGTTGTTATATTCCAGCTGTGTTGCTGGGGGAAGGGCTAAAAAGTCATTGGTGTAATCTTTTTGGTCTTTGTATTCCATCCATAATAAAAGAATATTATTACAATTCCTTCAATAATTTGGATCATCCTTTCTGCCAAACCTTCTGTTTGTGGGCTGTAGGATGTTGATAATGCTAATTTTATTCCTAGAATAGCATACAATCTGGTCCACAGTTATAATTCAAATTTTGTGTCTCCGTCACTAAATATTATTCTGTGATCACCAAAATGCACTATAATATTGTTCCAAAATAGGATGCCAATATCTATTTCTGTGTCTTTTTGGTGGCAAGGAAGGAATCTGAAATTATTCATCTCAATTTATAATAATACTAGGCATGCATTTAGTATGTCTTTTTTGCCTGGGAAAATTCCTGTTACCCAAACGATGTTTATTATTTGAAATGGGATTTTTGGGTTCCTCTTTTTTTGCCATGGTTTTATTATATTTATGGAATCTGGTACAAGTGTTTATTTATAAACTAAATTCTTGTTCTAATTTTGGACACAAAGATGTCCTTGAGATCCTCTCTCTAGTTTAAAATTCACTAATGTATCCCATATATCAAAAATCATGAAATTACTGAATTATTAGGGAGATGTGCTCTATATCTACCATTACCAAGGTACTTGTGTGTTTCCCCTGAAGTATAGTAGCTCATATTTAAGTAATAATGTGTTATATTTGAAGCTCTCAAGCCCTTGTTCCTCAAGTTGGATTTCTATTTCCGGACTTCTATATTTCTCTTGAAGTATCTCTATCAATATACTACACTGTTTGTGTTTAATATATGATTATCAAACTACTTTGGAGAATTATGAATTAAAATTTGATGAGAGAAATTTTAATATATTTGTCTCTTTTTCCTCCTGAATAATCTTTTCTTTGTTTGGTTGCATCAGTTTCTAATTATTTCCATTTCCTTATATTTAATGAAAATCTTTGTTGAATTTTCAGGATCATATTCTGTATTTTATTGACCATCTCTTGGTAGCCATATCCATTTTTGCCAATTTTACCCTCTTTATATATGATGGTAATGTTGCCTCTATACTCCTGTATGGATATTTGAAAACTCAGCATGTTCCTGTTTGCAGTTTTAATGTTGAGTAAGGACTTGAGTGCTATGTATTCTGTGAATACTTCAAACACTGTATTAGTGAGGTTTCTCTAATTACCCTACCAGGAATAGACATTCTGTTTGAGTTTTTCCATATTTTTATTCTGAGTATTTCATCTGTTTATATATATAAAAAAGAGATCCTTCTTTAGGTATCTCATCCATCAATTTTATTTGGTGAAGTGCATCTCCTAGCTCTTGAATGCATGCTGCAAAGATTTATAATTTGAAGCGTAATTCAAAGTCAGGCATCATTAATACAGGTACATTTGTGAGTTCACAAATGTACCTGTAAATGAATCTTTCGTTTATTTAGTTTTTTAAAAGACTTCATATTTTGAGAATACCTTGTATGGAATACTAGTTATGTGTGAAAAATTCTCCATGTGGCTTCTTTAGTAGCTGTAAAAATCTAAAAAGGTTTGGATTTTTTTTTAGGTAATGGGTTTTACAGTACTGAAGCTACTTTATTTTGGCCTATGGATAAGCTTGAGTCTGAGAATCTGGGCCCTAATCCAAAAGCTTCTTAATGGCCAAAATTAAACTTTTTGAGTGAAAAGTCTCATGTTTATGAGTGTAAATCTACTAAATATTATGTGATATTGCTCCACATTGTCATACAATGTTTCCAAGAATAATATGATATCATAAATGTACACTACCATCCACCCTTCCATTATCATTTAGAAGTGGGCTGGTGCCTTTTTGATACCAAATAGCATTCTGGTAAAGTAACATATGCCCATATGACATATTATTATTAGTAGTTTTATGTAGTTTGGTTTTACTTCATTCTTATGGAAACCTTTTATGCAGTACTTATCTGTTATAATTTTCTCTTGAAACATTATCAAGTGAATGGAATACTCTTGGGATAATGTACCTATCTGCTTTGGTTTAGCTGTTCATCTCTCTGAAGTCTTCACACAATCTTGAATTTGAATAATTTCATTTAAAAAAGACTGGTGTTGTGACTTCCACTATTTCATTATTACAAATTTTTCTGATTAAATCCATTTATAGAAGCTCATTGATATATTTTTCATTTTATTTTTGTAGCTTCAAGGCTTTCTGGCTAAAGTGATTCTCTGAAAATAGGTGGGTAAGCTCTCTCCACATATAGATATATATAATACTCTTTCATTTTTCCCAGGGATTAATCCCCAATTTCAAAAGCTTCTCTGTGCTTTCCACATAATTTGATTAAGTTGAGCTTCATCTTACTTGTAAGTTGTGTACAATATTGGGCTTCTTCAAATTATTCCAATAGGTCTTTTAATGTGTTATAGCTTGTGATATTTTTTAGATAAAAGGAAAACTCTGTTTTACTTGTTTGTACCCATGGTAAGGTACCTATTATTACTGTCAAAAATATCCAGAACATACATTTTCTATATTCTGTGCCTAGTAAAAAGAACTGTAATTGTGAATTGCCCAAGACTACAAATTAAGGTCTTCATCTTAAGTTTACTTTCCTGAAAAAGTGTACTATATCTTTGATAATTATTCCAAGATAATTTATTATTCCTGAAGAACTGTTAAAATTTCCAGCCTTATTGGTAATGATATCTTCATCTCATTTGGGGAAATGAAAACTAAGGTATTGTGGAAACTCCTCTTTTTTGGGATTAGAATTAGAAAGTACCTGAAGGGGGAATCATGGTAAATAGCCTTTGATTGATAATAAATTTGGTAAAAAAGGGCAACAAAACATTATTGCCTTACCCTCTTAGACTACTGAAATAATCTCCCTTGGAGGTTAAAAACCAAAAAATAAAATTGAGAAAGTGGCTTTACAAATTTAGAAGACATATTCAGAAGTCTCTAATAAGAGCTATTCAATAAATAAAAAAATAATAAGATTAAATCCAGTCATATAGTCGATTTGGAAATATAAAGGGATAATTAGCTTTTTCAAAGGTTTTCCTTAGTTAAATTTGGTGAGTAATTTTCTCTTGGTGATAAAATACTGATAAATTGATTCTCAAGTATATTTTCAGAGAATTTTTAATGTTGATTATAGGTTTGGTAAGATAAAACAGTATAAAGATATATAAATAAGGTTTTTTTATCTGAGGTGTTGAAAATATAGAATAAAGGTAATAATAGATTTTAAATATAAAGAGTACTTGATTTTAGACTTGTTTTTCTGATAAGTGTAACATGGTTTAAAATACTGTAAGATTATCTTCCAATAATTAGAAAGATTTTTATTCAATAGGGAAATTCCACTGAGAATGGCTACTTGGTAAGTTTGAAACAGTAAAATACCTCTGAGATGAGCTACTGAGAAATAAAATAGAACTATACTATACTGGACTAACTCCAATGTGAGGGATGGGTTTGTGAGCCTGTGTGGTATGTATGACATAACAATAAGGTCACAAGTAATAATTTATACATTTGATTCAGTGAATAAATGACTCGTCAAATGATCTTAAAGCAAAATATAATGAAAATTACTATAAATTTGTTTTGGATAAGCAAAGCTATAATTTTCGGTCCATTTTGGATTCTAAACTAAAAATAGCCCAGGGCAAACCCATAGGGTGTTATACCCAAAATTGGCTATTTTTTCTTTTATTGAAAGATTTAAGAATATTACATAACAATAATAAAGTTTTATTAAATTTTGATAAAATGTTTGACTTTTTGATTTTAGCCAAAGCTTAAAGTTAGATAAGGTTTATGTAAGATTAAGGGATTGTGTTGAAGCTAAGGTGTTGTTTTCAGTTACGTAATTGGATAAGGATATTACAGACAGAAATTAAATCCTGAATGGACTCAATTGAAATTTATTTAAAGACATGGTATAGCTTCAAATAAATAAATTGGCAAAATACAATGAAAAGGGGGGACAAAGGGAAAAATGGCCAAAGATTTCAGGATACCCAACATTTGGAATCTGCAAGAGCCCAAATAGGGTTGTATTCCTGTATTGAAGGTTTTCATCCTTATTTAAACTTTAAGGTTAGGCAATGATTGAATATTAAATCTTTGAAGGGTTTAACCTTCATTTGAAAAAGAATTATAACCTGCCAAAGGGTAAATAACTTCAGACAGGCTTGTGATGAAGGGTTTAAGAGTTTTGAAAATTGAAAATTAAAGTCAAAATAATCAAAAAAGTATCAAAATTTAAGGTTTGGTGCACCTTACTATCGTTACATAGAAAAGAGCAGCAACTTAAAAAATTCATAGAGAATTCATTTCTCAACGTATTTGCTTAAATTTTTTAAAAAGCTTAAAATTCAATTTTATATATTTCTAAATTAATAATTAAGTATCTTATATTATTAATATTATTTTGGTATTTAGCCTTTGAAATACCTATATCCATTATTCTTGAAGAAGGTTAATTAAAAGTCTCAATTAAAAGATTTCTTATTGAAATTGTATTTTGCAGATATTGATAAAATAAAATTAAAAATAAATAAATTATTCTTATATCAAAGCTCAATAATTATAAGCACAAATATATTTTATAGCTACTTGGAGTTAGGAAAAAACCTGTAGCTTACACTGTAGTTAGTGATTGAGATTTTTAAAGTTGAAACTAAAATTTTAATGATGGTTTTTTAGTTTTGATGAGAAAATTCCCTCTAAGAGTAAATTATACTAATAATGGAGTAATTATATCATCCTTCATAAAATTATCATACTTTATATTATTGAAAATTTTTATAATATTATTCTTTTTTATATAATTTTCTTATTAATATTAAAGTTATTAATATTAATAATAATTATATTTATATTTGGGGATATAATGCTTAATTAGATTATATTTTCATTTGAGGACAGTCATAGTTCCATATACAAAGCTTACAGAATTATTCCTTCTCTTTTAGTATATGGATTCATAGGGTAAATTCTGATATTTGGTGAGAGAGGACTCCTCTATTTATAAATTTTCAAAATCAGGTGGAACTCCATGTGAACTCCTTTTCCACTTTATTTCCTTTTTTATTAATAATGTGACTCTAATTTTGGTAAGGAATTTCCCTGAATGTGTAAAGTAATTTAAGGCTTAGTGAGTATTTTACTTCTGAACAGCCTCTATTTGGTCACATTATTGTTTTGTGGTTAGCTGGTTATCACATGATCTTCTTGGATTTCATTTTAATTCATGAGGTTATTTCATTCTTCTGGGTTTTTCATTTTTCAAACCCTATTTCATGTAACATGATAAAATGTTGGTAAGGTCAATTTCACATTATTTTTTTGAATTATACTTGCATATTACAGACTTTAAGCTTGGAAGAAGAGGATTTGTAATTAATGAAAGCTTCATGCCTGTTTTTCTTATTTTGAACTGAAAATTAACGTCAGGTGATGTTTCCTTGCAGAACATATTTCCAAATATTCATAAGATGGTGCAATTTTCTGGTTTTAAACATGATATTCTTGGTAATATTGTTTATATCCTTCCATGTCCTTATGTGGCTGTGCCATAATTCTGGTATTTTGGACTTGAAGTGCATGAAGTTGAAAATTATGTGGGATTTAGGTATCAGCTTAGATTTTACTTTTTGAATTCATGTATTTTAGTTTATGAATGCAGTGAGGCTGTGTCATTCAATTGAGTGGTGATCCTGTGGATATATTTCTGTACCTTGAGTCTGGATTTACTGAGTACCCTGTTCAAGAATTCCAGTGGATTTAGATTGATCATGTTTGTTTCAAATATGATTCCTCCAGTTGAATGTGTAACTTGAGAATTCAAGGAGGTAGTTTGGTTGTCCATGAAGAGTTTTTCATGAGTTTATGGGTTATTGCTGAAATTTTGAGAGGTATTTTATGGGTTCAGGTGTTTTTATGCAGTTGGAGTGGAGATTATATTACTGGAATAATTTTTTCATTTATAATTTGATAATTCCTGTAAGTAGGTGTTTGTAGGTAATATACTAGTCATTATCTTATTTTATGAGCTTTTGTTTATTTGATGTGCATCTTGAGCATTAAGCTTGTGGGTTAGGTATAGAGTATTTACCAAAATATTATCTTATTAGTTATTCAATTTATCATTCCTAGAGATTCTTTGAACTTCTGATATTTTCTGAGATGTTCTCAATTCTTCTCAAATTTCCAAAAAGTTCCTTTCCAGACATACCCTAAATTTGAAAATGTTTCTGCTATGGTTTGAAGCCCCTGAGCTTTCCAGATTTCAGCTTTAAAGATCCTCTATACCAACTAGGAGAGAGGGCCTCATTTTCAACATTCATAATTTCTCCTACATGCAGACAACTTCTATGTTCACTAATTCTTCAAATATTAGTCTCAAATACTGTTCCTTCAGAGTTTGTTGAAAGTGTGACTTGGGTTTCTTTTTGCTGTATATTCAATTTTTTAAACAATATTTACTGGATATGTATCCCTTGAAAATATGAAATTTTCTTCCATAATCCTGTTTTATGTTCCTTACTGTATGAGATGTGCAGTTATGCCAATATATCATTGGGGATAAATATAGGTGTAAAATTTCTTTACAATTGTTTAACTTCTTGCTGATACAGACTTTTTATCCATATTTTTAAATTTCAGGTAAAGAGTGAACTTGAGTCTGGCCAAAAATGGTATGGAATACCACAGTATTTTTCTGCCACCATGGAGAAACTATATCCTGTGCCAATTATAAAGTGGTGCTTTATGATCTCTTTTTACATTTTCAGCTTTGTAGGTGTACTATTAATGAACACCATACCCTTGTTTGGTGTTACTGGAGATTTTTGTGCCTCATATATATTCTTACAGAGAGCTTTGTCTGTAATTCTTAATGGTATGTCTGAGTCTAACTCTATATCTTGTATTTTTGGTGGGGTTTTCTCATTAAAGTTGACTAAATATTCCCCCATGTGGTATTATTTAATTTGTAAATATACTCTCAGGAGATTTCCCATTCTTTCAGTGCCAGATTTTTCCCCTGATTGCTATTCTTCTTATTCCTCATCAATTGCATAAATCTTTTTATTTGATTTAGTGGAATGTTTGGGATAATAGTAAATTTATCCACAGTTGTGGAACAAATTTCTATTTTTGGGTAGCTCTTTGCCCTTATATTTTATATTTTATATTTTATTCAATCTCAGACCTGCTCTTGTGTTTGAAGCTATTTTTTTCAGATGTTTACCTCCCAATAGATGTTTTATTTCCTACATATTTCATTAATATTTCTATATAATAAAGTCTCCTAGTATTACTTCATTCTTTAATTCTCCCGGCAGTTTTTCAGAAGCATATGGTCCCTAATTTCTGATTTCATATTTCAATTGATAGATTTGAATCTTTTCATCCATTTTAGACACCACTAATAGGGGTATTTTTTCTGTGGAGTATCTGTCACTCTCAAAGGATATTCTTTTATTCCAATTACAGGTAAGATTGCTGTAATTTTTCATGATTTTGTTTATCTACAATGACCAGCTTTTACTGCAATGTATCTCTTTCCTTTCAGTGTACCATAGGTTTTCACGGACTTTTAATCCAGTATTATAGTATATTTGGGACATCAAATGAGTTCAATCAATATAATGCATGAGCTCCATAGGATCATATTCTACAATTCATGAGAAATTAGGCCAATTTAACAATTCTGGCAATTTTTCCAATTCCTGTTTCTCAGATTAGCTGTAGCTTTTGCCATCTTGTTAAATAAACTCAGAGCTTAATCCTTTATCCTGATACACAGGTGCTTAGTTGTCTTATTTGTCTATCACAACCATTAATAATACCCCTTGGAACAGTCTATGGCATATCAATGCCATATTAACTTTATGGAAATTTGGCCATATTGGCCACTTTCACTGCTATGGCCCTTTGAGGCCATTTCAGCATTTGGGGACAACCTTGCCCTTTCACCATCATCATGCCATTCATGGCCACTTTTGTGAATTTCTCAGTAAACAAGGGAAATACAGCTCAAAATACTGTATTATGATTTTTAAGATTTAAATACAATTCTGTGAATTTTGCACCTTTTGGTGCATTAGTCCATAATATTCCATTTTCCCATTCAATATGGGAGATATTTCAAAATGGTAATATTAGGCCCTTTGGAGCTTGAATGTAATATTTGCGAATTTTTTGCACACTTTGCGCAAATAAAATTTTAAAGCCTCTTAGGCTTGTTTTGGCCAAAAACCCAAAAATGGCTAAAACACCAAAACTTTCCATAAAACACCTCTGCAAGTCCTTAAGCCACCAAAAAATTCCATTTTGACTCTTTATCATCCTGGCATTTATTGAAAAGACCTTTGGAAAATTTTTCCTCTTGATAACCAAAAGTGCCATAAAAAGTGTTATACACCATTATGCATCTTTTTCCACCAGAAATCCAATGATGCCATTATCAGAAGTTTATTTGAAAATTCCAACATCTAATCACACCATAAAGACATCACATGATACAGAGGATTAATCAAGGCTCAAGTGCAAATGTTTTATTCTTAAAAGACCAATTACACCATCAAGGCGTCATTGGACAAACAGTTCATTCTAAAGGGATATTAAAGAGACAGTTCCAAATAAATTGTCAAGTTTAAATGCTCTATAAGTCCACCTTGAAAAACAAATTCATTTCAATACAGTCTTTTTTAATCAAGACCTTCACTTCAACCATTCAACTTGCAAAGATAATTCAAATAATTTCATTTCCCAATTTGGCAAGGTATACACTTCATCAAGAAATAAATACAGCTTCAAGGATTAAATAAAGACCAGCTTTCAGCCTTAAGGAGTCAATATCTCAACTGATAATATACCAGCTGCTCTTTCAACTATTGGGGGTTTTTCCCCCCAGTCAGTTAATATACTAGGATTTATTTCTATCTTTATTCTATTTCATCATGATAGTGAATACTGATATTGATAAGTGAGTCATTTTAAACTTTATTTCTTTTCCTGCTAGTGGATCCTTGGTGTTCATATCCTTACTAATTACATTAATATTTCTGACAGGCTTAAACAGTGATTAAGGACTTACTTGGTTGGCTCTTTGGCTATTTGGCTTCCTTTTCTCTCATTTCATCCCATCTTGTACTTGCATATATTTTTAGAGAAATTTATTCTTTCATTTTATTTCTTTATTCCTTTGGAGTTGTCAGGTTGAGTCTATGTAGAAGTGGTAATTAGGCTATTTACAACTTTAACTGTGACTGTGACACATGATAAAAGATTAAAAATGAAAGTATTGATTGATAATATGGGTTTATAATAAGATTTAAAGGGCTTTAATATTATAAAATAGTGGTGGTGAGTGCTGTTGAAAGCCCTGGGTGCAGCTTTACCTGTTGGATGACAATAATAAAGACTACAATAATTAATATTGTAATTATAACTGTTTATTTTCCAAGGGTATAGCTGTTTTTGACAGTTGTACTATGTAGGAATTTAAGAGCAGGATGTGGAAAGCTTTTCTGGCTGTGAAAAGCCCTCCTTTCATCCTGAAATGGGGTGGAAAGGCTGCTAGACCTTTCCACATAGAGGAAGTGAAGATTTTTTCACTCTCTGAGACAGGCTTGTGGCTTGCAAAGGCCTTTATAGCCTGTATTGGGCTCAGATGTGGTTTTGAAACCACATCTGGGTAGTTTTCACCAATACAGGGTAAAAATTTTCATCTGGGGACCACATAGCCTTCTTCTGACGTGTATGACGTGTAGAATGCTGTAAAGAAGCTGTATGGGACCCCAGTATTGACTGACCTATGAGGTATTGAATTATAAACATGCTTCTTTGTCTGTTTTACACCTCATGATCATGGTTATGGGATATTATCCCATGGTAAGGCTGTATTGACCAGAATGTGGGATTTGACCTTAAAACAGCCACACCTTTGTCAGTTCTTGAGATATCAACCTAAAATTTGGTTCAGTGTATAACCCTGTATATGCTCTACACAATGGTACCTTATTTGATATGGTTATCATTCAATATGGAAAAGGTATCCCTTGTACAAGATATTTTGTACATATGCGTGTTTTAGGCAAAAGCTGTATTGGGCTTGTTTGCCCCATAACTTCTGGTCTAGTTGAGATATGAGGAAATGGATGACACCATCAGATAGCCCTTATTGTGCTCTTTCCAAAAGGACCCCACTTTAGGTATCTCACACTAAAACTGTAGAGGTTAGATGAGAGGTGAATGTTTTTTTCACCCTTATTTGGCCTGAATTTGACCATAACTGCTGTAATACTGGTGCTAGCTCAGTTTGGCTGGAACCATTGGATAGCCCTGACTTAGAGCTTCATTTTGCATACCCATTTGATGGGGTTAAGCCTTTTACTCTGTATTTCAGATGAGAGGTGAAAATTAAGGTTTATGCTCAGCAACAACTTTGAGCAGGAATAACTTTGTTATTCTTTGTCCTATGATGATGAGACTTGTATATTTGGAAAGTGGTGAGTTTCCCCCTTTTTTTTTGATACCTTTTGAGCTAATTTGGCTCAGCTCCATGTTTTGGTGGTATCTTGGCTATACCATTGGTTTATGGTATTTTGGCTGTCATGCTTGTGCTCTGGTTTTGAGCCACAGGCTGACATACCCTCCCTCTAAAAAAGGCTCATAATTGATGAGACTGTTTAGTCCTTCTAGAGGCTCTGAACCTCCTTAAATGAAGGTTCCCATCTGGTATAGCATCTTCTGCCACCCATTTGTCCTTATCAGCTGTTTGGCTCTTGAATCTGACTAAGTATTGTCTTTGATCCTTCCCATTAAGTCTGATCTTCCTGGCCCTGATGATTTTACTCACAGATCCAGGGGAATCCTCCACTTCCACTATCTCTGGTGGTGTGGGGTTCCTCCTCCTGGAGGGGAATCTGTCCTCCTCTTTTTGGAAGTATGGTTTGACTAAACTTACTGGAAAGACTGGGTGCTTCCTGGGAAATTCCTCTGTAAGTTTGACTTCCACTGCATTCTTCCCTATCAACCTAATGATAGTGAAGGGCCCTACAAATGAGTCCCTCATCTTATTGGGTCCTTTAAGATTGTTAAAGCTTAGTGTAGACACTAGCACCTGGTCCCCTTCCTTGAAGTCAGGTTCCATGTGTGTTTTGCCCCACCTCTGTTTATTATATTCTTTTGCCTCAGCTATGCATTTGGCAGTTGTGTCACAAGCCCCCTTCCACATGTGATGGAAGTCCTTGGCTGTGGGGTAGATGGGCAGAAGATTCTTCTTCAAGTGATCCACAGGCAACAGGGGATTCCACTCTTTCTCTACCAGTGCAGGTGTTTTTCCTGTGGTAGAGTGCTGACTTGTATTATAAGCCAGTTGGACAGCTGGTAGGAGGGTAACCCAGTCATGGGTGTATCCCTCATGGTCCTTGTATTCCATGCCATAGGCACAGAATCTTCTAAGGATGTCCTCCATTGTTTGGATCATCCTTTCAGCTAGGCCATCTGTTTGTGGATGGTAAGCTGTGAAAAAGGAAGCTTGGTGCCAAGCATGTCATACAAGTTGGTACAAAATTCAGATGTGAATTTTGGGTCCCTATCACTAATGATAATTTTAGGAACTCCACAGGTAGATATGCTGTTATTCCAGAATAAAAGATCAGTATCCATGGCTGTGTCCTCTTTATGGCATGGTAGACACCTCATACGCTTGCTGAACATATCAACTATGATTAAGCAGGAATTGTAGTTTTCTTTGCCTCCTGGGACAAGTCCTGTGACCCAGTCCATATTGATGGTTTCCCATGGGTGTTTGGGTTCCGCTATATGCTGAAGTAACCCATACTTCTTCCCATGTTTCCTATTTGCCTTTAGGCATCTTTCACAAGTGTTGATGTATTCACTCAACTCTTGTTCCCACTTGGGCCACCAAGCTGTGCTTGCTACCCTCTCTCTGGTCCTATCTTCACTCATGTGTCCCCTATAGGGGCAGTCATGACATTCTTGTAGGATCAGAGAGATGTGGTCTCTTTCTACCACTGTGCGTGCACTTGTGTGCTTCTCCCTGTGGTAGAGCAGACCATCCACAAGGAAGAATTTTTATCCTTATAGGCCCTCAACTAGGGTTCTTCCAACTGGTATTCCAATTCTGGGCTCCTGTATTTTTGTTGAAGGAGTTGCAGTAATGTGCCACACTGTTTGTGTTTGGCATAAGACTTCAGTACTGCACTGAAAAATTCATTGTGCAGCTCTGAGGAGCTTATTCCCAGTATGGGAGTTTCTGTTCCTTCTGAATCAGTGTTTCCACTGTCAAGGGTACCACTTTCTGGTGCCCATTCAGAGAATCTGAAGTTCTTCCTCCTGTCTATTTCCATGAAATGGATAGGGATCTTGGCTGCCACTTCAGGGTCATAAGCTTGATTGCTCTTGACATTATCCAGTGGCCATCTGCATTGGTATGACTTTTACCCTCTTTGTATATGATGGTCATATTCCCTCTATACTCCTAGATGGCTATTTGCCATCTAAGCATGTGTCTATTAGTAGTCTTCATGTTTAGTAAAGACTTCAAGGATGTGCAGTCTGTGTAGACTTCAAAGACTGCACCCTCCAGATAATAATGGAGTTTTTCCAGAGCCCAGACTAGAAATAGACATTCAGTCTGGGTGGCCCCATACCTGGCTTCTGAATCTTTCAGTTGCCTAAAGATGTAACATATTACTCCCTCTCTTGGTTCACCATCTACAATTTGTCTTTGGTGAAGGGCTGCTCCTAAGCCTTGGCTGCATGCTGCATCTATGTATAGCTTGAATGTCAGTTAAACGTCAGGCAAGATAAGCACAGGTGCATTTGTGAATTCATATTTGATCCTCTCATATGCATCCCTCCTTTCCTTGGTAATTTCAAAAACTACATCTTTTGATCATAGCTTGTATAAGCTACTAGTTATGTGGGTGAAATTCTTGATGTGGTTCCTATAGTAGCTAGCAAACCCAAGGAAAGATTGCATCTCTTTGATGCTCTTTGGTACTGGTTTTTGCTGTAATGCTGCTACTTTATTCTGGTAAATTGCCAGACTAAGACCTGAGACTTTATGTACTAGAGCTAGTAGCTCTTGTTGGCCAAAATTACACTTTTTTAGTGAAATTTTCAGATTGATGGGTGTACATTTACTTAGCACTCTGTCTATGTATTGTACATGGTCTTCCCATGTCTCTGAGTATATAATGATATCATCTATATATACCACCATCCAGCCTTCCAATATTTCTTCTTGAAATATTGTGTCCATCATCCTTTGGAAGTGGGCTGGTGCATTTTTGATTCCAAACGGCATCCTGGTATACTCATATATGCCCATATGCATATTATTCTGAGCAATTTCATGGAGTTTGGTTTAACCTCATTTTGGTGGAAGCCTTTCATACAATCCATTTTGGTTATGTATTTGGCCTTTTCCAGTTTATCCAAGGCATGAGGTATCCTGGGTATAGGGTACCTGTCTGCTTTTGTGTAGTTATTCAGAGCTATAAAATATCCACACAGTCTAGACTTGCCATCATGACAGGTGATTAGGAAAGGGGTGGTTATTTCCACTATTTCATTATGTCCAGGAGTTCATTGATATGTTTTTCAATTTCTTTCCTGGTCTCCAGACTTTCTGGGTAAGGAGGTCTCCTGAGCATGGGTGGATAAGGTCTTTCCACATCCAGATATAGCTCTATATCATGGACTTTGATCTTGCCTAATGGTTCTTCACCAATGGCAAATGCTGGTCTATTCTTCCTCAGCATCTTCAGTAAACTTAGTTTATGTTTACTGGTGAGGGTAGTGCTAAACTGACCCTCTCTGAATTCATTCAGTAATTCCTCCGGTAGGTCATGGGTAGAGATTTGGTATATATCAAGTGAAAATTTCTTCTCCTTGTTAGTACCTATGGTAATGTGCCTGTTTTTACTATTGTAAATATCTATGCCATACATACTTTGGTAGTTTGTTCCCAGCAAGAAGACTTGGATGTGGGCATCATCAAGAACTACAAACTCTGGGTTGAGTCTGATATTACCCTTCCTGTGGGGTATAATTATCTCTTTGATAATTGTCTCAATAGAGGTCATCTTCCCTGAAGCACTTTTAAAGTTTCTTGCCTTGGTGGGCAAGAGCTGATTTTCCCAATTTGGGAAGTGGTTATCCAGATAATTTCCGGCCACTATGGAGGAGTGTGCCCCACTATCAATGATCAGTGGATGTTGAGCATTGTCAATACAGAAAGTCATTTTTGTGGCTGTTCCATGTATGTATGCCATTCCTCTGGTTGGTGTGACCAGGAATGTTTGTGCATCTTGTGTATGTTTGCACAAGTTTTTGTTGGCAGTGTCCTGTGGCATCCCTTCTTCCAGCTGTATGTCCTGAATTTCTAGTGGGGTTTCCTCTTGGTATTCCACTAGAAATTCTTCTCTTGGGTCTTGGTCATCATCAGATGGTTCTCTGATGGCATCACCCATGGAGTCTGATTCAGAATCCTCAGTTGGGAACTTTCTCAATGGCATAGACTTTTTTCTTTTCCTTTGGACAGTTGTTGGAATAGTGGTCTGTTGAACCACAATTGTGACAATAATTCTTCTTCTTTGCCACTTCTGCCACCCTTTCTTTCGGTTTGTCTTTAAATTCTAACCTGAAAGGTTGTTTCTCTTTGAAACCACTGCTCTTATATGGGGTGAATTTCCCTATATTAGTTATTTTCCTTATGTCTTGTAAGGTATTAGCAATGTCATCTAGAGTGCAATTTTGGTTGCATCTGCATTTTACTGCATGCTCTAGTTCTCCTGGCAGTTGTGTCAGAAGCTTGTTATTCCTCATTTGGATGTTCATCTGAGGATCAATGGCTTTAGGTCTTTTAGACTGTCTAAGATACCACTCATATGGATCTTTGTCCACAGAGTATTTGTCATTGTCAAATGACATGGTCGTTTGCCATATCCCAGTACCATTACTGTACTTTTGGATGATCTGAATCCTCCACCATGGCCAGTTTCTTCTGCCATGGATTTCTTTCATTTCTGTATACCATATACTAGCATGACCTTTAAATTCTGTATTTAGTCTAGCAGTAATCCAGTAATCTGGTATGCTTGGTACATCAATGAAGAGTCCATCCATATAATCTATGAGCTCCATATGATCATATTCTCCTGTTCCAGAGAATTTGGGCCAGCTTGAGGCCTCAGGAAGCTGTTTCAAAGCTTCCTTCTCAGAATAAGACATATTATCCCCATCCTGGTATTGTGATGGAGATCTTGCCTTATTCATCAACATGGCATCTGGTTTGATGTCATCTTGGTGATATGAATTATCCATAACATGGCCTTGTGGTTGGGGCTTCATGCTATGGTAGACATTAAACAGTTTGTTTATGTCTTGATCCAGACAATCCCTGTCCCTTTTGCTGTGGTGTTGTTCTTCACAGACTAGATTCAGTCTTTTGTTGATTTCTTCAGAGGCTTTTCTCAATTGAGCATGTCCTTCTTGAAGAGTTTTAACAATTTTATCCATGGAGGCTGTTAATTTTTTCATCCTCTCATGGCTTGATTCAAGTTCTGCAAATTGCTTTTGAGTTTTCTCAGCATATTGGGACATTTGTAGCCACAGTGCATCACTTTTTAAGTTACTCTCAGGTGTGACAACATTATTTTCAATCTGAGTGGGGGTAATATTTCTATTAATGGGACTACTGATTCTAGAGTTATTGACAACTACTTCTGGTTCTTGTGCACTTCTTCCACCAAATCCAACAGCTTCTGGATCATGGGGTCTGACTCTCCCTTCTGCTGGTTGAAAGAGGTCTTGTTTTTGCCCTTGTTTCCTTGTCTTCTCCTTGAAACTTCCTGGAATTGTGAAGAATGGTGACTCATGGCCACTGATATGCTGGTTTCTGCATGGTGTGAAGCCACTGGAGAGCTGATTTGGCCTGCTCCTTGTGAGCCTGAAGAAATCTGATTATGCCCTGTCTGGGTCAGTTGTTCTTCTATAGCTTGGATAGTGGCTTGATTCTCCCTTATCCTGGTTGCCCTTGCCTCCAGGAGTCTGAACTTCCTGGTAGGAGCTCAACCTTTGGTGATTACCATAAGGTCCTTGAAGTCTATCTCTTTGAGACAGATCTTCTGGCAGCTTTCTCCAAGTTCTGCCCAGTGAGTTGCTAGGTTGAACCTCTTGTTGTCCATGCTCCATTGAAACAAATCTTTGAGGAGTCGGTGGAGCTGAAGAACTTGATCCATGTCTTTCCAATCCTCTGGTTTGAGGTCCCTGTTGAAATGGAGTGTGAACGGCAAGGTTAATATTATCTCCCTCATTGTTTTGCCATCAACCAATTTGTCCAAGGTGTCCTCCTCCAGGTCTTCTGGTTCTGGACAAGCCTTCTCTGTCCTCTAGTTGGTTCCTTTGGAAGCCAAGGTCACTGAGGTATACAGGTGACATGTCAGTTTTTGCAAGCAGTCAAAAACTTTATGTTCTTAGGGTATTTACCTTTGACTGTGCCTTGTACAAATTTGTTGTCTGCTGATTTGTGCAATTTACCTTTAGAGGTTAAAACTGGGTTAATTATAGTAATTTTCCCTGTACAAGCTGTTAAGGTTGGTTTACCTTGTATTGAAGCAGAATTTTGTGGTTTTCTACTCTCCTGAGTGGCAATAGGTGTCCACTTCTTTGCTGTGATCAGGCCTTTACTGTGCCTCTTTCCTTTGCCTTTGCTTCCCTCTGGTTCTGAGGGTGTCACTGGTATGGTGGCCTGTGACTGGCTTTCAAGTGGTATGAAGTTATCTTCCACTGAATCAAACAGGAAAAGAGGGCTTAATGTCAGTTAAGAATTCTTAAAATGCTCCTTGCACGTCTAAGAATGGCCTCTGGGCTTGTATATTACTACAATATGCCCTTGTATAATGACAGTGTACTTGAATTAACAATTCCACATCAGAAATACAGCCTACTGATATTTTGTATACTGTTTGTATACCAATATCTCACAGAATAACTTGTAATTAGCAAGTATAAACTGATAAAAGTGGTATGTAAGAGGGTAATTTAATTCACAATATGCCTAACCACGCCTCAACTGTTGGTTTTACAGTAAGAGGTGTCTTTATTATATTAAAAAAAGACTGTATTATTGGCTTAAAGTGTTTTTATATGCAAAAAACGCCAAAAAATAAGGGTCCTGTGGTTATTAGCCACATGACAGGTACTCTTCTTGATATGAGTATAAAGAAATATATAATATATATATATATATTCAATAGAAAAATTACGCCTAAAAAGATAAAACCAAATGTCAGAAATAGAGAAAATAAGTAAAAAAACTCACTTTTAAGGTCCAAAAAAGGTTAAAACACCGCCAGGACCCCAGAATGTCAGGTTGAGTCTATGTAGAAGTGGTCATGAGGCTATTTACAGCTTTAACTGTGACTGTGACACATGCTAAAAGATCAAAAATGAAAGTATTGATTGATAATAAGGGTCTATAATAAGATTTAAAGGGCTTTACTATTATAAAATAGTGGTGGTGAGCGCTGTTGAAAGCTCTGGGTGCAGATTTACCTGTTGGATGACAATAATAAAGACTACAATAATTAATATTATAATTATAACTGTTTATTTTCCTAGGGTATAACTGTTTTTGACAGTTGTACTATGTAGGAATTTCAGAGCAGGATGTGGAAAGCTTTTCTGGCTGTGAAAAGCCCTACTTTTATCCTGAAATGGGGTGGAAAGGCTACTAGACCTTTCCACATAGAGGAAGTGAAGATTCTTTCACTCTCTGAGACAGGCTTGTGGTTTGCAAAGGCCTTTATAGCCTGTATTGGGCTCATATGTGGTTTAGAAACCACATCTGGGCAGTTTTCACCAATACAGGGTGAAAAGTTTCATCTGGGGACCACACAGCCTTCTTCTGACATGTATGATGCATAGAATGCTTTACAGAGGCTGTATGAGACCCCAGTATTGACTGACTTATGAGGTATTTAAGTATGAACATGCTTCTTCATCTGTTTGATACTCCATAATCATGGTTATGGGATATTATCCCATGGTAAGGCTGTATTGACCAGAATGTGGGATTTTGACCTTAAAACAGCCAGAACTTTGTCAGTTCTTGAGATATCAACCTTAAAATTGGTTCAGTGTGTATTCCTGTATGGTTTCTACACAATGGTACCTTTTTTCATATGGCTATCATTAAATATGGCAAAGTTATCCCATGTACAAGATATTTTGTACATATGTGTGTTTTAGGCAAAAGCTGTATTGGGCTTGCTTGCCCCATAACCTTTGTTCTAGTTGAGATAATAGGAAATGGATGACACCATCAGATAGCCCTGATTTTTCTCTTTCCAAAAAGACCCCACTTTAGGTATCTCACACTAAAACTGTAGAAGTTAGATGAGAGGTGAATGTTTTCTTCACCCTTATTTGGCCTGAATTTTACCATAACTTCTGTAATACTGGTGCTAGCTCAGTTTGGCTGGAACCATTGGATAGCCCTGACATAGAGCTTTATTTTGCATACCCGTTTGATGGGGTTAAGCATCCTACTTTGTATTTCAGATGAGAGGTGAAAATTAAGGTTTATGCTCAGCAACAACTTTGAGCAGGAATAACTTTGTTATTCTTTGTCCTATGATTATGGGACTTGTATATTTGGAAAGGGGTGAGTTTCTTCTTTTTTTTGATACCTTTTGAGCTAATTTGGCTCAGCTCCATGTTTTGGTGGTATCTTGGCTATACCATTGGTTTATGGTATTTTGGCTGTCATGCTTGTGCTCTGGTTTTGAGTCACAGGCTGACAGGAGTCTTCCGAGTGAGCTCCCTGATTGCTGAGTTCCAGGCCACTCTTTTTTCCCCAAGAGCCCCTGTGACATTGTCCTCCTCTTCTACTTGGATTTATTGATGGGTTCATCACTTTGGGAATATTTTGGCAAGGATAAGATTAATTCCTTCATGCTTGGGCCTTCCTGAATCTGATTGGCCTCTTCCATATTCCATTAATTCTTTATGCCTTGCAATTCTGCCTAATTTTCCCTTATTCTGGTTTCTCTGTCTTCTAGTGGTCTAAGATTTTTTGTTGGAACTCCAAACTTTTAATTCTTGCATAATCTCTGGTGAAGTCATTTGCTTGAGGAAGATCTTCTGAGTTTTTATTCTTACTTCTTCCCATGATGCTACAATTATGAATATGAACAGGTCTTTCAAGAGCTTGTGAATACAAATGATTTTTAATGTATTGGTCCAATCATCTGGTTGGACCTCTGGGTTGAATTCCATTTGGTATGGAAATTTGGGCAGGAATTCCCTGATAGTAAGTGCCTTGTTGGCCAGTTGATCAAAATATGGTATTCTTCTTGTACTTATGTTTCTTACTTTCCAGGTTTCTGGATAATTATTTTTGGTATCAAAAAGCTCAAAGAAATGGAGGTTTCATATTAAAAATGTAAAATAATGGTAGCAGACAAAAAACAATGTAATGTTCAAGGTTTATTCACCTCTTGAAGGTACTTGTACAAATTAATGGTCTATAACCATTGGAAATTTTACTTCAGAGTTTGAAGCTGGGTTAGTAGTTGTGATTTTGCTTTTGATAACCTTCTTTGGTGGTTAAACCTATTTGATTGGTGTATTTCTGTGTTTCTTGGCCCTTGGTACAGATATTGGGGTCCACTATTTTGAGCTGATCACCACTTCACTGTACCCTTTTTGTTTGCCTTTGTTTTTGGGAAATGCCTCTTTATATTCTGAGGCTGTGAAAGATGGATTCCCTGGTGACTGGGTTTCCAGTATAATATAGTCTTTCTCCACTTTCAAAAAAAAGAAACACGATATGTAAGTCCATTTTTAAACAAATGAATTATTTTTTTCCTTTTTACTGGTATCATTTCTTATTTGGAGGGATTTTAAGTGTTATTCATCTATTTATTTTCAGAAAATCTGGCTTTTATTATCAATTTTTACTCATTATTTATAAGGAAATGATTAATATTTAAGCAATTTGCAAATGATTCACTTGAATATCTTAGTGTTTTCATCTTTTTATAAATAAAACATGTCAAAAACAATTCTTTGGTATTATTATTAATATTAAGTATCATATTTATTATTAATTATTTATCAAGATCTAAGTTTTGAAAAACATCATAGGTAAAGATAAGTAAAAACTGACTTTAAATGATATTTAATTAAAATATTATACATAATAATAAAGTGCTAATTTATTATTTTCATACTTATCGATGAATATAGAATTTTTATTAGATCTTATGCACTGTGGTGAAAAATAATGATAATTTATTTACATATAGCATTTTTTTATTAAAATAATTATAAGAAATCAGGAATAATTATTCCTTATTATTAATTTCTATAAAAATTACAATATCATATATATGAGATATAACAAAAACGTTTTTATGTATATTTTTGTAAAATCAAATATGTATAAATATATATTGTATTTTTATAATAAATAGTATAGAATTATATCAAAAAAATGGAAAGCAACAAACCTTTACTCACTTTAATGGTGAAAAAACTTCAAGTTAAAAGAAATAGTTCAAAAATATTCCAAAATACATTCAAAATAGATTCAAAGAATAGCCAGGCCCCCAAAATTACATTGTGAGCCCATGTAGAGGCTTGAGAACTGTAAATATAACTTGCTACTACTACTGTGACATGGTAAAATTATCTAAAAGAAATGATCAAGTGAAATAATATTGGAAAATAGTATAGATGAATCAAATGAGAACCCTTGGTGTAGTAGTCAGATATTAATTAAAGGTTAAGGCTGCCAAAAGAGTTATTCTTTATAGCTGTATAAAAGTTATTCTAACAATATTACTGCTTGAATATAGTTTTAGCACATGAGAATAATAATATCAGATGATGAAGTCCCTTTCAAGTGAGAAAAGGCCTACTTTTATCCATTTTGGGGACTGTGAGGGGCTGGTAAGCTCTTAATACATCTACAGAGCTTAAACTTTACTATGAAAGATTATTTGTGTCTTTATACCTTCAATTCTGAAATCATTATAGTTGTAATTGTGGTTTGGGGACATGAATGATAATTTTGGAGCAATACAGGGTGAAACACCTCTTCACAGGCCACATAGGAGCTGTTAAAAAAGCTCATAGTGCTTTGATTACTGATACTAGTCAGGATGAGAGGTTTTAAGCTTTAAAATAACATTTTTATAAGTATCAAATAATTACCAGATGGTACAGGTTTGGTACAGACCAGTATTGGTGAGAAAGCTTCTAATTAAGATATTTCACTCAATATTTGAGATATTAAGAGTCCAAAGACAAAGGATTGAAGGGATTAGTTAGTTTACAAATTTGGTATGATTAATGTTCAAAACTATAGAAATAGGAGAAAATATAAGGGTTTGAAGGTTTTTGAGGTATTTTTGTACATATGTTTGTGACTTCAAAAGCTTCCAAACCTAAAATATCTGTAAATTTGGAATATTTAGAAGTTAAAATGATAAAGAACTATAGGGGCTTATGGTCTCTAAATCCTTATATAGTCTTCAATACAGCTGTATAAATATGAGGCAAAGATACAAGGATTTCTTCAAATTACTATTTTCAGAAATATGAACTTTGTTGAAAACCCTATAAGCCAATATCCATGAAACAATTTTGGAGACAAAGATTTCTAAGGTGTCCATAACCAAAGGCCTTACTTATAATATCAATTTTCTTGCACTTTTTTACAGTTTTGCATCAGCCATTATAAATATTTAAGGGGTTTATTTTGGTTGAAGGTATGAATATGGTATTTCTTGAAGGAGCATTGCTACTTTACAATAGATGAAACCATTAGATATCTCTCACTGAGATATTCAAGTATAGTACCATTTCAATGGGGTTTGCATTGAATATACCTAAGATAGATGAGAGGTTAAAATAAGGTTCCTTCTTATTTTGTGTTAATCAAAGCTAAAGGTAGTTATTTCTTGGAAAATTGTTAATAATTTTTTATCAGAATGGAATCTTCCTAATTAGGATACTTAAGTTTTCATTATTCTTCCTGAATTAACTGTATTTGATAAGTATTTTTATAGGGTGTTGGTAAACACACGTAAGCCCTTATGTGTGTTTACCAATTTATGGTAAAAACACGTAAGTGACCTTATTTTTCAAAAAAATTCCTCAGGCTCAGTTTTGAGGATTTTTTTAATTTTTTTTGCCATATTTTTCCCGACTTGGCATGTCAATAAGCACAATTTTTTCAATTTTTTTTTTGCCAAATTTCACCAATTTGGCCAATGTGCCAAAATGGCATATTTTTTTCAAAAATTCATTTAAAATCTTCCCACTTATGAATTTCCTTCATTTTTTTTTAAAATGAAGGGTTCAATTTGAAGAATAAAGTACCAGAATCCCATAATTTTGGGAATTTTTTTGGGTGGGACAAGTGAAGGCACAAAAAGGATTTTTTCCTGTCATTGTAATATGCCTATTTTTAAAAAGTGAATTTAATAACTTCCCACTTATGTATTTCCTTAATTTTTTTTTTAAATTAAAGGGTTCAATCTGGACAATAAAGAACCAGAAGCTCATGAATCGGGAATTTTTTTTTGGTGGGACAACAAGGGAAGGCGCAATGAGTGTTTTTTTTCAACTGTTTTTTTTCTTGTGTGTAATATGACTATTTTCAAGTACAAAAGCTCCACATGTTTGATACAAAAAGAGACTGAGGTGGGATTTAAGCAATAAATATGACTGAGGAGGGGGATAATTGGCATAAACTGTATATACAAAAATCATTCAATCAGAATCAACCTTCAAAATAGTGGGTTTTTTCTGAGAGGGGGGAGGAAGATTGGACAAATACAACATTCTGTGTTTCTTAAATTTATCAGCCCACCACAGGGCTTGTGTTTGGGCATGAATCTCCCAGCTCTCAGTAATGGGGGGGACTGGATCAACTTTAGAAATGATGATGTCCAAAGGAACGAAATGAGCACAACTATTCAAGAAGCAGATGAAAATGGGGGATTATCATTTGGAGGACAGAAATAAGGGAAAAAAGAAAAAGATTGGGTTGTGGAATAAAAGAAAACTTGTCTTTTATACTTATTTTCAATTGGATCCCCCATGTCAGCCATGAACATCCACTTGCTTTTTGGAGCCTGGCCAACATCTTCATACCATTATATTCTTTCCAAATAAAAGGATACTGAGGGAATTAAGGTGTTCATGGCTTCATAAAGGTCTTGATTTTGGTGAATTTCTTCAGCCAAGTCATCTCTGACATCATCCCATTGATCTTGAGTCTTGTAAATGAAGTGGGATAGTGTTCTGTAGCCACAGTTTCCATCACCCTAGACATTGATGGCCTTGAAGGTGTATTTCAATATAAACTTGGGCAAGTCTTCTGAGCCAGTTATCTGACAAAATAAGTTCAAAAAATGAATAAATATCAAAATAAACAACAGAAAATTACATTAAAAAGAATCAGAAACTCACAAACAGCTTGGAGCATTCATCCCTTGTGTGATAATTGCTGTGAAAATGCTCACAGGTCAAGTCAATTTCATCATAGATATTCAAGCTGGTGGCAGGCTTGTGGTATTTTCTTTGTGAGGTTTTGCTTCCAATTGCCAATATTCTGGACCTTCCAAGGGTTACTTCTGATTTATTTAATTCAGTTGCTGAGGGTAGTGAATCTGATGAACTGATGGATTTAGATAATGAGTCCTCAGAATCTTCAGATGAGTCCACTTCCATAATTGGAGAGGGGAAATGCAACCGGGATCTTGACGTTGTTGTACTGGTCACTTTTGAGGGGGGTCTTCCTCTTCTCTTGAATTGACTTTCAATAATTTCAAATATTGAAGGTTCTTTTTTTTTTTGATTTTTGTTTTTATTCTTGGCTCCTTGGGGTCTTCCACCGATATTCTTGCATTCTAGAGGGTCTTAATAATATTGATCAGCCTCTTGACTCTTGGGAATTTGATCAAATGGGACTTTTCCAGTCAAAACATCTTGAAAATGTTGAAGTATTGGAGTGATTTCTGCCATTAGTCTTTGAAACAGGTCTTCCCCAATGTCTTCAAATATTTTCTTGGCTTCATTCATTCTTTCTTTTTCAACACTTTGATCATCACCTTGAAAACCAGCCTGAGAAGAATATGACAAATAAAATCAGTTAATAAGAAAAATAATAATAATAAGAAATTAAAAAACCCTCACAGGAAAATTCAAATGCCATTGAGGATGGAAGTCTGATAATTCAAGCCTTTGGCACTTGGCAAATGCCTTTTGGGTCTTATGCTTGCAAGGAATGCCTTTATAATTGTTGTATTTGTTGGTGCATTTTTCATTTGAAGGAAATTTTGTTTTGAAATTTTCAAAGGCAATCTGAAGAGCATAATGAGACACCTTGCCATTGAGGGCACAGATGTGTGGAGGAAAATTCTTGAGATGGTCAATCATTTCTTTGGAGATTCTGTTAATTATTTCAATAAATTGTTTTCTAAATGACATGTGGAGAGCCCTGACTACCTCCAGGATAGTACCAGTGGACCTTTGGAGCCAAAGTTTAACCATGGCATGGGCACTTTCAACTCTGGAGGTGGAGCCCACACCCAGGTGGCAATAGTGGTTGGTCCAGGCTGGCACATAATACTCCTTTAGAGGAAGCCACGTCTTTTGCAAATATTGCAAGACCTCAGGATTTTTGACTTGCTTTTGAAGCTTCTTCCAGTTGTCTTTGAAAGACTTTTCAGTGAATGAATACATAACCTGAGAAATGAATCCCAAAGTCATTAATAAAGACAACAATAAGAAAAAAAGTGAAATAAAGTGAAGAAGTATATTAATTGATTCAAAAGGACCATAAAATTTTCAAAATCAGTTCCATGACCAATTTTCTTCATGCAATGAGCAGATACATCCTTGTTGATGGGCCAAATGCATAGCATGACTTTGGAGTCTGGGAAGAGCTTCTTAATAGAGTTTTTCAAGGCCAGATCCCTGTCAATAACAATAACTGGAGGGGGAACAAGATTGGTGTTGTTGAGGACCTTTTCTATGTATTGATTTAGTTCCCAAGTATATGAAGGTTCATTTTCATTCTTCATCAAACAGAAAACCCCAGAAAAGGTCTTATTGGTTGAGCTTAATCCAAAAATATGAAAAAGGGGCATTTTGTACTTATTGGTTTTATAAGTACAATCCATAAGAATGACATGAGGAAAGCCATGAAGAATTTTTATGGCCAGGGGGTGAGTAAGAAACAAGGAGGTAATGTGTCCCTCAGAATCCCTTGCAGAGGACCAAACAAAACTTTCTTCTTTGGGAGTGTCAATAAGAGCATCAATGGGCCTTCTGCCTTGCAGTTTGTCTTTCCTGATTTTCTTGACTTGGTTGTAAATGTCTTGAAGGATTACAGGCCTGTCAGACTCCCTCTGGCTGCATAATTGGGCCTGAATTTGCCTTGGAATGAGCAGTGATTCAGACATTTGAGCCATTTGGGATATTTCTTGCTCATTGAATTTCCTGAAAGCAGGACGTGCCATGATATTTTCAGTGGCATCATGGCTATGTTCAGGATTTTTGACTTTAAGAGTCCAAGTGGTACTCTTGGCATAAAGTCTAAAAGCACAGTCAAGCTTTCTTGAGGTGACTGTTTTGGAGCGGCTTTTGTTGGGATTTGGGGTGCCAGATCTGTCACAACATATTTCAATTTGGTTGTGGGTCATATTGGACCTCAAGGTGGACACAGCATACCCCTGAGCGCTGGCAACATTATGCACATGTTGCCAAAGAAGCTCAAGGGTCTGAAATTCACCCTCAGTGGGGGGTTGAAGCATTTCCTAAAGAAAAATATGTATAAAAGTGAAAAAAGGGGGAATTGGGGGATTTGGAATGGGGTAAGAACCTTTAGAAATGTGAAAAAGAGGTGAAAAAAGGTGTGAAAAATGAACAGAAGTGGTTAAGAGTGAAAGAAAGTGGTTTAAAAGTGGGATTAATAGATGAGGAAAGGTAAAAAATTGAAAATTGAGAGGCTTGCAAGCAGGTTGTTGTGGTGGAAAATGCAGTCTTTGGGGGGAAAAAAGAAAAAAAAGTGTGAAAAGCTTTGCAAAATGGCTTTGGTAATGCTGTTTTTCCAAAAAAAAACAATGGTTTGGGGTGGGGATAATTTGGATTATTGGGGTGTTTGGGCTTGTTTTTTTTTGGGGGGGCTGGGCAAAAAAATCTGAAACAATTTGGAGTTAGAGAGGCTTTGTGGGGAAAAAACCTCTTTTGGGCCTGTTTTGGCCCAATACAGGCCCAATTGTGTTTCATTTTTAATTAAAACTGGGCCCAGGGCACCCCTTACGTGTTTTTACCAATTTGCTTATGTGTTTTTACCAACACCCTTTTTATATCATGATATGAATGGTTGACACCATTGGTTATGGTGTGTGAATGACATGCTGATCCTCTTTTTGGAGTCACAGGATGTCATATTGTGGAATCCCCTTTATTGTGTGTCAAAGAATAGGAAGCAAATGGTGAGGGAATAATTTTTGGCTATGATTTGAATTTTAGAATTAGCTAATAACTATGATTACTAAGGTGTATCAGCTTCCCCTCCAAACATACTAGAATAAGATACCCTCTCAATGAGATCAAAAATTAATTATTTAATATTTCTGTATTTTCAATTGGGGAACTTTATATAGAAGTCTTTATCAATCTGTCATGAAAATATTAGTATGATAGTAATGACAATAGTTAAACTTTATTTTGATAAGTGGTGTTTCATAAAATTCTTTATATCAATTAAAGAATTCTTTCTAATTTTCTTTTTGGATGGCTCCTCTTTATAAGAAGACTCTTTCAATTTTTTTCTCTCAATACTAATAATAATTCTGATAGGTATTTGAAAATGTGAGGATTATTTAATAATAATATTAAGATAAATATAACAAATGAGATTCAAGTTAGTTTTATAAGGTTGGTATGGCTATTATAAGGGTAAAATATAGATAATATAACAGAAATATAATACAAGGAGGATAAATATCAATATACTCAGATATATATAATAATAGTTATGATATAAGGTTCAAAGGTAAGATGCTATCTCCTTTCTATAAATGAAGGCTATTGGTAAATCTTATAAGATCACTAATGATAAAATTTTCAAAAAATAGCTCAAAGCTACTAATATAAGGGTAAGACTTTTCAATAATAGAATACTGTTCCATTCATATTATAGATATATTTCATAAATTAATCATAAATGATGCTAGAAGATTCTGAAAGTTTCTACTGATATATTAAATATACCACTAGAGAATAGATTAATTTATTCTCAAGACTATTTTCTGAATCAGAAAAATTGGGGGGAAAATGGGGAAAGAGTCCCTTTATTTATAAATTTTGGGCCCTCAATAAAGAATTTGAAAAACAAGGGACTTAAAATAATTCAGCTGTTTCCACATTTTGGCTGGTTAGTGCTAAATCTGCTGTATAAATGTGAAATTACCACTAAATTTTGACCAATAAGATTAAGGCATAACATCATTGAATGATTTTTTGGTATTAATCTTGAATTAAAAATAATTCTGACCAAGGAGATTGTGTTATTTGGAATTTCAGTTTTGAAATTTGAGTTCTGAACAATCAGATGGTGTTATTTTTGAATTAGGCCATTAAGCTTTAATTGACTTGATTCTTACCAATGAGATAATGTCTTGGTGATTTTAGGAGGATTTGTGGAGCTAAAAAGTAATTGGCCAAATTGGATATGAATTATTATCAAGTTAATTTAGTATGTAAGAACCATGTTCTTTTGGGTAAAGGTGTGACTTTGAATATCCATAACTGTAAATTTATGGATTGGTATTAACTCATTATGTATCCATTCTCTAGGTAATTTTAATATTAAGTCCTATTATGCATATCATAAGTATATTATTATGGTTAATTTGATCGCTATCAGCCTGAGAATATCTATATTTCAATGAATCCATGATCCATTGCTCAATTTTTCCCTATGGGTTTGAGGAAATATAGAAGCCTAGGTAAAAGTTTGGACAAATACAATGGTATGCTTATTTCCTGTACCTTGATTTAAGATTCCCCTTTTTTAAATTCATTTTCTTTATTATTTACTCCTTTCTTATTTCATATATGTACTAGATTATTTATTAATTTGTTTGTATTGATGGCTATTATTGTTTACATCATTCCAGATTGGATGTGAAAAATGCCACAAAAGGTATGGAATACAACAGATTTCCAGAAAAAATCTCACCATTATTCTTTAATACCTTTTTGAAGAGATCTTCAGAAAACAATTTCTTGTGAATATTGAAGTATCAGTTTTGGATTCCAAAGGGAAAGACTTTGTGGGCCTGTGAGATATGTATGACATACCCATTAGGCCACAAGTAACTTTATACACAGTTGATTTAGTCTTAAACAGACTTATCAATTGAATTTAAAACAAAAAAAATAAGAATAACTTTATTCTGGATAAACAAAGTTATGATTATCATGTCATTTTTGGATTCTACACCAAAAACAACCTAGGGTAGACCCATAGGGTGTTATACCCAAAAATGGTTATTTCTTATATTAGTAGAAGATTTAAGAATCTCACAGTACAATTTCAACTTTTTTTAACATTTTTTAAAACTTATTAAATTTAAGCTTATTTTAGCTTAAATGAAAATTTGCATAATGTTTATTCAAAATTACCAAACTTTTAGTTAAAATTGAGGTGTTGTGTATATTTACTGAATTGGCTAAGGATTTTCCCTACAGAATGTAAATCCTGCATGAGCTCAATTTAAAAGGGTTTAAGGCCATGGTATGGCTTTAAAGAAATAAAAGGGAAAAATCCACGCAGAAATGTGAGACAAAGGAAAAAGACCAAACAGAGCTGGGGTACCAGCTTTTTGGATCTGCAAGGATTCAATCAAGGTTTTCCACCTGTATTAGAGGATTTTCAACCTTATTTAAGCTTTAAGCTTAGACTTTGATCCAAACCTAAGCTTTAAACTGGATTGATCCCAATGTAAACAGGAATTTCAAGCTTCCAAAGGATAAATATCAATATGAAAGCTTGAAATCAAAGTTTTAAGAACTGTCAAAGATTAAATAAGCTTAAAATGTTAAGGTTACAAGTATCAAAGCCTTATCAAAAGCTAAGGATTGGCATGTATTTCCATTTTATGTGTAAAAATAGCAAAAAATTCATTAAAAATACAATTCTCAATGGATTTACTTGAACAATTTAACACAGCTTACAAATTAATTTTATCTGTTTATAAATTGAATTTTAAATATATATCGTAAACAGGTTTACAATGACACTGCCTAAAAAGCATCATGATCATCAACACAACTTTTATGCTTATTGAAAATTATACTTATTGCACAAATGAGGATTGGAAATGGGGAATCCCTTCTTAAAAGTAATATACCATATGTTTTTAGATTTCTTTTCAAAAAAAGAATCTCCAAAGCAAAATAACATAAAGTTTCAAGTCAATTAATTACAAAATATTAGTCTAAAAGCATCATTTCAAATGAAGGACTAGGTAAATAAGAAGTGAAAAATTGAGCAAGAAATTTAGGAGCAAGGGAAAAAAAATCATTCAGAGCTTTCTGCACTTCATTTGATTCTTAAGAGAGATTTTAGTCATTCTTCAGTCTTAATAATGCCTTTTGATGGGAGTTCCAGTTTGGATCCTTTTCTGAAGTAGGTCAGCTTGAAAGAGCATAGTGAATTTGGTTTCAAGCTATGGTTGCTTCTTTCAGGCTCAAGCGTATTTCATCAGCATTGGTAATTCCATAATCATCATCTTTGTTTTCAGTTGTAACCATTGTATTTGATACATTAAAAGCCAACTGCTCCTCAGTTGGAATTGGTAGAATATCATCTTGATCAGCTTATTCTACAATTGGATTAAGTAAGTTTTCAATACTCATCTGAGCCGAGGGCCTTGATTCAGGGAGGCTCTTGCAGTGCGTAAAAATTTTGAGCTGAGCTTGAACATTTTGAATTGCATCCCTAATACTGGGGATATTGTTCACAAGTGGTTCAGAATCAATTGAATTGGTTGGATAGGTTATCTCACTTTAAATTTTTGTATGTTTCCAGCAGTTGGAAATTGTTTCTTGGCTGACTGAGTTCCAAGCTTCTTGCATCATTAACATAGCCGCCAGTTGATTAATATTGTAAAGTTCCTGAGAAGAGTTGAAGTTTGATTAATCGTATCAACTGAAAACCAATTGAAGAAATGAGGCTTGATAGTGAGCTTTGCATGTCTTGATAATTCCAGAATCACAAGGTTGAATAATGCTGGTGAGATTTGGGGAAAAGGAATGAATTTTGATATTTGTTAGATCAGTAAGCTCCGCTGAACTCACATGACCACTTAAGCTGTCAAGTAAAATGAGAATCTTGCGGTTTTGCCTTTGAAAGTAGCCATTGATTTTCTTGAGCCGCCCAGTAAATATCAATGTTGTCATTCATGCAGTCTGATTAAAATAATAATTGAATCCCCAGTGTGAAGCATTGTTCTGGCCAAATGCTTGTGGTGTTCTGGCATTTTTAATAATTAATGGATCAAGCTTGTGAGTTCCAGTAGCATTACAAGCTAGCAGGTAGATAACCTGTTTATTGTTTACTTCAAGAGCTGAGACTGCTGTTGTTTCTAATGATTGATTTGGAGGCATGCTTCACAGAAAAAAATTACAATAAGAAGATAAAAAAACAAGAAAAACCAAAAAAACTCACCGTCACATTGAGCCTGTTTCATCAGCATTGTAAAAATCATATAAGGAATAATAACCTATGATTTTTTTAAGCTCCTCACAAGCAGTCTCCACCCCTTTTTGATTTGTACAACCAGAAATTTGAGAGTCCAGAATTGATTTTGAGAAGATTTTTAAACCTTGCTTCACAATAAATTAGTATTTGATCACTAATAATTAGCTTCCTGCTTTGAGCCTCCAAAAACCATTGATAAAAGGCCTTTTATAATTCAGGGTAAGCATACTATTCATTGTGCTTTAGATCACCTTGATTGAGGGTTCTTTTGTTTAAAATAACCATAGTGGCTTTTAGCCATTGGGAAAGCTGTCCCTGGTTTATTCCAAATTTTTGTGCAGTTTCAGCTTGAGTTTGACCTGGGTTGTTGGTATGGTAATCAATCACTTTTTTGCGGAACTGAAAATCATGAACAACTCAGACTCCAGCTATTGAGGCATGTGCTGAGTTGTTTTTCTTTTGTTTTTTGATTTTAGGTTCAGTTGGCAATATTATCGATCTCTCTTGTGAATTGGATGTTGCATATACTTTCAATGAATCTGATTTTTTTAATCAAAAAATAGGTTACTGCATTGAATTCAAAAGAAGAAACTTACTTTGAAATAAATAACATAAATTCTTTAACTTCAGCAAAAGTAATTCATCCATGTCCATGTAGGGTGTTCTTGTGCCCTTTGCAGATGACTGCCCATCAATTTGATCCCAAATTTTCCACGCCTAAAGTATTGAGAACCACAGTCCACTCCAAAAACAGAATCAAGGGCTTTATTGACCACATACCACATCCCCTCATCTTGATCCATCAAAGAAAGGATTGGTGGTTCAGAAAAGACTTCAAAAATTTAGTCTTGTTTGGTACCAAAAAGAAATGAAAGGCATTTGGTGAAGTAAATCAGTAGGTTGGAAAATAAGGATTCAAGTGTAACTGTTGAGGAATCCATTACAGTAGAAATGAAATGTTTGAGATTAATAAACAAATATTGAAAATACTGTAGTCAAAATAAAAAGAAAATAGGAACAAAAAAATATGGGAGAAGTTATGAAAAAATAATTGGGGAAAAAAGGAAATATTTCTTGAATAAGAATATATTCCAATTTTTCAAGAATTTTCTATGCTTATATAGAAATATGCATATCTTGGATTTCCTAGTAGGAAGTCTGCATATACCAAAAATGGTTGACAGCTTTCTTATGCTTATCACAAATTATGCTAATTAATAAGGTGAATGCTTATTTGAGGGGTTAACTGTAGTTGCTCATTAGCCTTAAGATTATCAATTTGAATTATTGTTAAAGAAAATTAATATTTCTTTAAAAATGAATTAAAAATTTAGTTCAAGAGATTTTTTCTTTAAACTCTATGTTTAAATTTTTCATGTGCTGAACTTCAATATAAATAAACTCATTTTAAGTTAAAGATTTAAATAATTAATCCAAAAGAGGATTAAAGCTACTTAGAATTAAGAATAACACTGGTAACTTGAAATTTGAAGTAAAAATAAGCTATCTTAATTTAAGAACCTTATCTTCAAGCATGGTTTTGCAGTTTTTACCTAAGCATGCCCTCTATATCCATTATGAATAATGAGAGCTTCTCTGAAGGCATAAAAAGAGCTTACACATCACTATTTTTTCTAATAAACAATCATCATTACAATCAATTAGACAGTTTTAACAAGTAATATTTTATTAATTTCTTAAGTATTTTATACCTTATTAATCTTAATTTGAAGAATTGAAATCATATAAATAAGATCATTGTTTTAATCACCAATAATACATCTTATTATATGAAATTATTGTCTTGGATATTTTTCAAATACAAAAATTACCCTTAAAAACTCCTAAATCTTATTTTATAATAAAAAAGTCATTTTTATCTTTTAAAATATTGATTTTTGGTGTGTTTTTAGCTTATAAACATTATTTAACATAATAAATGTTGTTGTTTGACTTGTTGTAGTAAATAAATACTATAAATAGGTTTTCTCTAAAGCTCTATATTTTCTTATCTATTATTAGTTTTTTTATATAGAGTTTTGCTACAAGAATTATCTCTGCACAGTGTGTGTGATAATTTCTTTTATACATAATATATATATATTATTTATAAGTGGTTAAATATCCTTATTTTCCATGTGTAATTGTCTCATAAAGAGCTTTAAACTTCTTATTGTTATAATTTTCAGTGACTATAGCAAGAATAGAATAATTATAACTTATTATAATTAAGATTTTTTTACTATTAAATCATTTGATAATAATTAAACTTCTTTTTTTTGTAATTATTTTTAATAATTATATTAAATTTGTTGCTATAATGTTTAATTATATTATGTTCTGTACTGAGGGAAGTCAAAGTACTCTTTATATTTAATACTATTAGCAATAGTTCCATAGAAAAACCTTACAGACTTGATTTATCCATCAGTATTTACCCCATTTTATCAAATGTCTTAATTAGCAAAGAAATATTTCAACTTCTGTCTTATTAGCATTTTTAACTTGATAAATTATTGACTAAAATAAAGTCTAATTATGAATAGTCTTATGTACTTATTATTCTCTATTTTAAGGAGCCTCATAACACAAAAGCTGACTTATTGTTTGCTATAGGATAAGATCCAATATTTCATAAAATATTAAGGAAAGGATTAAGAACCAAATATAAATTCAGAAAATTGAATACTTCCTTCATGGAGAAATTCAAGATGCTATTAGAAACCTTTCTTATGAAAATAAGAAACCAATTGAAAAAATTGAGAAAAACTGAATGAACCAGCACTGAGTCACAAAAGATTTGATGAAAATCATATTCCCTTATAATTAATAAGAAATCTGACCTTTAAATTACAATATTTTCTCAATTGTAATAATTAGAATAAAGTTCAAGAACTTTTCTATTTGAGCTAGGAATCGAGTAGAAAAAAGGATTATAAATTTTGTGCAATAAATATTGCAATTTGGAAAAGGTTATGTTCTTCCCATACAAAGTTTTTGGATTTGATTTTCAAAATGTGATAGTGCTGTGGAGATTGTTTGGATATACTAAGAGTATCCTAATAAAGCTGTAGCTTCTATAAGGTCTGATCTTTGCACCTGTTTAATGATCTTAACTCATATTCCTTCAAAGTAAGTAAGCTTACTATAAAAGATAGAAGATCTGGCTTGAAAGAAAAACAGTGGTAATGATCAACTTTATGGGAATATTTCTCACGTGTTTTATTTTCTTCTTACAATAAATATTAAATTTAATATCTTATATCAATTATATTCAATTAAAAAAATATTTCAAGTCACTGTAAATATACCAAATAGGAAAATTAAATATTTTATATTAAAAATTAAATTTGATGGAAGACCTAACTATTGAAGGCTGTACTAAGGACCATGCACTTTGATTTGTGAATTGAGATTCAATTTACTCAAAAGATTAATCACCAAAGATTTGCTAATACTTTTGATATATTAATTCCCAACTTTTCTATATGAGAAGGTAAATTTTTAAAAATTAAAAAGACAAAAACCCGTCTATTAAATCCATTGATATCAGATTTTTTCCAGCTTTCTTATGTATCTCATGTCCAGCTTTCTTTCAGTGTCATTATTTAGTCATATATTTGTACTATTGAGTGAAATTAGAATTAATTTCATTGAACGTTCAGTATTGTGATATTAAGATGTAAAATAAAATTTTGTAGCATATGCCAAGTTATCCATAAGGTACTTATGGCCAGATACTGAATATAATTAGAAAAATGATATGAAATGAATTTTTTAAATCACAAAAAAGTGGTACTGGAGCACGATATTTGATAAAAGCATAGGAATTCAAACTATGAATTTTAAAATAAAAGGAATCAATACCTTTCTTATAATCAAAATAGCGATTTCCATCCATTGATTGATATAGTTTTCCCATTAATAAATGAATAAATACAGGTAAATTCTCTCTTTTGATAACCTGGTTTTTTTAAATTTCTATGCCCAGGATGGCCATTATATAATCTTGTATTCAAACCGAAATCTTGCTTCAATGAAACTAACAGTATAAGAATATATAGCTCCATAGAATAATACAATAATATGTTCCATTTGTGAAATTTAATCCCTATTACCATTAAACTAAAAGTACAAAGGAAAGATGCTATCAGTAATACAGGTTCCTTCTGTCAATAAATTGAATTATTTTTGAAGCTTAGAAAAATAGAACTATATTTAAAAGAAGGAATGACCACTTATTGCTTAAAGCTCATTACCCCAAGTAGTTGTATGTAATGTAAAGAAGATAAGCTTGTTGAAAAATGGAGGAATGATGGATAAATTGGTGTGGTATCAGATATCAATTTTCATATAATTACTTGAGAAACAATATTTGATTCTCAGGATTAGAGCAATAATCCCAACCAATGATAATACTTGGAGTGCCACTATATAAGATAATATCTTCTTGAATTTTTAAAACATAGCTGAGGTGTGATATGATTTTTTCACAAGAAAAATTTGTCAAATGGTTGAAGCTATATATGTAGCATGAAAGAGTTTTTTTGAGATGAAGGTACTATTGGATAGATGTAATATGAGAGAGGGCTATATGATTATGTAAGCCTGGAGAAATATAAACTTCCACTGATCCTAAAAGCCAAAATTATTTTTAAAACTGAATCAAATCTTATTTTGTGGATTATTTTGACATGGTGTTTTTTTTGGACAGAAATATGATTATTGAATAAAAAATTTAGCTTCAAGTAATTTTTAGGACTTAAAAGTCGAAATCTAACTTATTGAATCTGAAGATATTAAGATACTATAGTATTTAAGGTTCTAAATTTTCAATTTGTGGGTGGAAAAACCCAGTTAATTGGTATCTGGAAAGCCCAAAGTATTTAATTTTAGAAGATTCAAGAAAAAATCAAGATTCTAAATGCTATTTTTCATAAAATTTAAGCCCCCTGTTATACAATTTTAAGTTTGAAAAAAATATGAAATGAAGTGTGAGGGCTTCTAGATCTCAATACCTCTGATTCTTATTAATGACCTTGAGGCGTTATTCCCTTTCAAAAGTCATTTTTGGGATCTTTTTATCCATTTTTACAATACATATTTTTAATAGCGTTTGATTTACTTGTCATTTTTCTTGATTTTTAACTTTTAATTTGTAGATTTTTCTATAACTTCCTTTAAATTTGAATTATTTTCTTCCTTTTTGTCTTCTTATTCAAAAATAGTTATGGCTTGGTAAAAATAACAAAAGCCCTCTGAGGCGTTATCCACAATTAACATTCAGCATCAGAAAATTAGCTACACCTGACAGAATTTGTAATGTTTTTAATGTAGCATTCGCCTAGCTCATTCATAGCTTATATTAATATATAGGAAAAGGCTTAACCCAGAATTTGTGTTATTGTTTTTATTACTGAATTATCTAACCCGCTGGAAGATTATAGAAGTTGAATAATTTTTCCTTTTTCAATCTAGATAAATAGCTCAGAGGGTGTATAGTTTATACCTTGTTGAAATATAAATTTTAATTTAATATAATTTACATTAGTTTTAACTTTTGCATTAAGCCTCTATTAAATCTCAAGCTTTTTATTACAGCTCTATCTAAATATTTATAATTTCTTCATGGTAAAAACTCAGTTTCTTAAATCAAGTAAGACTTTTTTCTAACCTTACTATATTTTCAGCATATAATCATATTTCCAGTTAGCTCACTTTGAAACAGGGATAAAATAAAGAGAGATTATCTGGTTGAAGTTCTTCCATTCAGTAGAAAATGAATTCAATATTCCACTTTTATTCCTCTTGTTTTATATTTCCAAAGAATATCCCAAGTGCCTTTTGGTGGGTTTATTTCAAATTAGAATTGGAAAAATATATCAATTTCATTTTAGAAATTTTCTATAATGAGATTTTTTCTCTTGCTATTTCTTTCTTCATGTTTCTATGACTGTCCCAAAAATAACTGGAAATGGATTTAATTAACCAACAGTGAAATCAACGAATTTTTATTGATTTTATTATTTCCTTTCTATGATGATTATTTCTTTTTATTAGTGCTTTTCTTTAAAAAAATTATTAATTTTATTTCTCTGTTTCTTCCTTTTGGAAATATTGCAACTAGAAGGCTCTTTACATTCTTCTAGGGTTTAAAGTTCAATTATTGCCAGATTTTTTACAGTAGCCGGTCATACAAAGCCTCCTACTGTAATATTGTAAAAAGCAATCGAAAAACTCAAATTTTGAAATAAAGGAGAAAGAAAAAGAACAAATAAAATAATAATTATCACAACAACAGTAATGAAAAAATTGATAATAATGATAATATAAAAAAGGAAATATATAATTAATAAGAAAGAAACCATTGTGTTCTACTACGTTTTTTGAAAAAATTATCCAATTAATGGAAGTAAAATAACTCGATAAAAATAAATTTCTATAACAAGAATAAAATGAATAAAGCTAATAACAAATGTTGAATCTATTCTTTAATAATTTTTTCCAATAAATTGATTTTTCTTTTTGGATTAAATTTCTTGAGGAACACAAAATGTTTTTGACTGGATTTTTTTAGCTGATGTTTTTAAATCGAAAATATTAAAGTTACCACATAGAAACTAGTACAAATGATTATGACCAGAATAGCTTAATTTTCTCAATGATATTCAATAGTAGAAATATTATCCTTATACTCCTATTCAAGGAGTGAAGATCAACTCACTAAACAAAACCGAAGGTGTTCATCCCAAATTAATGATGGAATGTAGTTGTGAATAAGTAAAAAATATGTGCGAATATTTAATTCTTGTTCAATCAAGTTACTATAAAAATTTAATACTGGCCTATTAATATATCAGGGCTTTCAGAAAATTCATCCGTTTTGGAGAGTATTTTAGCAAAATAAAACTGTATTTTAGTTAAATCAAGAAGAAAATGCATCATTTGAATATGTCAAAAATAAGCTCCATTGAAAAAACTTCAATTTTGAGTCTGACTATTATTTCTAGGAGGTTATTAATGAATTAAAACATGAGAATTAAAAATATTACCATTAATATTTCGTGCTATTTCTCGAAAGCTGAGTGAGAAATTTGGTAAATCAAAGGGATTATGGTAACTGGTGTTGATATGACTGTGAAGATCTCTTTGTATCACTTCAAGCTGAACCCAAACATTTTCCTGTCCATTTCTGTAGTATATATCAAAGGAGTATGGCTCAAGTTAGAAATTCAATATATGGTTTCAAAATAGAATAAGAAATACAGATAGTTTTCCCTATATAATTCATCTTATACAAAGGAAAAAGAAAATTCAGTTATAATCCTATCAATAGAAAATTATAAACAGAATATTACACTCCTTTTATTGGTATTTAGATTGTATAGGTATCTAAAAGTAGCTTTTGGCTCAGAAAATCTCTTGGTCTCTATATTAATATCTTTGAATGGAATAAATTTGAGAAAATAACCCGTTTTTCCCAATCTGTAGGACATGAGAACACTTCAAAAGGAAGTAATGTGGGCTTCATTATTTCCTAAAAACTCAGGCATTCTGTAGCTTCTACCAATAGGTATTCACTATTGATATTATCTTCCATTAGGCATTTTATTACCTATGACAATTCACATAGCTTCTTCTCAAGTTTCTTGAGAATATTTATGATGGAGAAGTTCACAGAAGTTTTTTCTGATTTATTTTTATTATTTGAATTTTCTCAATCTTATTTATTCAGTAATAAAGGATATGATTTTGAATAGGTGAAGTGACAAATCTAAAAAATAAACTTATAATTTTGTGGCTTTCAAAGCTTTAAGAGCTAGAAATGAACTGTATCATTATAAAAAAGAGTCAACGATGGGTAATATCAAAATAACGAAAGGAAAAAGCTATTAAATGTGAATGACACATTAAAATTAAGCTTAAATTCAGAGCGATACAAATAGATTATTTTTAAATAATACATGCATTGACTCAAAAGAAGATTTACCGTATCAAGAAATTTAAATTAATTTTCTTCAACGTTAATGTTTATACTTCGAATGGAGATTCTGGATAATCTGTGACAAAATTTATGCTCCATTTTCTTCAGATTAGATAGCTAATAATTCATTATATTATTGAAAGTTTCAATCATCTTCAACTGAAGTATTTTTATTTCTAAATTTATTAAATAAATTTTTCAGCTTTTTCAAAAGGACTAAATACTCAAATTGATATATAAATTATTACGAAAAAAGAAATATTTCAAATGTGTTTGAAAAAAGAGCTTAATAATTAATATTTTTATGAAGAATAATCATTTCGCTATCTAATAATATTCTATCTCTTCATATAATAAATATCCTCAATTCAAAGCTTTGTATTTATCCAAAACCATATAATTAGCTATGAAAGAAATATCAAGTACTTTTCTATAGATTTTTAGATATCATTGATAAAAGTAGCAATATATTTTATTCATAGCCTTAAAGCCTTAGTTCCTGGAGATATTAAGCCAATATAAATTATATTTGAATGGATGCCTCCATGAATCAATATTATGCAATTATTTAAGAAGTTTTTGTTTTTTCGAGGAGAATACATTGTCCCAATAAGAATCAAAAAAGGCAGATATATTATTCATGATTTTTTTTGGAGAAATTAGGTTAAAAAAAGAGTACCTTCCGAATGATATTTTATTATATTGAAAAATTGTCAATTACTAAAAAAACTCCTTTGACTCATTAGATTTCCTACCAAGATGAAATTAATGGAAATATAAGATTATCAATTGATATTTTTAAGCTATGTGAAAAAGACAAAATACCTATACTTAGATCTCGATATGTGTATGAGGAACTAGAAAGCAAACCTTCATGTTTCAGCTTTTTTTTAGTTAAATAATATGTATTGGGATCTGGAACATCATAAATTTGGATTAGAAGATAACTTCTATTGAATTTCTTTTGGATAAATTAGCTGTCAAGATTTCTATAAAACCCTAAGTTTGAGCCAGTTGAATTCAAAATTGGTGGCTTGAATTTTTCCTAAAAAGTCTAATTTAAAATTTCATTACAATCATGTTTCCATTTTTTATCCCGCCTATCTACCATCTCACTTTCAATATGAAACACCTTCTGAAATGTGTAACCACTTTTATTATGGTGTGTGTTATTCATGTAGTAATATGAAACTGCATGGACACAGTTTTTTGCTAAATTGGTGGTAGCTTAGAAAAATATTCAATGTGAATCCACAACAAACTTTGACTGGAAGAATTTGAAAAAATATTATTTTTCATTAATGATGTGATTTTTCTTACTAAAATTCCCTAGTGGGCTATTTATTTCAGCAATTACCATTCCATCAAAAATGCCAAAAAAGTAAGGCCGAACTTATGTATAATGAAAATGATGCTGTACTGTAATATAAAACACTAATTTTTGAAAACCAACTTAATATGGTATTTTGGTAAGCTTCCAATATTGAGCTCTGAATCATTTGCGGAGTTAAACTTCCACAAAAAGCCTTTTAATCATTTAGAGAGTACGCCAAAATTCTTTACTAAATTAACATTTATGAATTCATGATTTTAAAAATAAGCCGCACTTTAAAACTTTATATCTCATACATGCTTTTAAGAAAATTTGTTTTCTGAATTCAACATAACTATTTCGAGAGCTATGTAGGATATAAGAGCTTCAAAGAAAAAAGATAAGTATTTATAAATATTTTGAACAGAATATTATGAAAAAAGATATGCAAATAAAATTTTGATATCAACAATTATTCTGAGGTATTAATGGTTTTATCAAAAGAATGTGAGTATAGAATTTAAAGATGGCAAAGAAATTTTCTTTGTAATCAAAAATTTGGGAGTTTAAACCGTGATGAATACGTGGGATGAATTTTCAAGTGCTAATGAGAAAATTGGATAAATAAAAATAAACCACCATGAAATGATGATGAGAAATAGTAATATTGTGTATAATTTGAAATTTAAGCTGAGCTTTTCTTTGAAGTTTAGCCAGAAATTAAATTTGAATTTGGAAGTTTTATAAGAATTCTGTGCCACACATGTAAGGCATAAATACTCAATTGAAGTTCTAAAACAGCTTTGTGAGTAACATAGATAGCGTGAAAAGGACTCAGAAGATGAATTAAAGCCTCACTCTAAATAACTTCCTCATAAAACTCATTGCATGAATAGTAACTTTAAGCTAATAAAGAATTAAAGGGGAAATGGGTATACTTTTGATACAAATAATGAGTATAGTTCAGTTTTATTACAAATTAAAAAAGCTGGACTTGAAAGTTCCTTTGAGTAGTTCAGAAAAAGGGTTTCTTAATTAGGAATAGCTTTAAGCTTATACAAAGCAGAATTCCACATCCAAATGACTTTATTAGTAGAAAGGTGTTACAAAAATTCAGATATAGAATGAGATTTCAAAAAAAGAACGATAAATTTTCATATATTCACTACTCATAAATAGAGCTAAAGCGTGCAAGGTAATGAAAATTGCATCTTGAAAGCTTTCCATATCACCTTGGGAAACACCTGATATTAAGCTGATCAAAGAAAAGGGAATTTTAATATGGTATTAAATAGATCCTTGCACAAAAAAAATCAATATTTTGAGTTTCTAGTTGGGTAGATGATTGAAAAAGTTTTGTTGCAGAAATATTTGACCCGATATTACTTTCTATTGTACTAAGATAATTGAAAAAAGGATGCATATTTGGGATTATTTCTTACCATTTAGTGCAAAACTGATAGTTTTCCTTAGATATTGAAGATTTTATCATAGAAAGACTTGAGAGCTTCTTAAATTTAAACAAGAGCTAACATAAAGTAAAAGGAAGAATACCCACCTATTTTGATTCTAATTCTATAGATAATATTTTTATTGTTCCATAATCCTGATATGTTGAAATATAGAAAATTTATTTTGAAATTTAAGAACTGAAGAAAAAATTGAATGCAGTCAGGTAGGCTATATTTTCAAAAGTCTTGAGGATATTATTTGATTAAGCTTTTATTCAAGCCAAAAATAGTCAAAAAGAACTTTAAGAAGAAATCTTTGTGTGTTTTTATTTGGACTAATAGAGATTCTGAGTTAATATAAGACTATGAAATACATTGTTGGTAGGTCTAATGAGATTAAGAATTATTCCCTTCATATGTAAAATATAAATATAACAATTATCAATAATTTTACAATTCATATTTTTTTAAATATTTATTAATCAATACTAAAGGAACTATACAAATTGTTTCTCTTCAAATACTTCAAGTATAAGACATTTATGTTTCGTAAAAAATACATTTTTCTTTTTTTAAAATCTGTAGCCCTCTTCACATTTTACAGATATTCATATAATGATTTCTTAATCAATTCTGAGAAGATAATTAAATTATAAATAAAAAAAATTAAAATATTTTCTTTCAAATCCTCAGTCAATATCATACCAAAAGCTTGGTAAGCTGAGTAAAATAGCACTTTCAACGCCAATATATAAGTATGTTTTATTTTCTTAAAGTATGCTTTTATTGTTTAATGATTTGGGAATTCAACCTTATTTTCAAACTTAATTTCCCCTTTAGAGTTAGTAAACCTTATCATTCACTTTTAGAAGCCAAAAAATAGATTAATTGAAAATAATATTTTAGTAGATATAGAGCACAATAAGCATAATATATTTTTACACATATTGGAATATTTAATAATAAATTTCTTCATATTGTCTCTAAAAACCAATTTTTACAAGGAGATTATCTTTTTTCTGATGCCAGAATGAGATCTGAAGGAGATAAAAACCTCTTTCAAGAAGTAAGTCAATAGTTGGAAGTATGTTAACAGAGAAATATTTCTCTTATCAAATATTTGGTTAAGATTTCATAATATAGAAAAAGGTTTTCAATATTTTATACATTAGCTATCTTGATGAAGATAATAATAGAATATAAAAAAGATTCTCATGGATGAATATTTAAAGTGAGAATATTTGGATACACTTGAAAGCTTATTTTTTCACAAATAAAACATAGACAAAATTTCAACAGGAAGAGCCTCAAATTTCAATTAATTTTACTTGAGCTTGAAGCTATAATTTTCTTGTAATAGGTCACAATAATAAGGTATAGTCTAGGTATGTGTTTTCATTATGAGTTTAATCTAAAATCTCTGATTTAAAAGCTGAAAGCCTCGAATATTAGTTTGGGTTTTTCCATGTTGAATCCCATAGAAATGGAGGTTTCTGATTTTTTTTCTTGAAAAAGAAAAATTTTAAAATGATTCCCAAGAAATTTTAAAAACAATACCAGGAATGAGAAGTCCCCAAGTCAAAGCTATGAAGACGTATTACCCAATGCACATAAGAATTTTGACCAAATGCTAACCATTTTCACAGGATTTTACCTGAAACACTTAGTATATGGTGTGTAAATTGAGTTTTGGAATGGTTTAAAATGAAATAAAGAATTAGTAAAGTGTTTTTTATCATTGTAAATGAGATTTAGGCTAGTTATCATAGCTTGTTGACAAGTATCCAGATTTACCTTGGATTGTTTCAAAAAACATAAGCCACACAACTCAGATTCTTATACTAAATAGGATCTCAGAGAATCAATTGCCTCTGTGAGGAAAATGAGTGTAAGGTGTGGATATGAAACTTTGATTTAAAATCAAGTACTTTTCCTGTCCTCAAAATTTGTATAAGGTAAAATTCAGTTAAAAATAGTATGAAATATTATTTTTAAGAGAAAACACGCCAATTTTATTGTTTATAACTTTATTAGTATAAAACAATAATATAAAAATTTATTGTTTTACCAACAATAAAGATTTATCCAAAAAATACTCTACAAGAGATATTTTATGGCTACAAAAGAAATTTCTTCAAGAGCAATTTCAATTGGAATTAATTGAGCAAAGAACTGAAAGCAATTAATTAAAGAACAAAGTCTTTAAAAAGAATATTAAAGAGAGAACACGCCCAAAAGTGACCAGAGTGAATTTGGAAACAAAGTGACAAAGTTAACAGTGATGAAAGATGCTTTAATTCACTTTTGGGGTGGTTCAGGGGTAAAAATGATTATAAGAGTTACAAACAATGATTATAATGATTTTTTCACGTGGTTAAAAGGATTAAAATGATTTTAAAAGTGGTGGTTGGAATCTTTGATTGATTGGTTTAACAGTTTTAAACTAATTAATAAAAGGAAAAGATTCTAACATCAAGAGAAAAGTGGGGCAAAGAAGACATTCTTTTATAGCTATCAATTCTCTTACTCCAAAAGTAAAATTTACTCTTGTCAGTCGTGAAAAACAGTCTGACAACAGAAAAGCCAATTATGGCATCATTGAACCCTGGTTTAGACCAAAAAGGGCTGGTTTAAGCCATTTTTAGCCATTTTTAGCCATTTTAGACCCTTAAATCAGCCATTACTATAGCAATACCAGGCCTAGAGCCTTCAAAACACGTCAGAATGTGTGTCAGAGGCGTAGAAACCAGTTAAAACTGTTTTTATTATGATTGTTTTATCTTAAGGGTAGTTTTACCTTCTTGGCAACAGCTAAAACTACCCCAGTTGGTATCAAAACCTCATCATCAATTGAGTCCACAGACCCTGTAACTCAATTCCAGGCCAAAAGTGATGAACTTTTGCGTGAATTTTGACATCCCACGCCTGTCAGCAAGGATTTTGGGGGTCTAGCTCCCCCTTAGAGCTGGAGTTCCTTTTCCCCCCCAAATTTAATCTTTCCAATTTATTTTTCCTTTAATTCCTCATCATGTATTATACTTATAATTTACACATGTAATTCAATTCAATTGTACAGTACAATACAGTAATAATTGACACCTCATATGTAAATCAAAGTTCACTTATGTAATACACGCGCACATTTTGACATTTCAATTGAATTCAATTGAAAATACTTTAATTCCTCATAACTTCTAAACTAAACACAACACCTCAATTTTAACACAAAAATTGATGGTTAACACCACATGTGGTGTGAATTAAATTAAGGTTTTGAGGATTTTCAACTTTTGTATTGAAAATACTAAAAACTTAATTTAAGCTTATTTAGAGTTGAGTTACAAAAATTTCACTCAGAGGTGACCCCACCTGATTTTTTATGAGGAATCCAATGGTGAAATAAAATTTATATGTTTATTTATTGGATAAAAAGTTATAATAAATTTTATTTAACTTTTTTCCAAATTTATTTATTTTTTCACAATTTTGTTAAAATTTCATTTTTACTTAAATTTTTCAAGTATAAATGTAATTTTATATTTACAAAATTTAAAGTAATTTTATTTTTAAATTATAATTAATTTTTTATTTTTAATATAATTTTATATTTATATTTTTTATTTTTATTTTAATAATATAAATAAATTTATTTTATTTATATTAATATGTTATTTTTTATATTTGTGGTCTTTTGGGTATATGAAATTACCTCTAAGGCTCACATTCCCTCCCCCTAAAAAAGAATATTACTTTGTAATATTGGTGTTTCTAGTGTGTCTGAATCTCCTCAGGAGTTTGGTGGCTTCTGGTATATCTTTCTCTTATAACCATTCATCTTCACAAGTTGGGTCACTGTACCTAACAAGGTATTCCCTTACTTTCTTGGTTCTTAATTTCCTTTCTTTAAGAACTTTGGTTATTTTCTTAGTACCAGATGTCTCAATAGGAGGTATAACTTGGGGAATCTTATTCCTCAAGGGAAATTTCTCAGCATCACTAGATTTGTATGGCTTTATCAAGCTTACTGGAAATGTAGGGTGCTTATTGCTAAGTTCTTCAGATAACTCTACTTCAACAGCATTTTCTCCATGGAGGGCCTTAATCACAAAAGGTCCTGCAAAGGAGTCTTTTAACTTTTTACATCCTTTGATGTTATTGAAGTTAGTGGTGGATACAAGAACTAGGTCCCCCACTTTGAAATCTGGAGTTGCATGAGATTTATCCCATTTGTCTTTAGCATATGCAAAAGAGTCCTCCATGCATCTCACTGCATGCTTTCTAGCTTTGTCTAGCATTCCTTTGAAGCTAGCAGCTGTGGGATGTATTTCAATTAAGTCTTTCCTCAAGGAATCTTGGGGTAACTTGGGGTTCCATCCTTTTTCTAGAATAGCAGGAGTCTGATTGGTACTGGAATGGATTGATGTTTTATATGCTAATTCCAGTGCTGGTAACAGAGTACACCAATCATGGGTAAATCCATCACAATCTTTGAATTCAAGGCCATATGCACAAAATCTTCTCACCATGTCCTCTAAGGTTTGGATCATTCTTTCAGCCAGACCATCAGTTTGTGGGTGGTAGGCTGTAGAGAAAGACAGTTTTGTGCCAAATAATTGGTGAAGATTTGTCCATAGAGCTGAAGTGAATTTGGGATCTCTATCACTGATGATATTTGTAAATATCCCAGTCCATGAAACTAATCTATTCCATATCAGAAGAGCTGTATCCATGGCTGTATCATCTTTGTGACATGGTAAAAAGATTGGAGTTTTACTGAATCTGTCCACAATTACTAGGCAAGCATTATAGCTCCTGTCACCTCCTGGTGGTAGGCCAGTTACCCAATCCATATGGACAATTTCCCAAGGTCTGTTTGGTTCTTGGATTTTCATCATATTTCCAAGTCTTTTGCCAGTGGATTTATTTGCCTTTTGGCATCTGTCACAGGTTTTGCAATATTCTGCAACATCTTTTTGCCACATTGGCCACCATATGCAGGTCTTTACATTCTCTCTTGTTCTGTCCTCAGAAAGATGTCCTGAAAAGGGACTATCATGGCATTCTTTCAGTACAAGATTGATTAATGACCTGTCTACAACTGTCATGACACATGTGTGCTTGGTTCTGTGGTAAATTATACCATCCAGTAGGTGAAATCTCCCTTCATTATAAGATTTTCTCCATACTTCATCCAAGGCATGTATTAGAGAGTTGTCTTTACAGTCTTTGTTAAGTAATTGGCATAAGATGCTACAATTCTTATCTTTAGTGTAACTATTTCTGACTTCTTCAAAGAAGGTGGTGTTCAAGTCTGTAACACTTATTCCTTCTATTGGAATTTGTGGTGAAGCTTCTTCTGGAACATAAGCAGGATTATCAATGTTATTTGGTAATGGCCATCTGCTTAGTCCATCTGCATTCTTATGAATATTCCCATCCTTATGAACAATAGTCATATTGCCTCTGTATTCTTGTATGGCTATTTGCCATCTGAGCATGTGTCTGTTAGGTGTTTTCATGTTCAAAAGTGATTTCACAGCTGTACAATCTGTTATTACTTCAAAAACACATCCCTCTAAGAAATAGTTCAATTTCTCTAAGGCCCAGACAAGGCATAGACATTCCATTTGACTTGCTCCATATCTGGCTTCAGTTGGTTTGATTTGCCTGGATATGAAACATATTGGTCCTTCTACAGGTTTGTCATTTATGATCTGAACTTGGTGAAGTGCAGCACCTAGTCCATCCCCTGATGCATCAATATACAGTTTGAAAGGCAATTTAAAGTCTGGCATCAGTAAGAGTGGAGCAGTGGTCAATGCTTCTCTTAGAGACTCAAAAGCTTTGACTCTGTCAACAGTCATCTCAAATACTGTGTCTTTGTCACACAACTTATAAAGTGGTCTTGCTATGGATGCAAAGTCTTTAATGTGTTGCCTGTAATATCCTGCAAAACCTAAGAATGACTGAATTTCCTTCTTATTCTGAGGCATGGGTTTTAACAATACTGCTGCAACTTTGTTTTTATCAACTCCAAGGGACAAACCAGATACAACATGTCCTAGTGCCTTAAGTTCTTTAAATCCAAAATGACATTTCTTCAAGGAGATTTTCATGTTTACTGATTGGATTTTTGTCAAAACTCTTGATAATCTGTACATGTGCTCCTCCCAAGTCTTTGAACAGATAATAATGTCATCAATGTAAATGATTAACCATCCCTCTGAGAGTTCTTCAGGGAAGATTTCATTCATCATTCTTTGGAAGTGTGAAGGTGCATTTTTGATACCAAAGGGCATCCTTAAGTATTCATACACTCCACAATGAACAATAATTCTCAAGTATTTTCTTGCTCTTGGTGTTACTACATTTTGATGGAATCCTTTAAGGGCATCCATAGTGGTTATATACACTGCTTGAGATATTTGAGTAAGGGCAATTTGGATTTTTGGTATTGGGTATCTGTCTGGAACAGTGTAAGTGTTCAGAGCTCTAAAGTCCCCAACCATTCTGGATTTTCCATTATGCCACGCCACTATGACTGGTGTAGTTATTTCTACTTCCTCATTGTGGCCTACTTTTCTTATTACACCAAGGTCTAGAAGTTCTTTGATATGAATTTCTAGAGCTTCTCTTGATTTTGGACTTGCTGGATAAGCAGGTCTTCTTAAGAGTGGTGGATAAGGTCTCTCAATGTTAAGAATGATGTCAACTTCATGACCAATAATTGCTCCCAGGGGTTCTTTGTCTGTAGCAAATTCTCCTCTGTGGTCATACAAAAGGGAAGAAAGTTCATTTTCTTGCTTATCAGTCAGATGAAGGCTTATTTCAGCCTCATTTAACTGTTCAGACTTGAATTTCTCTAACTCTAAGTTGACTGGTGATACTTTGTTTACTGTAATTTGTCTTTTAAAGGGTAAAAAGGCAAATTTCTGGCGCTTATTGTCTCCAATTGTAAAGTATCTGTCTTTGTTATTATGTAAATCTATCCCATACATGATTAAATAGTCATTTCCCAATATAAAATGGGTACTAGAGCAATTTTCCATAACAACAAATTCAACTGTGATCCTTAAATTCCCATTTATGTGTGGGAATATGACATTGGTCTCAAAGATTCCTAATGCTTTCATTGGGTTACTTGCACTGTTGAATTTTATACCATCAATTGGTAACAATTGGTCTTCAAAATTTGGTACACAAGTCTTAAGAAAAGATTTTCCAACACAAGAGCAGAAGGCTCCTGGGTCAAGCAAAAGTTTGGTGGGTTTGTTGTCAATCACCACTTCTGTTATACAGGAGTTACCAGCTGTATAACCTTTTCCTCTGTTTGGTTTTGTCTTCATAAGTTGTGCATCTTGAACTTTTGATAAATCAACTTGACCATTGCTCAATTGTGGTAAGTGGGAATAAGATTCCATGATGTCAAAAGTGGCATTGATATTTTCTATATCTTTTGAAGATTCAGAGAATATGGATGACTTATCATCTGAATTGTCTTCAATTATGTCTTCTTTTTCAACATCTGGTTCTTTTTCAATGTCAATTTCATTGATTTTCCCCCTTTTTGGACATGTATTGGCTAAATGGGTGGTGCTTTGGCAAATATGGCATTTTCTGACTGTATCTGCAGATTTATATTTAATATTACTAGAATTTTCTTTGGGGTTTTTGTCCACAGAATCTTTCCAAGGTGTATTAAACCTTGTTTTAAGATTCACCCTACTAGAACCAATTTTGGTTCTGGTGGTTACTTCTTCTAGTATATTGATAATATCCTCTGCTGAAGATTGTTCAGTAGTCCTGCTTTTGACAGCATTCTCTAAGTCACCTCCACATTGTCTCAGAATTTTTCTATGGATCATAAATTCTGACATGTCAGGATATAATGCTGTTAATCTGTCCTTTTGTTGGCAAAACCATGGTAAAGCTTTGTCTTTATCAGCATTAAATTTGGCAGATTCAAAGGCTGTTTCAACTTTAAACCTCCAAGCATCATTTGCCCATTTGTTGATGATTTGGGTTTTCCACCAAGTCCAACTCTGGTGTCCATGTGCTTGTCTTATTTTGATGTACCATCTGTGAGCTGATCTGGTAAACAAGGTGTTAAACCTGGCTGTTACCAATCTGTCTGGTAATTCAAAATCCTCTTTGATCATGTCAATACCTCTAATGAATTCCATATGGTCATACTCTCCATCACCACTGAAGTGAGGCCATTCTTTAAGTTTTGGAACTTCTTTCAAGAGTGCTTGGCCCATTGATGGTTCCAAGTTATGAAAAGAAGTGGATAATTCATTTTTTAATTGTGAATTATCAGGATCCAATACTTGTGGATTTGGAATTCTTGTGCCCTCATTTTGATTTAGAGGTGTAGACATTATTGGTAAGGTGTTCAGTATTTGTTCAATGTCATTCATTTTACTGTTGCTACACCTTTGGGAATTTCTGTATTCATGTTGGAAGCTTTGTATTAAATTTATTACTTCAATTTTATACATGTCTTCCTTATGTGTCAGTTCTTGCCATAACTCTGTCTGTCTTGTATTATCAGCAGTGACTTGATTCAATTTCATTGATAATTTTGATACTTCTTCTTGTGAAGCATCAAAACACTTTTTCAAGGCAATGGTATATGTCTTTACTTCAGTAAATGAATTTGAAATGTCATCAAGGACTTTCTTGTTATCTGTCTTGATAATATTTATGGCTTGTTTAATTCTTGTTTCAATTATGTCATCAATATTGAATTTAGAATATTTATCTGTTAATTCTTTAATAATGGCAGATTGTTCATTTATTTCATTGTTAGAAGAATTATCATTATTGGAATTTTTAATTGTTCTCAAAACTTTTTCAAAACACATAAGTGTTTCATTAATTTGGCACAGACTCAGGTTGTTTGTTTTAATGTTGTTACAAATGGTGTCATTTTTATCAGAAAGATGTTTTTTCACGTCATTTATAGCATTATACAACTCTGGGATGGAATCAAATATGTCAGAAATCATTTCTGGAACCTTAATCTGGCTTCCTCCTTCTTCTGTAATTCCATCATGGTTCTGGCCATCTGAAATACATTTTCCATGGCATCCTGCTGAATCTTTGGGATTCTGTAGCCCTGGCTGTAAGGTTTTGGGGATGGTGCCTTCCCTTTGCCCTTGTTTGGAGTTTGTGGCTGCTTTTTCACGTTGGAATTGCTGCTGCTGGCCACTGGGGCTGTTTTTGGCACTGGTTTGGCTGGTGGAGGGTTGTTTTTCCTCCATTCTAGTGTCAAAAGCATCATGTTTTTCTTCTGCATCAATGGATGCCATCCATTGAGCAATTTGCAAGTGTTGGGATGGCCCAAGAATTTTCTTACTGTCAGGTAAGAATTCATGCAATTCTTCCACAGGTCTGCAAGGATCTGGTACTCCTTGAATTGGAGTGCATTGTTGTATGCACTGTGGCTGGCTTTGTATATGTCCACAGAGGCTTGTTGTGGCGGTGTCAGCTCTTTTTGAAGGTAAAATGGTATTATCAGCTTCAGAATGACCCATTTTAGTTGTTTGGAAGTCATCAACTGACCCTTTTCCTTCTGTACCTGGTTGGCCTCTGCCATAATCACGTCTATTACCTTTTTGGGAGCTGCTTGAGGGGTTGTAGCTGGCTCCTGACCTGGTTGAAGGCATAATTACGGTTAAAAAAGGCTTAAAATAGTATTTTTACGTCAAAAACTTACTATTGGCCAAATTTTTGGCTTTCTGAAGTGTATTACTTATATCCAAGTTAATTAATTCAGAAGATATTGGTTCAGGTTGATTATTTTGAGTCACAATAACAGTACTATTATGATCAGAATTAACAGTACTGGCAGGGATAATGCTGGTTACTGTTGAGGCTGTTTCAATGTTTTCTTGTCTTACCACGTTGTCAGACACTAAAATTAATGAAAAAGCCAATTAATTAAGTAAAAAAAAGGTTATTTCAAAAAAGAAATAAAAATATAAGCCTCACTTATAATATGAAAAAAATTATTTTTTAAGGATTTTTTTGGATTATAAGTATTTTTTATATGTTTTTAAATTTTTCAATATAAGAAAAAAGATTTAAAAAGAGTAAAAAAAATATGTCACAGGTAAAATATCACGGCTGGGCCCCCAAATGTAAGGTGTGGATATGAAACTTTGATTAAAAATCAAGTACTTTTCCTGTCCTCAAAATTTGTATAAGGTAAAATTCAGTTAAAAATAGTATGAAATATTATTTTTAAGAGAAAACACGCCAATTTTATTGTTTATAACTTTATTAGTATAAAACAATAATATAAAAATTTATTGTTTTACCAACAATAAAGATTTATCCAAAAAATACTCTACAAGAGATATTTTAAGGCTACAAAAGAAATTTCTTCAAGAGCAATTTCAATTGGAATTAATTGAGCAAAGAACTGCAAGCAATTAATTAAAGAACAAAGTCTTTAAAAAGAATATTAAAGAGAGAACACGCCCAAAAGTGACCAGAGTGAATTTGGAAACAAAGTGACAAAGTTAACAGTGATGAAAGATGCTTTAATTCACTTTTGGGGTGGTTCAGGGGTAAAAATGATTATAAGAGTTACAAACAATGATTATAATGATTTTTTCACGTGGTTAAAAGGATTAAAATGATTTTAAAAGTGGTGGTTGGAATCTTTGATTGATTGGTTTAACAGTTTTAAACTAATTAATAAAAGGAAAAGATTCTAACATCAAGAGAAAAGTGGGGCAAAGAAGACATTCTTTTATAGCTATCAATTCTCTTACTCCAAAAGTAAAATTTACTCTTGTCAGTCGTGAAAAACAGTCTGACAACAGAAAAGCCAATTATGGCATCATTGAACCCTGGTTTAGACCAAAAAGGGCTGGTTTAAGCCATTTTTAGCCATTTTAGACCCTTAAATCAGCCATTACTATAGCAATACCAGGCCTAGAGCCTTCAAAACACGTCAGAATGTGTGTCAGAGGCGTAGAAACCAGTTAAAACTGTTTTTATTATGATTGTTTTATCTTAAGGGTAGTTTTACCTTCTTGGCAACAGCTAAAACTACCCCAGTTGGTATCAAAACCTCATCATCAATTGAGTCCACAGACCCTGTAACTCAATTCCAGGCCAAAAGTGATGAACTTATGCGTGAATTTTGACATCCCACGCCTGTCAGCAAGGATTTTGGGGGTCTAGCTCCCCCTTAGAGCTGGAGTTCCTTTTCCCCCCCAAATTTAATCTTTCCAATTTATTTTTCCTTTAATTCCTCATCATGTATTATACTTATAATTTACACATGTAATTCAATTCAATTGTACAGTACAATACAGTAATAATTGACACCTCATATGTAAATCAAAGTTCACTTATGTAATACACGCGCACATTTTGACATTTCAATTGAATTCAATTGAAAATACTTTAATTCCTCATAACTTCTAAACTAAACACAACACCTCAATTTTAACACAAAAATTGATGGTTAACACCACATGTGGTGTGAATTAAATTAAGGTTTTGAGGATTTTCAACTTTTGTATTGAAAATACTAAAAACTTAATTTAAGCTTATTTAGAGTTGAGTTACAAAAATTTCACTCAGAGGTGACCCCACCTGATTTTTTATGAGGAATCCAATGGTGAAATAAAATTTATATGTTTATTTATTGGATAAAAAGTTATAATAAATTTTATTTAACTTTTTTCCAAATTTATTTATTTTTTCACAATTTTGTTAAAATTTCATTTTTACTTAAATTTTTCAAGTATAAATGTAATTTTATATTTACAAAATTTAAAGTAATTTTATTTTTAAATTATAATTAATTTTTTATTTTTAATATAATTTTATATTTATATTTTTTATTTTTATTTTAATAATATAAATAAATTTCTTTTATTTATATTAATATGTTATTTTTTATATTTGTGGTCTTTTGGGTATATGAAATTACCTCTAAGGCTCACAATGAGCAACACACTTCTTGGCCGAATTTATGGTTCCAAACCAAAATTGACTTGAAAGAGGAATTATAAAAGCTTGATTTTCAAATTAACTTCTCAAATAATTTAGTCTGCCTGTCCATTTTATCTTTCTACTGAAAATTTGTTACTTCAAAACAGGCTAAACTCACCTTAAAAACCATAATTATTATAAATATATTGAACATCTTTTTTAATAATGGTTGTCATGAATCCAGTTTTGCTCTCATGAAATGTATATTTATAGTAGAAAAATGACTTTATAAAATCAAAGACTTACTTCAAATTTTCTGAATTTTATTTTCTTGTAAGGATTAATCTGGTTAATTATGTAACCCTTCTTTTTAGATATATAATTAAATTTCAGAGTGAAGTTTATGACTCCCTTGGAATGTTTTGGAATTAATCAGAAGATTCAAAATGTTTAGAATTTTGCTGAAATTCAGGTTTTTTTTTTCAATTTTAGTCCCGAAAATTCTGTTTTATAATTCTTAATTCTTGAAAATTTCCTCTTCTCCAATACCATTTGAGTCCCTTTTGCCCACTCAAGAGCTTCATTTTGGTATTTACAAAAAAAGTGGAGAAATTTCAAGACTTTACAACATTTTTGTCATAAACCTTTCAGATAATCCAAAAAATTTCTTTTTTCTTCATCTAAGGCCCACAGATATTAATGGAAAATCTTAAATATCCCAACATAGAAAATCTTTAAAGTTTACCCTACCACTGTACTCTCATAATTAGATATCATCCAAAATTTTTCTTTTCTTCTATAATATTCTTTTTAGATTTTTGGAAAAAAATTCTAAAAAAGGATTATTATTCTGTATAGTGATTCTTAACAACCCAATTAAACTTTTCATATGAAAGAAAGTTTTCTATTGAGAGGATATTCAAGTCAAAATTGAATGTCTTTTCATGCATAATTAAGCTCCAGATATGAAGGTTTTATTGATTTTTTCGACCATTTAGTAAATCTTAATTCCCCAAAAGATCATGATAATTTTTTGTTTTGAGCTATATTCAATACTGATAATGTGCTAAGAGGGACACTACTCATGAGCTAAGTGTAGAAATATTTATCCCATGGATCAAATTAATTATTTCAGGTTTGAGAAACTGTTTATTTCCTTTTTCTCACCTGAAATTTATAATTAACTCTATCATACCAAAAACACTGAAAAATCTGTTTACAAAGGAAGAAAAATCACAATGACCTCAAAACATAAAATACTCAAAAAAAGTGAGTAAGACCTTTTACCTTGGTCAATTAAAACTCATGCGAAGCTCTTAATTTCTTCCTATTTCTCAGAAAGAAAATCAAAAAATAAATTTATATTCAGGAGAAATGTATATAATGAATATATATGTGAGCCTGTGAAGTATGTATGACATACCCATAAGGGAACAAATAGCTTTTTATACATTTGATTAAGACATAAGAAGACTTATCAAATGAATTAAAAACAAAAAATAAGCATAAATTTTTTTTGATAAACAAAGTTATGAGTATCATGTCACTGTTAAGTTCTACACCAAAAATAACCCAGGGTATACCCATAGGATGTTATACCCAAAAATGACTATTTCTAATGTTATTGGAAGTTTTAAGAATCTCACAATAGAATTTCAAACTCCAAAATCTTTTATTAAAATTCATAAATTGTTAAATTTAAGCTTAATTTTAAAACTGCATAACATTTATGCAAAATTACAAAATTCAGTTAAAGTAGACGTGTGGTGTATATTTACTGAAGTAGCTAAGGATTTTCCATACAGGATGTAACTTCTTCACGACCTCGATTTAAAATGGTTGAAAGAAGCTGTAGGGCTTTAAATAAATAAAAGGGAAAGATTCATGCAAAAAGGTGGGACAAAGAGAAAAAAGGAAAAAAGAGCCAGGGTACCCAAAATTTGGGATCTGAAAGAGCCCAAAAAAGGTTTTCCTCCTGTATTAAAAGATTTTAAGCCTTATGTAAAACTTAAGATTAGAATGTAATTTAAATTTAAATCTTAAACTAGTTTATTCCTCTTTGGATAGGAATTAAAAGCTTCCAAAGGGTAAATTCCTATATACAGGCTTTTAATCAAGGTTTTAAGAACTGTCAAAGATTATTAAATGTTAAATAAGCTTAAAATTAAAGTTAAATACATTAAAAACTTATAAAAAGCTGAGCTTTAGTGTGTATTGCTATTTTTCCATGTAAAAATAGCAATAAATTTCAAAATTAATAGAAGAACCAATTCTTAATGGACTTACATGAAGATTCCACAAAGCTTACAATTTAATGTTATCTGATTAATAATAAAATTTTAATTATCTTTGAGGATTAGGATTATTTGGAATTTAGGCTTCAAAATAACTCTTTTAATTATTATCAAAGAAAATTAAGATTTCTTCAGAAATTATTGAAAATCTGATTTAAACATTTTCTGCTTGAAGGCTTATTCTTAAGTTGTTAATTTGATGTAATTTGATATAAATGAATTAATTTATATTAAAAGTTAAAATGACAAACTTGAGTCAGGATTAAAGCTCCTTGAAGTTAAGAATAACACTGGTAGCTTTAAATCAAGATGAAAAATAATCTACCTTTCATTGAGAGCCTTATTTTTTAAGTATTGTTTCTCAATTCTGATATTAACATTCCTTATTTATCCATTATAAATAATGGGAGATGCTCTTAAGAAATAAAAGAAGCCTTTTCATCATTATTTTTATCCATAATAATCATTCAATCAATCAAATCAGAAATTTAAGCAGGTAAAGATGTATTAAATATAAAGTCTTATTATTAAAAGTAATTATTAAGTTTTTTTTCTTAATTAATTGTAGATAAATCATTGAGCTTCTATTTCAGTAATCATCAATACTTCATTTTCTTATAAAATTATTGTTTTAAATATCTTTTGAAGTCCACAAGTTTTCTCTAAAACTGTTGATTTAGGTATCTTTTGAAATACACAAATTTCTCCGGAAACTGTCAAATAATACTTTATCATAAAAAAGCTGTTTTATTCCTTCAAAATATTGAGTTTTGGAATGTTTTTGTATTATAAAGATTATTCAATACTATAGCTGTGAGCCTTAGAGGTAATTTCATATACCCAAAAGACCACAAAATACAAAATTAACATATAAATATAAATAAAATAAATTTATTTATATTATCAAAATAAAAATCAAAATATAAATATAAAATTAAAAACTTAATTACAATTTAAAAATAAAATTACATTAAATTTTGAAATTGTAAAATTAAATTTATACTTGAAAAAATTAAAGTAAAAATGAATTTTTAATAAAATTGTAAAAAATTAAATAAATTTGGAAAAAAGTTAAATAAAAATTATTACAACTTTACATCCAATAAATAAACATATAAAAATTATTTCACCATTTGATTCCTCATAAAAAATTAGGTGGGGTAACCACTGAGTGAAATTTTTGTAACTCAACTCTAAATAAGCTTAAATTAAGTTTTTAGTATTTTCAATACAAAAGTTGAAAATCCTCAAAACTCTAATTTAATTCACACCACATGTGGTGTTAACCATCAATTTATGTGTTAAAATTGAGGTGTTGTGTTTAGTTTAGAAGTTATGAGGAATTGAAGTATTTTCAATTGAATTCAATTGAAATGTCAAAATGTGCGCGTGTATTACATAAGTGAACTTTGATTTACATATGAGGTGTCAATTATTACTGTATTGTACTGTACAATTCAATTGAATTACATATGTAAATTATAAGTATAATACATGATGAGGAATTAAAGGAAAAAATAAATTGGGGGGGAAAAGGAACTCTAGCTCTAAGGGGGAGCCAGACCCCCAAAATCCTTGCTGACAGGCGTGGGATGTCAAAATTCACGCAAACGTTCATCACTTTTGGCCTGGAATTGAGTTACAGGGTCTGTGAACTCAATTGATGATGAGGTTTTGATACCAACTGGGGTAGTTTTAGCTGTTGCCAAGAGGGTAAAACTACCCTTAAGATAAAACAATCATAGTAAAAACAGTTTTAACTGGTTTCTACGCCTCTTACACACATTCTGAAGTGTTTTGAAGGCTCTAAACCAGGTATTGCTATAGTAATGGCTGATTTAAAGGTCTAAAATGGCTAAAAATGGTTTAAACCAGCCCTTTTTTGGTCCAAACCAGGGCCCAATGATGCCATAATTGGCTTTTCTGTTGTCAGACTGGTTTTCACGACTGACAAGAGTAAATTTTATCTTTGGAGTAAGAAAATTGATGACTATAAAAGAATGTCTTCTTTGCCCCACTTTTCTCTTCATGTTAGAATCTTTTCCTTTTATTAATTAGTTTAAACACTGTTAAACCAATCAATAAAACATTCCAACCACCTTTTTGAAATCATTTTGAACCTTTTAACCATGTGAAAAAATCATTATAATCATTGTTTGTAACTCTTATAATCATTTTTACCCCTGAACCACCCCAAAAGTGAATTAAAGCATCTTTCATCACTGTAAACTTTGTCACTTTGTTTCCAAATTCACTCTGGTCACTTTTGGGCGTGTTTTCTCTTTGATATTATTTTTAAAGACTTTGTTCTTTCATTAATTGCTTGCAGTTCTTTGCTCAATTAATTCCAATTGAAATTGCTCTTGAAGAAATTTCTTTTGTAGCCTTAAATATCTCTTGTAGAGTATTTTTGGATCCATTTTTATTGTTGGTAAAACAATAAATCTTTATAATATTGTTGTTTTATACTAATAAAGTAATAAACAATAAAATTGGTGTGTTTTCTCTTAAAAATAATATTTCTTACTATCTTTAATTGATTTTTACCTTATACAATTTTTGAGGACAGGAAAAGTACTTGATTTTTAATCAAAGTTTCATATCCACACCTTACATTTGGGGGCCCAGCCGTGATATTTTACCTGTGCCTTTATTTTTTACTCTTTTTAAATCTTTTTTCTTATATTGAAAAATTTAAAAACATATAAAAAATACTTATAATCAAAAAATCCATAAAAAATATGTTTTTTTTCATATTATAAGTGAGGCTTATATTTTCATTTCTTTTTGAAAATATTCTTTTTTTACTTAATTAATTGGTTTTTTCATTAATTTTAGTGTCTGACAACGTGGTAAGACAAGAAAACATTGAAACAGCCTCAACAGTAACCAGCATTATTCCTGCCAGTACTGTTAATTCTGATCATAATAGTACTATTATTGTGACTCAGAATATTCAACCAAAGCCAATTTCTTCTGAATTAGTCAGCTTAGAAATAAGTAATACTCTTCAGAAAGCCAAACATTTGGCCAATAGTAAGTTTTTTGACGTAAAATTACTATTTTAAGCCTTTTTTAACCATAATTATGCCTTCAACCAAGTCAGGAGCCAGCTATAACCCCTCAAGCAGCTCCCAGAAAGGTAAGAGACATGATTATGGCAGAGGCCAATCAGGTACAGAAGGAAAAGGGTCAATTGATGACTTCCAAACAACTAAAATGGGTCATTCTGAAGCTGATAATACCATTTTACCTTCAAAAAGAGCTTACACCGCCACAACAAGCCTCTGTGGACATATACAAAGCCAGCCACAGTGCATACAACAATGCACTTCAGTTCAAGGAGTACCAGATCCTTGTAGACCTGTGGAAGAATTGCATGAATTCTTACATGACTGTGAGAAAATTCCTGGGCCATCCCCATACTTGCAAATTGCTCAATGGATGGCATCCATTGATGGAGAAGAAAAACATGATGCTTTTGACACTAGAATGGAGGAAAAACAACCCTCCAAAACCCAAACCAGTGCCAAAAACAGCCCCAGTGGCCAGCAACAGCAATTCCAACGTGAAAAAGCAGCCACAAGCTCCAAACAAGGGCAAAGGGAAGGCACCAGCCCCAAAACCTTACAGCCAGGGCTACAGAATCCCAAAGATTCAACAGGATGCCATGGGAAATGTATTTCAGATGGCCAGAACCATGATGGAATTACAGAAGAAGGAGGAAGCCAGATTAAAATATCAAAAATGATTTCTGATACTTTTAATTGTATTCCAGAGTTGTATAAAGCTATTTCTGACGTAAAAAGTCATCTTTCTGATAAAAATACATCAATTTGTGAGAATCTTAGAACAAATAACTTGAGTCTGAGCCAAATAAATGATACACTTAAATACTTTGAAAGAGTTTTAAGAACAATAAAAACTTCCAATAATGATAATTCTTTTGGCATTAAAATAAATGAACAATCTGCCATCATTAAAGAATTAACAGATAAATATTCTAAATTCAATATTGATGACATAATTGATACAAGAATAAAACAAGCCATAAACACTATCAAAGAAGATAATAAAAAAGCTCTTGATGATATTTCAAAATCATTTGCCGAAGTAAAGACAAATACAATTGCCTTGAAAAAGCATTTTGATACCTCAAAAGAGGAAATATCAAAATTAAAAATAAAGTTAAATGAAGTTATATCTGATAATACTAAACAAACAGAATTATGGAATGAGCTTACATATAGAGAGGATGATCATAAAAAGAATGTCATAGACTCTATACAAAGCTTACAACATGAATTAAGAAATTCACAAAGGTGTAACAACAGTAAAATGAATGATATTGAACAACTGCTAAACACCTTGCCAAGAATGTCTACACCTCTGAACCAAAATGAGGGAGCAAGAATTCCTAATCCACAAGTATTGGATATTGAAAATTCACAGTTAAAAGAGGAATTTTCTACTTCTTTTCATAACTTGGAACCATCAATGGGCCAAGAACTCTGGAAAGAAGTTCCAAAACTTAAAGAATGGCCTCACTTCAGGGGTGAAGGAGAGTATGACCATATGGAATTCATTAGAGGTATTGACATGATCAAAGAGGATTTTGAATTACCAGACAGATTGGTAACAGCAAGATTTAACAGCTTGTTTACCAAATCAGCTCACAGATGGTACATCAAAATAAGACAAGCACATGGACACAAGAGTTGGACTTGGTGGAAAACCCAAATCATTAACAAATGGGCAAATGATGCTTGGAGGTTTAAAGTTGAAACAGCCTTTGAATCTGCCAAATTTAATGCTGATAAAGACAAAGCTTTACCATGGTTTTTCCAACAAAAAGACAGATTAGCACCATTATATCCAGACATGTCAGAATTCATGATCCATAGAAAAATTCTGAGACAATGTGGAGGTGACTTAGAGCATGCTGTCAAAAGAAGGACTACTGAACAGTCTTCAGCAGAAGATATTATCAATATATTAGAAGAAGTAACCACCAGAACCAAAATTGGTTCTAGTAAAGTGAATCTCAAAACAAGGTTTAATACACCTTGGAAAGATTCTGTGGACAAAAACTCCAAAGAAAATTCTAGTAATATTAAATATAAATCTGCAGATACAGTCAGAAAGTGCCATATTTGCCAAGGTACCACTCATTTAGCCAATACATGTCCAAAAAGAGGGAAAAGTAATGAAATTGACATTGAAAAAGAACCTGATGTTGAAAAAGAAGACATAATTGAAGACAATTCAGATGATAAGTCATCCATATTTTCTGGATCTTAAAAAGATATAGAAAATATCAATGCCATTTTTGACATCATGGAATCTTATTCCCACTTGCCACAATTGAGCAATGGTCAACTTGATTTATCAAAAGTTCAAGATGCACAACTTATAAAAGCAAAACCAAACAGGGGGAAAGGTTATACAGCTGGTAACTCCTGTATAACAGAAGTGGTGATTGACAACAAGCCCACCAAACTTTTACTTGACCCAGGAGCCTTCTGCTCTTGTGTTGGAAAATCTTTTCTTAAGAGTTGTATACCAAATTTTGAAGACCAATTGTTACCAATCGATGGTATAAAATTCAATAGTGCAAGTAATTCAATGAAAGAATTAGGAATTTTTGAGACCAATGTCATATTCCCACACATAAATGGGAATTTAAGAATCACAGTTGAATTTGTTGTTATGAAAAATTGCTCTAGTAGCCATTTTATATTGGGAAATGACTATTTAATAATGTATGGGATAGATTTGCATAACAATAAAGACAGATACTTTACTCTTGGAGATAATAAGCACCAAAAATTTGCCTTTTTACCATTTAAAAGACAAATTACAGTAAACAAAGTATCACCAGTCAACTTAGAGTTAGAGAAATTCAAGTCTGAACAGTTAAATGAGGCTGAAATAAGCCTTCATCTGACTGATAAACAAGAGAATGAACTTTCTTCCCTTTTGTATGACCACAGAGGAGCATTTGCTTCAGACAAAGAGCCTCTAGGAGCAATTATTGGTCATGAAGTTGACATCATGCTTAACAATGAGAGACCTTATCCACCACTCTTAAGAAGACCTGCATATCCAGCAAGTCCTAAATCAAGAGAAGCTCTAGAAATTCATATCAAAGAACTTCTGGACCTTGGTGTAATAAGAACAGTAGGCCACAATGAAGAAGTAGAAATAACTACACCAGTCATAGTGGCATGGCATAATGGAAAATCTAGAATGGTTGGGGACTTTAGAGCTCTGAACACTTACACTGTGCCTGACAGATACCCAATACCAAAAATCCAAATTTCCCTTACTCAAATATCTCAAGCAGTGTATATAACCACTATGGATGCGCTTAAAGGATTCCATCAAAATGTGGTGACACCAAGAGCAAGAAAATACTTGAGAATTATTGTTCATTGTGGGGTGTATGAATACTTAAGGATGCCCTTTGGTATCAAAAATTCACCTTCACACTTCCAAAGAATGATGAATGAAATCTTCCCTGAAGAACTCTCAGAGGGATGATTAATCATTTACATTGATGACATTATTGTCTGTTCCAGAACTTGGGAGGAGCACATGTACAGATTGTCCAGAGTTTTGACAAAAATTCAATCAGTAAACATGAAAATCTCCTTGAAGAAATGTCATTTTGGATTTAAAGAACTTAAAGCACTAGGACATGTTGTATCTGGTTTGTCCCTTGGAATTGACAAAAACAAAGTTTCAGCAGTATTGCTAAAACACATGCCTCAGAATAAGAAGGAAATTCAGTCATTCTTAGGTTTTGCAGGATATTACAGGCAACACATTAAAGATTTTGCATCCATAGCAAGACCACTTTATAAATTGTGTGACAAAGACACAGTATTTGAAATGACTGTTGACAGAGTTAAAGCTTTTGAGTCTCTAAGAGAAGCCTTGACCACTGCTCCACTCTTACTGATGCCAGACTTTAAATTGCCTTTTAAATTGTATATTGATGCATCAGGGGATGGGCTGGGTGCTGCACTTCACCAAGTTCAGATAATAAATGATAAACCTGTACAAGGACCCATATGTTTCATATCCAGGCAGATCAAACCAACTGAAGCCAGGTATGGAGCAAGTCAAATGGAATGTCTATGCCTTGTCTGGGCCTTGGAAAAATTGAACTACTTCTTGGAGGGATGTGGTTTTGAAGTGATAACAGATTGTACACCTGTCAAGTCACTTTTAAACATGAAAACACCCAACAGACATATGCTCAGATGGAAAATAGCCATACAGGAATACAGAGGCAATATGACTATTGTTTATAAGGATGGGAATATTCATAAAAATGCAGATGGACTAAGCAGATGGCCATTACCAAATAATATTGATAATCCTGCTTATGTGCCAGAAGAAGCTTCACCACAAATCCCAATAGAAGGAATAAGTGTTACAGACTTGAACACCACCTTCTTTGAAGAAGTCAGGAATAGTTACACTCAAGATAAGAATTGTAGCATATTATGCCAATTACTTAACAAAGACTGTAAAGACAACTCTATAATACATGCCTTGGATGAAGTATGAAAAAATCTTATGATGAAGGAAGATTTCACCTACTGGATGGTATAATTTACCACAGAACCAAGCACACATGTGTCATGACAGTTGTAGACAGGTCATTAATCAATCTTGTACTGAAAGAATGCCATGATAGCCCCTTTTCAGGACATCTGTCTGAAGACAGAACAAGAGAGAAAGTAAAGACCTGAATATGGTGGCCAATGTGGCAAAAAGATGTTGCAGAGTATTGCAAAACCTGTGACAGATGTCAAAAAGAAAATAAATTCACTGGCAAAAGACTTGGAAATATGATCAAAATACAAGAACCCAGCAGACCTTGGGAAATTGTCCATATGGATTGGGTGACTGGCCTACCACCAGGGGGTGACAGGAGTTACAATGCTTGCCTAGTAATTGTGGACAGATTTAGTAAAACTCCAATCTTTTTGCCATGTCACAAAGATGATACAGCCATGGATACAGCTCTTCTAATATGGAATAGAGTAGTATCATGGACTGGAAGATTTACAGATATCATTAGTGACAGAGATCTAAAATTCACCTCAGCACTGTGGAAAAATCTTAACCAGCTATTTGGGACAAAATTATCCTTCTCCACAGCCTACCACCCACAAACTGATGGCCTGGCTGAAAGAATGATTCAAACCTTAGAAGCTATGGTGAGAAGATTTTGTGCATATGGCCTTGAATTTGAAGATAGTGATGGTTTCACCCATGATTGGTGTACTCTTCTACCCGCACTGGCACTGGCATACAAAACTTCCATTCATGCCAGTACCAATGAGACTCCTGCTATTTTGGCAAAAGGATGGAATCCCAAATTACCCCAAGATTCTTTAAGGAAAGATTTGGTTGAAATACATCCTACAGCTGCCAGCTTCAAAGGAATGCTAGACAGAGCCAGAAAGCATGCAGTGAGGTGCATGGAAGACTCATTTGCATATGCTAAAGATAAGTGGGACAAATCTCATGCCACTCCAGATTTTAAGGTAGGGGATTTAGTACTAGTATCCACTAAAAACTTCAATAACATCAAAGGATATAAAAAGCTCAAAGACTTCTTTGCAGGACCTTTTGTCATTAAAGCCCTCCATGGGGAAAATGCTGTTGAAGTAGAATTATCTGAAGAACTTAGTAATAAGCATCCTACATTTCCAGTGAGTTTGGTGAAGCTATATAAATCTAGTGATGCTGAGAAATTTCCCTTGAGGAATAAAGTTCCCCAAGTTATACCTCCTATTGAGACATCTGGCACTAAGAAAATTACTAAAGTTCTTAAAGAAAGAAAATTAAGAACCAAGAAAGTGAGGGAATACCTTGTTAGGTACAGTGACCCAACTTGTGAAGATGAATGGTTAGAGGAAAAAGATATACCAGAAGCTACCAAACTCCTCAGGAGATTCAGACACACTAGAAATACCAATATTACAAAGTAATATTCTTTTTCAGGGGGAGGGAATGTGAGCCTTAGAGGTGATTTCATATACCCAAAAGACCACAAAATACAAAATCAACATATAAATATAAATAAAATAAATTTATTTATATTATTGAAATAAAAATCAAAATATAAATATAAAATTAAAAATTTAATGAAAATTTAAAAATAAAATTACATTAAATTTTGAAATTGTAAAATTACATTTATACTTGAAAAAATTAAAGTAAAAATGAATTTTTAATAAAATTGTAAAAAATTAAATAAATTTGGAAAAAAATTAAATAAAAATTATTATAACTTTTTATCCAATAAATAAACATATAAAAATTATTTCACCATTTGATTCCTCATAAAAAATTAGGTGGGGTCACCTGTGAGTGAAATTTTTGTAACTCAATTCTAAATAAGCTTAAATTAAGTTTTTAGTATTTTAAATACAAAAGTTGAAAATCCTCAAAGCCCTAATTTAGTTCACACCACATGTGGTGTTAACCATCAATTTTTGTGTTAAAATTGAGGTGTTGTGTTTAGTTTAGAAGTTATGAGCAATTGAAGTATTTTCAATTGAATTCAATTGAAATGTCAAAATGTGCGCATGTATTACATAAGTAAACTTTGATTTACATATGAGGTGTCAATCATTACTGTATTGTACTGTACAATTCAATTGAATTACATATGTAAATTATAAGTATAATACATGATGAGGAATTAAAGGAAAAAATAAATTGGAAAGATTAAAATTGGGGGGGGGGGAAAGGAACTCTAGCTCTAAGGGGGAGCCAGACCCCCAAAATCCTTGCTGAAAGGCGTGGGATGTCAAAATTCACGCAAAGGTTCATCAATTTTGGCCTGGAATTGAGTTACAGGGTCTGTGAACTCAATTGATGATGAGGTTTTGATACCAACTGGAGTAGTTTTAGCTGTTGCCAAGAGGGTAAAACTACCCTTAAGATAAAGAAATCATAGTAAAAACAGCTTTAACTGGTTTCTACGCCTCTTACACACATTATGACGTGTTTTGAAGGTTCTAGACCAGGTATTGCTATAGTAATGGCTGATTTAAGGGTCTAAAATGGCTAAAAATGGTTTAAAACAGCCCTTTTTTGGTCCAAACCAGGGTTCAATGATGCCATAATTAGCTTTTCTGTTGTCAGACTGGTTTTCACGACTGACAAGAGTAAATTCTACTTTTGGAGTAAGAAAATTGATGACAATAAAAGAATGTCTTCTTTGCCCCACTTTTCTCTTCATGTTAGAATCTTTTCCTTTTATTAATTAGTTTAAACACTGTTAAACCAATCAATAAAACATTGCAACCACCTTTTTGAAATCATTTTGAACCTTTTAACGACGTGAAAAAATCATTATAATCATTGTTTGTAACTCTTATAATCATTTTTACCCCTGAACCACCCCAAAAGTGAAGTAAAGCATCTTTCATCACTGTAAACTTTGTCACTTTGTTTCCAAATTCACTCTGGTCACTTTTGGGCGTGTTTTCTCTTTAATATTCTTTTTAAAGACTTTGTTCTTTCATTAATTGCTTGCAGTTCTTTGCTCAATTAATTCCAATTGAAATTGCTCTTGAAGAAATTTCTTTTGTAGCCTTAAATATCTCTTGTAGAGTATTTTTGGATAAATGTTTATTGTTGGTAAAACAATAAATCTTCATAATATTATTGTTTTATACTAATAAAGTTATAAACAATAAAATTGGTGTGTTTTCTCTTAAAAATAATATTTCTTACTATTTTTAATTGATTTTTACCTTATACAATTTTTGAGGACAGGAAAAGTTTTTGATTTTTAATCAAAGTTTCATATCCACACCTTACAATAGCTGTTTTCGTTTGATGTATTTTTATTAAAAAAAAATTGTAAGTAAGTTTTTCTCTGGATATTCTATTTTTTATCTAGTACTAGTTGTTTTGTTGAATTTCTTTATAGGAATCATCTGTGAAAAGTGTGTGTGATAATTTATTTTAAGAATAATAATTATATTATTTCTAAGTGGTTAATATTAAAATTTGCTACATGTAGTTGTCCGACCAAGAGCCTTACACATCTTATTATCATCACTCTCAGTGACTTCTAATGATAAAAAAATAATAATATAAGTTTAATATATAATTATTATGATTTTTTATCATCAGAAGATTATAAAAATATCAAGTTTTTTCTAATTTGTTTTGTTAATGTTGAAGTTATTAATATTCCTGATTACTATACTTATATTTGTGGCTATAATATTCAATTATATCATATTTGTCACTGAGGAAAGTCATAATACTCTCTATTTTTACTAATATAATCAAGAATTTTATATAAAAACCATGAAATATTTATGAACAACTTATATGAATTCCAAAAGATAACCATATTTCTTAGAAAATGAGGTCAAATATTCAAGAATATAAGCTTTAATGAAAATTAATTTCTCAAATATTGCTGTTATATTCATTAAATTGGATGACCACAAATGGCATAAATTCCATCAAATGTTGTTTTTTGAAAGCTGAAAATATATGTCATATATGAAATTATATGAATATTTTTTGGAGATTGTTTCTGGAAATAGGTCAGTTTTTTTTGATAGCCTCTTTTTGAAATTAGTCTAAAATGAGGAAAAATTTTGCAATAATTTCCATTTTCAATTCTTAATTTTGAAATTTTTATGGAATTGCTTCAGGGCTTTAATTTCTTATAAATTAAATAAAATTCCTCTAGAGGAAATATTTGAGTAAATTCCATTAGTTTTATCATAAGAAACATTTCAAAAGACAGCTATATTCCATTATAATCTAGTATCAATATTTTATTCCTTAGGAAGCTCTCTATTAAAAAGCATCAAAATAAATCTTTGATGGGTATCTTTTCCAAAAAAAGCAATAGTTTTGGAAGAAAGACTGTAGCCATTTTTATTATATCTTCTTTGATCATGAAATTCCTCACATTGATGATAACAATTGCTTAAAATATGTCTTAATATATAAATATCCAAAGGTAAGCAGGGGAAATTAACTTGAATCTTTATCAACTGTCAATTAAAGATAATCTGAGAAGTAAAGATAGAGTATTTTTACCTTGTGGATATGGAAATTGAATTAAAAATTAAGTTCTTTTCTTGTCCTCAAAGATTTCATAATTTAAACTTGAGTAAAAATAGAAATTTAAAGAGTTTAGAAACAAAAACACTACAGAAGTATTTTATTTTGCTTCAGTAGTATAAAAAATTGATATTATAAAGATTAATTGTTTCAATAGAAATAAAAATTTATTTAAAGATAATCTACAAGAGATATTTATAACTGTAAAAGGAATTTCTTCAAGAGCAATTTCAATTGGAAATTAGTTCATTGGGAAAAGGAACCAATTAAGCTAGTACTTGAGCATGGTTTCTCAAAAGAATATTGACAATGAAACATTCCCAAAACTAACCAGAGTAAAGTTTGAAATAAAATCACAAATTCGACAGTGTCAAAAGATGCTTCAATTGACTTTTGGGATGGCTCAACTGTAGAGATTCTTATAATAATTTTTTTTATGTTTTCAAAAGGTGTATAATTATGCAAAGAATGGTGTTCTGAATTATTTATTGATATTATTAACAATGCTTGAACTAATTTCAATAGAAAAATATTCTAACATGAAGAGAAAAGTTGGGGCCAAGAGGACTTTCTTTTATAGCCACAATTTTCCTCCTTTAGAAGTAATAATTGCTCTCATCAGTAGTGAGAAACATATTTAAAATGAAAATCCAATTATGTAATAATTTGGCCCTTGTTTAGACCAAAAAGGCCCTTTTTAGCCATTTTTGGTGGTTTAAACCAGCCATTACTATAGTAGTTGTTTGACAGTCTTCAAAATACTTCAGAGCTTGTGAAAGGACTCTGAAGGAATTTCAACCTGCTTTTTTCATGTTTATTTAAGCTTAAGTGTTGATTTACCCTCCTGGTAACAGTTGAAACTTCCCTTTTTGTTATCCAAACTTCATCATCAATTGAGTTTCAGACCCTGTGAATCAATTTTTTACATACAATACCTGTCAGAAAGAAATTTGGGGAACCTGAAACACTGACAGAAAAGCTTACTTTTCCCACCAGAATTCAAGTCTTAAAATTTCTCTTTAATTCCTCCACCCGTATCATAATTAAACTCTTACATATGTAACTGAATTGATAAATTACAGTACAAATCTATAATTCTGAATTCCTCATATTTCAATTCAGGTCAGCTTATATAATACATGCACACATTTTGACATTTTTAATTGAGAAATAATTAAATTCCTCAAAGCTTTCAAAATATACACCAAAACTCATTGACAACACAAAAAATGATGGCTTTCACCACATTTGGTGTTAATAAACTCAAAGTGTGTGGAATTTTAGATTTTTATACTGAAAATACTTCAAACTTAATCCAAGCCTTTTTAAAATTGGGCTATAGAAATTGCATCCAGATGTGGCCCAACCTGAAAGTTCACAGGGAATCTAAAGCTGAAATGAATTCATTATATATATTGGAAAAATGCTACAAAAACCTTTATAAAGTTTCTCTAAAAAATATCTTATTTTTAAATTTTGAGTGGAAACTTGATTTTTATTTGAAAAACTTTCCATTAAAGTAATAATTTTAAGATCTTGTTCATTTTTATAATTCTTGTAAAAACTATCATTTTAGATTTAGATTTAAATTTAAAATTTATTCTTATTCATCTATTGTATTTCAATTTGTGGTCTTTTGGGTATCTGGAAATACCCTTAAGGCTCAAAGTATTCTCTTGAGTTCTTCCTGCTGTAGGTATCTCATATTGGAAAATATTTTGAAAAGTTAATAAAGCATTTCTGACTGGAGATTTACTTAAATATCCATGAATTATTGGACTAATCTACTAAATAATGAATTATAATTCCTGTTTCTGAGAAAAATATATAATAGATTCAAATAGTACAATTAAATATCCAATTAATTTTCAAGCCATGTCCAACATGGTATCTAAGCTGCATAAAACGTTATGAACCTTTATGGAGGTTGTATTTCTTTGCTCATGGTAAATGGAGTAGGAAGACTCGTTTTTCTTAATAATTTGTAACTATCATTCATTCTACTGTTATTGAATATTTTCCCATATAGATTCCCAACCAAATGGAGAAGTTTTGGTAAATCTTACTCTAATCAATTTAAATTAAGAATAGCCATTTTTTATTCATTAAGATTTCTACTTTCTGGGCCTGATATTAAATAAATAAATTAACATAATTCAAAGAACTAAGAGCAATAAAAATGTGGTTAAATTAACAATGAGACTATTTTATTTATTTTGAAGATCAGCCAATAAGCTTAAGAGAAATAGAAAAGGAAATTAGCGGTCATATGTTTCTTTGATTATTATTACTACTTTCTCTTGAATGAATTCTTATTACTGGAAGTAAATTAAATGTTCAAAATTGAAATTTTGTTGAACCAATATTTTCTTTTTGTCAAACACCCCTTTCGAAAAATTGATATTTTTTATATCCTTCAAAGGTTTTAGAAATGGTAATATTTTAATTTATTTTATTCATTTTTTGAAATTTTTCTTTTGTAATTTATAGTTTTTGGGTAAAATATAGTTAAAAATTGCAAAATAGATAAATTTAAAAGAACTTCCTTGGAGCCATATTTCAATCAAGTTACGGCTACTTCATCAGGTATTCAATTTTTCAAAAAGTTTATTCTAATATTAAATGTAAAGATTTTTCAGAAAAATATCACTATTTTGTTAGCACAATTGTGATTATAATTGTACTACATTATTGTAAATAAAACAAAAATATTATCACTATCATAATAGAAATACTATTATCAAAATTAGAATAGTTTTATTATAATATGATAAAGATTCTATTATTATTGATATTTAAGTGTAGTTATTATTACGATAACAATTTTTCATCTTAGTATCATTAGGGTTTTATTATAGCTCTAATGAAACTTACTAATTATTATGTATACTTCTTTATTACAATGATAACATGTGATTAATATCATTTAAGTAATAAGAATAAAATTATTACTATAGTAGAAGTGCTATAGATATAATAATAGGATTACTTTTATTAATATAAATAACCAAAGGTTTAAAGAAGACTTTCATGATTTTTATTATCAAATTTTCCTCAGGCAGAGTTTCACAATTAAAATAACAAAATCTCAAGAATTTTCATGATTGAAATATTATGCTTTTTTATTTTTTCAATAGTAAAGCTTTTAATATTCTTAAGATATTTCATTTTGTTTGTTTTCATCATAAAAAATTTCATTATTTCACAGTAATTGTTTTACCCTATTATCACCACGGTTTAGCTTTCTTTTTTTTTGAGGCGCAGGGTGCATGAGAAGGCATTAAATCCTTCTTTAATTTAGTTACAGATTTAAGGAAACAATACATAGAATTTGGTAAATAAAGGTACTTACCATTACCCTAAGTATATACATATAATTACAATTTCAATTAGTGTACTGCACTGTACAGTCGCCTATTAAGATGTTTGACACAGTTTTTTTGAAAAACGAGTTTTAAATCTCCTCTTATCTTTTTCTTTTTATCGTTTTTCTCGATTCTATTCATATATATTCCTCTTAATTATGTCTTTCTGGCCTAAAATAAGATTATTAGCATTGGCTTTGTGCCCTTTTTCATGTTTTTTTATTTTCTCTTCTCCTTTTTATGCTGCTGGTAAAAAAAAGATTCTTGATTTGATTTATACTTCATGGTAATAAAATAAACCAGCTCATCATATGGGTTTTCCAATACAATTCAAATTTAAGTAAATTCAATTCATTGAATAAAAAAGTATCATAGATAAGAAAGCTTATAATGTGGCTTTGCACTATAATAATTATGAACTAATACCTTTTGATATATAAAATTCCAAAAAATATACATGGAAAAACACATGGCTGGTATAAGCTGGGGTCTCTTTGATGACTTCCAGTTTATATAGAAGGAATTTAATGAATCAATTAAAAGTGGAATACTATTTTATAAGAAATATAGAGACATAAATGTAGTTTTTCAATAAAGTACTGTTGGAATTTAAGCTTCAACAGTGTAATAAGGTGTAAAAGTGAATTGAATCACTTATTTGTGAGGGCACTGATATTACTAAAGTAAAAATGTAAGTAAATTTTAATTTATAAAAATATGGTGTGTTAAAGCTCTGAGGTATCATTTGAAGGTAAGAATGATCCTCTTAAATATTGTAAATACAAAAAAATGAAATGATTTCATATTAAGATTGTATGAAATAATCAAAAGAGAATAAAAATAATAATTATTTTTACAAAATTAAATGATAAAATTAAATTTTTAAGTTAAGGTTTGAAACTAATACTTGAGGAAAAATAGAAATTGGAGTTGGAAACGGTGTAGCAGGTAAGCCAATACATGCTTGAACGCTCACAGTTGGAAATTGGTACTTAAAGAATCTGGGATTTTGCACTTGAGACATCACTTGGAAGCTTGGAGTTCTCTCATTAAAATTACAAAGAATATTCAAATAAATAACCCACTGTGGGATATTTAAAGGGAATTCCCAAATATGGATTCTCTCAAAACCTAAACTATTGTGATCTGCATGTATTTGGTTTTTTTCAATATTAATTACAATGAAGTGCTTGAGATAATGCTTGAATCCTCTGATATAAACATTTCAAACTCCATAGTAAAACAAATCCTACACAAAATGGCCATACAATCACCAATATAAATGAAGAACCTCTACCTACTTGAGTTATTTTCATATGGCACAATTACTCAGTTCTCCAAAAAAGCCCAAAATTCTACTATGGAACATTTGAATGAATCATTTATACCAAAGTGTCAATTTTTTACTCAGTCAGCAATTGAAGCCAGTCTAAGTGTGGAAGACAGCTCCAAATTAATACAAAATGGCATGCATTACAGTCAAAACTTTATCTGGATACCATAAAATCATAGAATGACCTTCCTTATGAGGCCCATTCCAATAGAATTATTTTTTATGTGAGATATTCAGTGAGCTTCAGAAGACTTTATTTCAAAAATTTGAAAACTGTAATTAATTAAATTTATCAATAATCTTCAATAAGACCTTTATTTTGATATTTGTCTATGAAACTATTGATCAAGAGTAATATGAATTTTATTATGAAATATAATAAATCAATTTGTAATAACAAAAAATAAATAATCAATTTCTTAATTATTTCTTTCACCTTTTATACCCTACCAGTGATATCAACAGTAAGCACTAATTGTATCCTAGAATGAATTGAAAGCAGATTTAATAATAAAATTATTTCAATGAGTAATTATATTTTGCAAGAAAAATTATTATAACCTCTGGAAGGAAACTAAAAGCTCAAGAAAAAGTCTTAAGAGATTAAGAAATCACTCACTTATAATCCAAGAATACTTTGTGAAAGATTGTTGTGTTGATCTTGCATACTATTTGTGGATTCAAGGAATCAAAATATTGGATGAAGAAATAATATAACAAATTATAGCTAAAATACCATTGTAAATAGCAATATTTTATTATCTCACATCTCTCTGGAGGATCTAAAATATTTGAAATACTTGAGAGTTATTTAATAACTAATACTGACTTGATTGTTCTGATGTTTTAATCATTAAGTGAATGATCAGAAGATTCCTTGAAGAAGCAGTAGTTGTAATATGTGGATATAAAATTTTGATTGAAAATCAAGTACTTTTCCTGTCCTCAAAACTTTTAAAAGGTGAAATTTAATTGAAAATAATAAATTTGAAGAGTTTGAAGAGAAAATGTGCTAAAATGATTAGGCTTAACTTTGTTAGTATAAAAAAATAATATTCTAAAGATTTATTGTTTTACTAACAATAAAATTTATCCAAAAACTACACTACAAGAGGTATTTATGGTTACAAAACATTTCTTCAAGAGATCTTTAAAGTGGAATTAATTGAGAAAAGAGCTGCAGGAAAGTAATATGAGAACAGAGTCTCTAAAATGAATATTGGACAGAAAAAATACCCAAAAGGGACCAGAGTGAATTTGGAAACAAAGTGACAAAGCTAACAGTGATGAAAGAGGCTTTCATTCACTTTTGGGGTGGTTCAAGGGTAAAAATTATTATAATTATTTTTGAAATGGTCAAAAGGTTTAAAATTAGTTGAAAATGTTGGTTTTAATCTTTTATTGACAGGTTTAATAGTGCTTAAACCAATTTTAGAAGGAAAAGATTCTAAAATAAAAAGAAAAATGGGGTAAAGAAGACATTATTTTATAACCACAAATTCCCTTACTACAAAAGTAAAATTTAATCTTATCAGTAATTCAAAACACACTGACAACAAAAAAGCCAGTTATGGAATAATTGAACCCTGGTTTGGACCAAAAAAGGGCCAGTTTTAGGCATTTTAGTCCCTTAAGCCAGCAATTGCTAGAGTAATACGTTGTTTATAGCTCTCAAAAAATTTCAGAATGTGCTTAAGAGATCTAAGAACCAGTCAAAGCTGTTTTTATCAAGTTTTTTTCAACTTAAGGGTAGTTTTACCCCCTTGGAAAAAGTTAAAGCTTCCCTGGTTGATATCAAAACCTCATCATCAACTGAGTCACAGACCCTGTTACTCAATTCCAGGCCAAAATTGATGAACTTTTGAATTAATTTTGACATCCTTCAATTTTCAGAAAGGAATTTGGGGGAGTCTGTCACTGTTGGAGCCAATATTCCTTTTTCCCCTCTGAATTAATCTTTTGGATTTCCTTTTTCTTTAATTCCTCATCATGTATTATATTTCAAATTCATAAATGTAATTTAATTGAAAAATCACAGTACTCAACTGTAATTAAAAATTCCACATATGTAAATCCAAGCTCACTTATGTAATACCTGCACTCATTTTGACATTTCAATTTAAACACTTCAATCACTCATAGCTTCTAGACTACAAATAACACCTAAATTTCAGCACAAAAATTGATGGGTCCATACCACATGTGGTGAGAATTAAATCAATATCTTTAAGATTTTCACATTTTCATACAGAAAATAATAAAAATTAATTTAAGCTTATTTAGAGTCAATTTACATAATTTTCACCCAGAGGTGACCCCACATGATTTCTTATGAGAAATCCAATGGTAAAATAATATGCATATGTTTTCTTATTGGAAAAGAATTTGGAATAATTTAAATTAGCTTTACTCCAAAAAATATTCCAGTTTCAATATTTTTTGATAAAACATTATTTTCACTTTATTATTTCATGTAAAAATCTATTTCTACATTTTATTCATTTTAAAATTTTGATTAGGAATTCTATTTTTGGATTTGAATTTTATTTCTATAATTTTTTTTGTTTTTATATCCAAAAATTTAAGTTTTCTTTTGAATTATAAATTAATGAATTTTTTGTGGTATTTTGGGTAGATGAAAATACCTCTAAGGCTCACAGTAATAGTAGGCTTCTATTCAGCCTAAAACAGCTTAAGAATGCATGCCATGGAGCAAACTGAAATTCAGGTGAGTAATAAATAAGCTAACTTATTTTTGTTAGTTATTACATCACTTTTTTGCACAAAAAACCATCATAATTACTTAATTAAGTCATTTTATGTAGCTATAAAACTATTAATGCTTACAAAAAAAAGTGACTACTGTATATCTTATTTTATTTCAATATTGAAATTTATTTCACATAGTTATTGATAATATTAGATCTTTCATCAAAAGTTGTATTTTGTGTGAATTTTTCAAGATTCAGTGTTTCACATGTAATTATCAGAAATGGACTTGAAGTAAGACTTTCACTTTTAATTTTTAGGTAATTAATTTTTTTTGTTTTAGTATCTATTATATATTTCTCTATTTATCCTGCAATTTTCAGAAATATTCATCTAAAATTTCACTTTTAATTCATTATTTTAGTTTTACCACATTTCCTACATAGTGTAAGTGAATAGTATAATGACATGTGGTTTCCATGAGGTAGTTTCATTGATAATAGTCCAAAGATGGCTTTAATTATCTTTTCATATCCATGGAAAGTAATTAAGAATGGAAATGAATGCATATAAAGAGTTTCTCATTATGTCATTGTCATGTGAAAATAGCAGATTATTTGCTGTTTTCTTATGATTTAATGAGATTGAGATTTGGTAGAAAAGCTCCCAAAGGGTATTAATTTGATAATTAGTAATTATTAGCCATTTATACAGGATTTATGACCTTCTACACCTGATAGTCCTCAGAAATTGGGATAATAGGCTCTCTTTGATGTATTTTGTCCCCTTGAGCTATTTTCATGTCAAAAATAGTAATGTAATTTTAGACTGATATCCTGTGAGCCTTACAGGTATTTTCAAATACACAAAACACCCAAAATGATGAAATTAAGTTATAATTATAAATTAACAAATTTGTTTTTATTTTACAACAAGAATTGAAATATGAATATAAAATTTATGTACAAAATTAAAATTTTAATTATAATTCAAAATTAAATTATATTAAACTTTAAGATTGTTAAAATACATTTTTACTTGAAAAAATTAATTAGAAATAAATTTTCACCAAAAATATTAACATTAAATTATTCTTTGAGAAAAGGGTCAAAATAGTTATTATAACTTTTTTGCAAGAAATAAACTTGTTGAAATTATTTTACCATTGGATTCCTCATAAAGGATCAGGTGGGGTAACCTCTGAGTGAAAATTCTGTAGCTCAACTCTAAATAAGCTTAAATTAAGCTTTTAGCATTTTCTGTATGAAAATATGAAAATCCTCAAAGCCTTAATTTGATTCTCACCACACATGGTGTTAACCATCAATTTCTGTGTTTAAATTGAGGTTTGGTGTATAGCTTAGAAGATATGAGGAATTGAAGTATTTTCCATTGAAATGTCAAAAGGTGTGCATGTATTACATGAGTGAGCTTGGATTCACATATGTGGAATCAATGATTATAGTAGTGTACTGTAAATTTTCAATTGAACTACATATCTTAATTTCTGGTATAATACATGATGAGGAATTAAAGTAAAAATAAATTGGAAAGATTACTTTTTGGGGAGAAAGGAATCTTGGCTCCAAGAGTGCCAGACTCCCCCAAATTCCTTGCTGAGAGTCATAGGATGTCAAAATTTATGCAAAAAGTTCATCAATTTTGGCCTGGAATTGAGTCACAAGGTCTGTGACTCAATTGATTATTAAGTTTTGACCAAATATTACTATGGCAATAACTGATTTAAGGGACTAAAATGGCTGAAAATAGAAAGAAATTGCTAAGATCAAGGTCCAATGATTCCATAGTTTGCTTTTCTATTTTAAGTGTGTTTTCATTACTTATTAGAGTAAGTTTTAATTTTGGATTAAGAAAATTGCTTGCTATAAAAGAATGTCTTGTTTTCCCCACTTTTCTCTTCATGTTAGAATATTTCCTTTTTATAATTACTTTAAACAATGTTAAACAAATAAATGGAAGATTCTTACCACCCTTTTCTTAACTATTTGAGCCTTTTGAAAGATCCAAAAAATCATTGTGATCACTGCTTTAATTCTTATAATAATTTTTATTGTTGAGCCACCACAACAGTGAAATAAAGCATCTTTCATCACTGTTGACTTTGTCACTTTGTTTCCAAATTCACTCTAGTAACTTTTGGGTATTTTTCTCTTGAATATTATTTTTAGAGACTTTGTTCTCATATTAATTCCCTGAAGTTCTTTTCTCAATTAATTCCAATTGAAATTTCTCTTGAAGAAATTTCTTTGTAGCCATAAATATCTCTTGTAGAGTATTTTTGGGATAAATATTTGTAATATTATTTTTTTTATACCGTAAAGGTCAAAAAAAATGAATTTTAGTATTTTTTCTTAAAAATCTGAAAGTTTACTATTCTTAATTGAAATTTACCTTATAAAAATTTCAAGGACAGGAAAAGTACTTGATTTTTGATCAAAGTTTCATATCCACACCTTTCATTTGGGGGCCCAGATGTGATATTTTACCTGTGGAATATATCATTTTACTTTATGAATCTTTCTTCTTGTATTGAAAAACTTAAAAATCCATAAAAAATACTTATAATTTCACAAAAACTCCTTAAAAAAATCCTTTTCATTTCTCTTTTAATATATCCTTTTTTAACTTAAATACTTGATTTTTTCATTTATTTTAGTGTCTGAAAACATGGTAAGACAAGATCAAATTTAAACAGCATCAAAAGCCACTAGCCTTATACCATCCTGTACTGTTGATTCTGACCATAATAGCACTGTTATTATAGCTCAGAGAAATCAAGCAGAACCAATTACTTCCGAATTAATCAATTTGGATATCAGAAATATTCTCCAAAAAAAGAAACACATTTTGGCAATAGTAAGTTTTTTGATTCAAAATTTGTATTGATAACCTTTTTCACTTATAATTATGCCTTAAACCAGATCAGGAGCAAGCTACAAAACCTAAAGCAGCTCCCAAAAAGGGTATAGATGTGATTATGGAAGAAGCCAATCAGCTGAAGAAGAAAAAGGGTCAGTAAAGGAATTCCAAAGTCAAATATTATGCCGTTCTGAAGTTGAAAACACTGTTTTACCTTCAGAAAGAGCTGAAACTGCCACAAGAAGCCTCAGAGGGCCTATGCAAAGCAAGCCAGAAGGCATCCAAAATGCACTTCAAAAAAAGAGCATCAAATTCTAGAAGACCTTTGGAAAAACTGCATGAACTCTTACCTGACTGTGAGAAAGTTTCTGGGCCATCCCAATAGTTAAAATTTACTGAGTGGGTGGCATCCATTTGTGGAAGATAAGAACTTGATGCTTTTGACAGAAGAATGGAGGAAACACCACCCTTGACTACCCAGAAAAGTTCAAAAACCACTTCCTGTGGCCAGAAGAAGCAATCAAATCATGAAAAAGCAGCCACACACTCAGAGAAAGGGCAAGGGCAAAGCACCAGCCACAAAACCACACAGCTAAGGCTACATAATCCAAAACACTCAACAAGATGCCATGGAAAAGGTGTTTCAGATGGCCAGAACCATGATGGAAATTTAGAAGAGAGAGAAATCCTGATTAAAATAGCAGAAATGATTTCCAATTTTTTGGATGAAATTGAGGTTTTGTAAATAGCAATAAATGATGTGAAAAGTCATATCTCTGATAAAAATTCAAATATTTGTATCAATATTAAAACAAACAATCTGAGTTGAAGCCAAATGAATTAAACACTTATTTTTTTGTAATTGAAATGTCAGATAATTAAACTTCATTTTCAGAAAAAATAAGTGAACAATATGTGATTAGGAAAGAATTAAAAAAATATTCACAATTGAATATTGATGACATAATTGAAGCAAAAATAGAGAAAGTCAGAATTATTATCGAAGAAGATAATCAGAAAATCCTTGATGATATTATAAATTCATTTACTGAAGTAAAGACAAATGAAATTTTCTGAAAAAAGTGCTTTATACCTCACAAGAAGAAGTATCCAAATTAACAATGAAATGGAATAAAATTATTTCTGATAATACTAGACAAAAATATTATGGCAGGAAATGAAAATTAAAGAAGACATGTATTAAATTGGATTAATCAATTTGATACAGGTTTTTCAACATGAAGTCATAAGTCCCAAAAGGCTTAATACCAGTAAAATAAATGAAATTGAAAAATTGATGCAAGCCTTACCAAGAATGTCTAAGCCTCTAAATCAAACTGAGGGTATAATAAGCTCCAACCCACAAGTATTGGATCCAGAAAATTAACAAATTAACAATGTGTTTTTCACTTCTTTCCATAACTTAGAACCATCAATGAGCCGAGTACTTTTGAAAGATGTACCAAAACTTAAGAAATGGCATCACTCAAGTGGTTAAGGAGAATATGAAAATATAGAATTTATCAGAGGTATTGACATGATCAAAGAAGACTTTGAAGTAACAGACAGATTGGTAAAAGCAACATTAAACACCTTGTGTACCAAATTAACTCATAGATGGTATATCAAACTAAGACAAGAACATGGACACCAAAGTTAGACTTGGTGACAACCCAAATCATTAATAAGTGAGCCAATGATGCTTGGAGATTTAAAGTGTAAACAGCCTTTGAATCTAGAAAGTTTATTTCTGAAAAAGACAGAGATTAACAATGGTTTTTCCAGCAAAAAGGCAGACCAACAGCATGATATCCTGACATGTCATAAGTCATGATCCACAGGAAAAATTCTGAGGAAATGTAGATGTGACTTAGAGCATTCTGCCAAAAGAAGGACTACTGAAAAATCTGAAGGAGAAAATATTATAAGTATATTAGAAGAAGTAACAACCAGAAAAACGTTTTCTCTAGAAGTATGGATCTTCAAACAAGGTTTAATATACCTTGGAAAGATTCTGTGGACAAAACCCCAAAGAAAATTCTAGTAACATGAAATATGAATCTGCAGATACAATCAGAAAGTGCCATATCTTCCAAATAACCACACATTCAGCTAATACATGTTTAAAGAGAGGGAAAAACAATGAAATCAACATTGAAAAAGAACCTGATGTTGAAAAAGATCATATAAATGAGGAAAATTCTGATGATAAATCATCAATATTTTATGAATCTTCAAAAAATAGAAAAAATATCAATGTCAAATTTGACATGATTGAATATTACTCATACTTGCCACAATTGAGAAATATTCAACTTGAAATATTGTAAATCTAAGCTATACAACTGGAAATTCCCGTATGTCAGAGGTGGTAATTGACAACAAACCACCAAATGGTTCTTTTACCCAGGAACCTTCTGCGCTTGTGTTGGGAATTCTTTCCTCAAGAACTGTGTACCAAATTTTGAAAAAAAATTATTACCAATTGATTGCATGGAATTCAACAGTACAAGAAATCCAATAAAATCATTAGGAATATTCTAAACCACTGTAATATGTCCACATATCAATGGAAATTTGGGAATTACTGTTGAGCTTGTTGTTTTGGGAAACTGCTCTAGTACCCATTTCATATTGAGAAATGATTATTTAAGCATATGTGGAATAGATTTATATAGCAGCAAGGACAGATAATGCACTATTGGTGACAATAAGAGCTGGAAATTTACCTTTTACCTTTTGAAAGACAAATTACAGTTAATAAAGTATCACCAATAAGCTTTGAGTCAGAGAAGTTCAAGTCAGAACAAATTAATGAAGCTGAAGTAAGTCTTCATCTTACTGATATACAGGAAAATGAATTCTTTACCCTTTTATAAGACCAAGAAGAATCCTTTTAATCAGATAAAGAACCACTAGGAGAAGGTCTTTGTCATGAATTTGACATTATTTTGAAAATTGACAAGCCTTATCCCCCTTTCTTAAAGAGGCCTGTACACCAAGGAAGCCCAAAATCAAGAGAATATCTTGAGCTTCACATTAAAGAACTCGTGGACATTGGTGTAATAAGAAAGGTTAGCCACAAGGAAGAGTTATAAATAACCACACATGTCATAGTGGCATGGCATAATGGAAAGTCCAGGCTGGTTGGGGGCTTTAGAGCTCTCAACTCTTACACTATCCCAGAAAGGTATCCCATATAAAAAATAAAAATTTACCTCACTTAAATATCTCAAGAAGTATACATAAGCAATATGGTTTCCCTGAAGGGATTACACAAAAATGTAGTGACACCAAGAGAAAGAAAATACATGAGAATTATTTTTCATTGTAAAGTGTATGAATACTTGAGGATTCCTTTTGGTATCAAAAATGCACATTCACACTTCCAAAGAATGATGAAGAAAATATTTCCTGAAGAAATTTCAGAATTATGGTTGATCATTTATATTAATGACATTATTATCTGTTCCAAGACTGGGAAAGAACATCTATGTAGATTATCTAGAGTTTTAGGAAACATCCAATCTGTAAAAATAAAAATTTCTTGGAAGAAATTTCATTTTGGATTCAAAGAACTCAAAGCGTTGGGACATGTGGTATATGGTATATCTTGTGTAATTGACAAAAATAAAGCTGAAGAAGTACTATTGAAGCCTATTCCTCAGAACGAAAGAGGAAATTAAGTAGTTTATATGATTTGAAGGATACTACAGGCAACATATCAAAGATTTGGAATTCATAGAAAGACCTCTTTATGAGTTATGTGACAAAGATACAGTATTTGAAATGACTGTTGACAGAGGAAAAGATTTTGAATTCCTGAGAAAAGCCCTGACCACTTCTCCACTTCTACTAATTCCTGCTTTTAAATTGCCCTTCAAAATTTACATTGATTCATCAGGAGATGGACTAGGAGCTGCAATTTATCAAGTCCAGATTATTAATGGAAAACCTGTAGAAGGACCCATATGCTTCATATCTAGGAAAATAAAACCTACTGAAGCCAGATATTGGGAAATTCAAATGGAATGCTTATGTATTATTTGGGCATTGGAAAAATTTAATTAGTTTCTTTAAAGATGTGTTTTTGAAGCTATAACAGATTTTACCACCATAAAATCACTTCTGATGATGAGACTACCCAACAGAAATATGCTCAGATATCAAATAGCCATACAAAGATATAGAGGAAATATGACCATTTTACAATAGGATGGAAATAATGAAAAAAATGCATATGGACTAAGAAGATGGCCATTACCAAATGATATTGAAAATCCTGCTTATGTACCAGAGGAAGATTTTACACAGATTCCAACAAAAGGAATCAGTTTTACAAACCTACACTCTAATTTATTTGAGGAAGTAAGGAACAGCTTTACTCAGGATAGGAATTGTAGCATCCTATGCTAATTACTTGCTAAAGATTCTAAAAATAACTCCGTGATACATTCCTTGAATTAAATATGGAGAAATTCATATGATGAAGGAAGATTTCATTTGATTGATCGAGTAATCTACCATAATACTCAGCACACATGTGTAATGGCAGTTATGGACAGATCCTTAATAAATCTTTTATTAAAAGAATGCCATGAAAACCCTCTCTCAGGAAACCTATCTGAGGACAGAAAAATGGAGAAGATAAAGACCTGAATATGGTGGCCAATGTGGCAGAAAGGTGTTGCAGAATATTGCAAAACCTGTGACAGATGTCAAAAGGCAAATAAATCCACCGGAAAAAGACTTGGAAATATGATAAAAATGCAAGAGCCCAGTAGACCTTGGGAAATTGACCATATGGATTTGGTGACTGGCCTACCACCAGGAGTTGAGAGAAGCTATAATTCCTGCATAGTGATTTTTGAAAGGTTCAGTAATACTCAAATATTTTTGCCATGTCACAAAAATGATACAACCATGAATAAAACTCTTCTGATATGGAATAAAGTAGTATCATGGACTGGCATATTCACAAACATCATTAGTGACAGAGATACAAACTTCACCTCAGCGCTATTGACAAATATTCACCAACTATTTGATACCAAGTTTACCCTCTCTACTTCTTACCACCCACAAACTGACAGCCTAGCTGAAAGAATGATTGAAACCTTGGAACACATGGTCAGAAGACTTTGTAAATAGGGCCTAGAGCTCAAAGATAGTGATGGTTTTACCCATGCTTGGTGTACCCTTTTACCTTCAATGGAACTATCATATGAAACATATATTAATTTCAGTACCAATAAGACTCCTGCTATCTTAAAAAAGTATGGAATCCCAGACTACCCCAAGATTCATTGAGGAAAGATTTGGTTGAAATACATTCCAAAAGTGCTAGATTCAAAGGAATGCTAGAAAAATCTAGAAATCATGCAGTGAGATTCATGGAGGACTCATTTTCATATTCAAAATACAAATGGGAGAGATAAAATGATACTCCATACTTCAAGGTAGAAGATTTGGTACTTGTATCTTCCACTGTGGTATTCCATACCTTTTTCCCAGCTTCAAGAAATGTTTTTGAAAATTAAAAGTTGGAAAAATAAAAATCACAATGACCAATTCAGGAATTAACTACTGAAAAGACATTATCAAAATCACAAAAACACAGTAATGGCAGCAATAGCATGGAGAAAAGAAACAATTCAGCATTCAGAATAGAAATAACCAACATATTTCTAAAATTAAATGAATAATAGGGGAATACAACCTTATGGAGTTTGTCAGGCTGAGTCTATGATTTAGGTGTATAATAGTATTTACAAGCTTTGCCTATGACTGTTACACGGTGAAAATAGTTTAAAAAGAATTTGATTTATCATAATAAAAGGGCTTTACTATTGTATAATAGGGGTGGCAAGCACTGCTGAAAGCCCTAGATGCAGTCTTACCATTTGGGTTACTATAATAAGAGCTACAATACTTAAGTTTACAGTATAGCCTGGCTATTTTCCAAGAGTATAGCTGTTTTTGATAGTTTTAATACATAGGAATTCAAGAGAAGGATGAGGAAACCTTTTCCGACTTTGAAAAGGCCCCTTTTTATCCTAAAATGGGGTGAAAAGGCTTCTGGACCTTTCCACATAGAGGAAGTGAAGATTTTTCACTCCCAAGTACTGGCTTGTGGCTTTCACAAAGCCTGTATATCCTGCATTGGGCTCAGATGTGGTTTTGAAACCACATCTGGGCAGTTTTCACCAATACAGGGTGAAAATTTTCATCTGGGGACCACATAGCCCTCTTCTGATATGTATGATGGGTAGAATGCTGTACAGAACCTGTATGGGATCCCAGGATTTAATGATTTATGAGGTATTGAATTATAAACAAGCTCCTTTGTCTGTTTGACACCTCATAATAATACTTATGGGAGAATATCCCACAGTAAGACTGTAATGGCCTGATTGTGGGATTTTGAGCTTAAAGCCGCCATAAATTTGTCAGTTTTTGAGATATCAAGCTCAAAATTGGTTCATTGAGTAACCCTGGATGTGCTTTACACAATGGTACCTCATTTGGTATAGCTATCATTAAATATGGCAAAGGTATGCCATGTACAAGTTTTCTTATACACATTTATGATTTGCCCAAATACTGTATGGAGCTTGTTTGCTCCATATCTTTCGCTTTAGATGAGATATAGGGAAATGGATGCAGCCGTCAGATAGACCTGATCTTCCTCTTTCCAAAAAAACCCAACTTTAGGTATCTCACACCAAAACTGTAGAAGTTAGATGAGAGGTGAATATTTTAATCACCCTTATTTGACCTTTTTTTGGTTATAGCTTCTGTAATTCTGGTGCTAGATTGGTTTGGCTAGTACCATTGGATAGCCCTGACTTAGAGCTTCATTTTGGATATGCATTCAATGGGGTTAAGACTCTTCCTCTATATTTCAGATGAGAGGTGAAAATTAAGGTTTATGCTCAGCAACAACTTTGAGCAGGAATAACTTTGTTATTATTTGCCCTATGATGATGGGACTTGTATATTTGGAAAGGGGTGAGTTTGCTCTTTCTTTTGATACCTTTTCAGCTGATTTGGCTCAGCTCCATGTTTTGGTGTCATCTTGGCTATACAATTGATTTATGGTATTTGGCTGTCATGCTTGTGCTCTGGTTTTCAGTGACAGGCTGATAGAGTTATACAAGAAAAATTACTTATAAGCCTTACAGAATCAACAATATATGCTTAATACATACAGAAAACTCAAAAGTTACATGGAAAAAGTGACATTGTAGAATTACATCCGCCCTAAATCCATCAAGAAGATTATATTATCAAGAATTACAGTAACCAAAATACAGCTCATGTGACACAAGGATGATATGACAGTATCAAATTCAACTCAATGCTTGGAAAATTCACTAAAAAAGATTTAATTAAACAACAATACAGACACCACAATAAGGTTTAGAAAACACACAAGCATGATATCTGTACATGAAAGAGCCATGGGCCATTAAATTCAACTCAATTCAGTTTCAACTAGCTTCATGAAAGGAAAATACACTACAATAAGAACTACACAGCACTTACAGTGATCAGATATTAATACTCACAAGCTATCCCCACATTACACAGCATAATAACCTGGGATTAAACAAATCTTACAAACAAATTATGCAAGGGCTCAGTCATATGAAATTATCCTCAATTTTTTACTCAACAGCATCAATTCCTCAAGGCTGTGCAAGCTGAGTAAAGCAGTAGTCATCTGATATTTATATCAAAAATCCCCACCAAGCAAAAACATCTCAATCTTAAATTTGGCCAAACAAATGGTGAAAATATCTCACTCATATGTGTGAGCCTGTGAGGTAGGTGTGACATACCCATAAGGCCACAAATAAAATTATACACAGTTTATTTAGTCTTAAACAGAATTATCAAATTAATTTGAAATAAAAAATAACAAGAAATAAGTATAACTTTTTTTTTGGATAAACAAAGCTATAATTATTATATCATTTTTGGATTCTACTGCAAAAATAACCTAGGGTAAACCCATAGGGGTTTATACCCAAAAATGAATATTTAGTAGCTTATTAGGAGATTTAAGAATCTCACAGTACAATTGAAAATTTCCCAACATTTTTTTAAAATTGTTAAATTTGCATAAGGTTATGCAAACATACCAAAATTTTAGTTAAAATTAAAATGTTGTGTATATTTACTGGATTGGTTACAGATTTGCCATAAAGAATGTAAATCCTGGGTGAGCTCAATTGTAAAGTGCTTAAGGCCATAGTAAGGCTTTAAATAAATAAAAGGGCAAAATCCACTCAAAAAGGTGGGACAAAGGAGGAAGACCAAACAGAGCTGGGGTGCCTAAATTTTTGGATATGAAAGGATTCAATTAATGTTTTCCACCTTTATTTGAGGATTTTCAACCTTTTTCAAAGTTTAAGATTAGACTTTGATCCAACATTAAAGTTTAAACTGGTTTTATCCCAATTTGGACAGGAATTTCAAGCTTCCAAAGAGTAAATCCCAACATGCAAGCTTGAAATCAAGGTTTTGAGAACTGTTGAAGCTTAATTAAGATTTAAAATCTTAAATAAACTTAAAATTTTAAAGTTACAAGCATTAAAACCTCATCAAAAGTCAAGGTTTTGTGTGTATTGCTATTTTATGTAGAAAATAGCAATAGCTTCACAAATTCATTAAAAATCCAATTCTTGATAGATTTGCTTGGAATTCTCACACAGCTTACATTTTCACATTATATGTGTATGAATCAAATTTTAAGTATATTTTATAAGCAGGTTTTATTGATAATTATCCTGGAGATCCACTATTTTAATTATACTTGAAGCAAATTAAGATTTCTTTAAAAATTAATTGAAAATTGAGCTTAAGAGATTTTTTGCTTGAAGCTCTAATTTTAAGTTTTTCATGTGATTAAATTTAATATAAATAAACTTAATTTTGATTAAAACTTGATATAATTAACCCAAAAGAGGATTCAAGTCACTTCGAGTTAAGAATAACACTGGTAACTTTACATTGGAATTAGAAATAATTTGCCTTAACTTGAGAACCTTATTTTTAAGTACAATTTTAAAGTTTTGACCTGAGCACACCCTCTATATCCATTATTAATCATGAGAGATTCTCTTTAGACATAAAAAGAGTCTATTAATCACTGTTTTTGTCAATCACTCATCATCATTCCAATAATATTAGACATTTAAACAGCTAAAGTTTTATTAAATATAAAATGTTGTCATTAAAGTAATTCTTGAGTTATTTTCTTCTTTATTAATTCCAAATTTAAAGAATTGAAATAATAGAGTTCAGATTATTGTTGTAATCATCTATAATATATTTGATTATATAAAATTATTCTCTTCCATATCTTTTAAAATCCACAAATTCCTCTCAAAAACTCTTTAATCATATTTTTTGTCATGAAAAGTTGTTTTATGTGTTGAAATATTAATTTTTGGTGTGTTTTTAACTTATTATTATTCAATATAATAACTGTTGTTGTTTGACTTGTATTAAATAAATATTATAAATAAGTTTTCTTCAAAGGCTCTATATTTTTTTATCTAGTATTAGTTTTTTTATAGAATTTTTCTTTAAAAATTCTCTCTAACCAGTGTGTTTGATAATTATTCTATAAATAATATTCTTATATTATTTATAAGTGGAAAAATATTAATATTATCACTGTGTAATTGTCTCATTGAGAGCTTTACACTTCTTATTGTTATAACTGTCAGTGACTATAGCAATAAGATAATAATTATAATTTATTATGATTATTAATAATTCTTTTTATCATTCAATTATTTAATAATAATTAGTATTTTATATATATATTTTTGACTATAATATTTAGTTATATTACATTCTCTACTGAGGACAGTCATAGTACTCTTGATATTTCTTACTATTATCAAGAGTTTTATAGACACACCTTACATTTGGGGACCTGGCTGTGATGTTAACCAATTTTCAGGACATAAATCATATTCTAAACCTTATTTTACTGTTTTTTGACGTAAAACTGCGATATTTACTTTAATATTGGCTTCTTTGGGACTTATCCCTTATAAAGAATCTTTATAATACTAATGAAGCTATTCTTTCTTCAGAATATTGTTTGAAACAACATACTATTGGGTTATTTGGAATAAATTTCTATTATCTAACTAGTGGTTTTTTCACATCACAGACTTTAAATTTCTTCATTTAGTGATTCTAGTATAAAGTGAATAATAATACAATTTTACTTAATAGCTTATTAATTGAATAATTATTATTATTTTGAAGAAAATATTAAATTAAATAAAAAATCTTTACTTAAGAATATTTGTCTTTATTATTTAGATATTTTGCTTTATTTTTGACGTAATTTGCCATAAATTACATTAAAAAACTTTATTTAATAAGCTGAGTTAATAAGATATTTTTTATTTCTTGATAAAATAACTTACATTCTGTGTTTTCTCTAGTCTAATTCAATCAGAGAAAGCTCATCTGACTCTAGTATCAAAGAGTCAAGTATTGAATTCAAACCAATACACATTAGTAGTTTCATAACTGTTACTATTAGTAAATGGTATTATTAATTACCATCCATTCTTACTATTATCAATAGTAAAATATTAATAAACCTTCACCAGTACTTATTTTAGAGCTATATTGGTGTTATTATGTATGATTACTATTACTTATAACCTATAACTATCATTTTTATTGCAATTATAGTTAGAATATTATCTACATTATTTATCAATTACAGCCATTTAACCAATAAAAAACTATCATATATACTCACTATCACCACAAATTCTCATATTGAACTATTACCCATTGAAAAAATAAATGAATCTCAAGAAAACAACTTAAATCACCACTCAGTACTATTATCTCTACCATTTATCTCCTCAAATATTATATTATTATCTTGAAATAACCTACAAATTTATTATTTTATAATTAGGATTATCCATTGGGTCTTATAGAGACTGCTGAAAAGTCTTCTCTAGTTGTAAAGCCAAAATATTAAATGTTGATTTGTGAGCTCTGTAGAGAGATTTTTTAGTATATTCAGAGGGGAATATGAAACACTATTAGCACCCTTGCTTACAGGATTATTTCATAAATTCAAAACTGTTTACCTGTCATTTCCACCATATGGACTGCCTTATTCAATCCCACACTAAAAGGAGTTCCACAACACTAACTTCAATAACATTAAAGGATGCAAAAATCTCAAAGACTCCTTTGAAGGAAAATTTTTTATCAAGACCCTTCATTGGAAAAATTGTGTTGAAGTAAAATTATCCAAGGGACTTAGTAGTAAGCACCCTACCTTTCCAGAAAGCTTGATAAAACCTTACTGATCTAGTGATTCTGTAAATGCCCCTGATGAAGTAAGATTCCCCAGCATATACCTACTATTGTACTATCTGGTGGTAAGAGGATTGCCAAAGCTCTCAAAGAAAGGAAATTTAGAGCTAAAAAAGTAAGGGAATACCTCATCAGGAACAGTGACCAAACTTGAGAAGATGCATTGTTAGCAAAGAAAGACATACCTGAAGCTACCAAAATTCTCAGAAGGATCATGCAAACTAGAAATAACAATATTAACAAGTAATGTTCCTTTTTCAGGGGGAGGGAATGTGAGCATGAGAGGTAATTTCAGATACCCAAAAGACCAAAAATAATAAAATTAAGTTATAATTACAAATGAATAAATTTATTTTTATTATACAAAAAAAATTGAAATATAAATATAAAGTTTATATACAAAATTGAAATGTAAATTATGATTCAAAGCTAAATTACATTAAAAGTCAAAATTTTGAAAACACATTTTTACTTCAAAAAATTGAGTGAAAATAAATTTTCACCAAAAATATCAAAATTGAAATATTTATGGGAAAAAGGTTAATGAAAATTATTATAAATATTTTTCCAATAAATAAAACTATGAAAATTATTTCACCGTTGGATTCCTCATAAAGAGTTAGGTGTGGTCACCTCTGAGTGGAAATTCTGTAGTGCAACTCTAAATAAGCTTAAATTAAGCTTTTAGGATTTGCTGTATGAAAATCTGGAAATCCTCAAAACCTTAGTTTACTTCACACCACATGCAGTGCTAACCATAAATATTTTTGTTGAAATTGAGGTTTGGTGTGTAGTTTAGAATCTATGAGGAATTGAATTATTTTCAATTGAAATCCCAAAATGTGTGCATGCATTACATAAGTGAACTTGGATTTACATACATGGAATCAATAATTATGGTTGTGTACTGTAAAACTTCACTTAAATTATATAGTTGAATTTATATTATAATACATGATGAGGAATTAAAGTAGAAAACAAAGTGGAAAGATTAATTTCTGGGGGAGAAAGGAATCTTGGCTCCAAGGGTTCCAGACTCCCCAAATTCCTTACTGACAGGCATTGTGGTATTTCATAACAAATATAAAAAAAATATGAAAATGAAATTGTGGAATGACACCAGGAAAACTGTGGAATAACTCTGGAGATGGGAATACAATTGTGGAATTTCAGAGAAGAAATGGTGGATTTGGCAAATTGCAGAATAACTTTATGGAAGAAAGATTTCAGAAATATAGAAAAATCCCTCAATAGATCTGAGGAATAAAAATCAGATTGTGGAATGATTTTACATATTGAAATAGGATTGTATAATGAAAGAAAATTTGTGGAATAATTCTGGAGATCAAAATACAATTGTGGAATAATTTTTGAAAGGGAATAAAACTAGGAAATTTTTGAAGAAGAAAAGGGAATCAAATTTTAGAATTTTGGAGAAGAAACAGGGATAAAGTTTTGGAATAACTTTGGATATGGAAAGAAGAGTTAGGAATTATGGAAGTTATTGGGGAATAACTCTAGAGACAGAATTATGGAAAGAAAGAGGCAGAATAACTCCAGGGATTGAAATAAATTTGGGGAATTTCAGAGAAGAAATGGGAATAAAATTGCAGAATTTTGGGGAAGAAATTGGAATAAATTGAGGAGCTGAGGAGGAATTAGGGAAAGCTGCAGAATAGCCCTGGAAATGGATATAGGAATTGGGAATAACTCTGGAGATGGAAATAGGAATTAGGGAATGACTCCCATTATGGAAAATGAAATGATGGAATAACTCCAGAGACAGAAATTGGAATTAGGGAATAACTTGGGGGAAAATTGAGGAATAAATTCCAAGAAGAAAATAAAATTATGGAATAATTTCATATATGGAGATAGCATTTTGGAATTACAGAGGACGTATGGCATAATTCTGGAGATCAAAATACAATTTCACAATAACTCCAGCAAAGCAAAACAAATTTCTGAGCTCTGGAGTTAGGTAAATTAAACTTTAAAGAAGTCCTAGGGCATAATGAAGAGGATTAAAATTTCAACCAGAAGAATTCAAATAAAAATAGAAAATAAAAATTTCTGAACCTTTGTTCCAACCTAATGACAGTGCACTCAATAACAAAAAACTGTATTTTCCCGCTCTTTTTCCAAATCTACAGGCAGTGCACTTAATAACAGAAACCTTTATTTCCCCCACTTTCTCCACTTTGGGGAATACCCTCACCAGAAAAATTATCTCAATGACATCACATGAGTTTGATAAGAGAAAATACCACAAGAAAAATTCTCTCAGAAAACACATAACAAAGTCATCAGCTAAATTCTCTCAAATGTATCATATGACTAGAAGAAATGTCAATTGTCAGAACCTGTATTTCCTTCACTTTCTTGGAAAAAACAAACTCTCACCAGCCAAATTATCTCAGTGACATCACATAATTTTAATAGGAAAAACACCACCAGGAAACATGTAACAAAGTCACCAGCTAAATTTGCTCAATAATATCATATGACTAGAAGAAATTTCAATTTTAAGAAGCTTTCTTTTCTCCACTTTTTTGGAAGAAAAAAATATCACCAGCCAAATTATCTCAATTAAATCAAATGATATTAATAAGAAAAACACTACCAGAAAAAATCTGTCAGAAACCACCTTGCTACATGAAAATTACATGTCTCAACAGCTAAAACATATGACCTATGATTTTTCTAAGTCCCATTTTTGAGAAGCTCTATGGTGGCTTAGAAGGTATCAATAGAGGTCCTTTCTCCCTCATTGTGAGCCTTAGAGGTATTTTCATATACCCAAAAGACCACAAATAACAAAATAAGATACAAAGATAAATAAAAGTCAATTCATTTATATTATCAAAGTGAAAATTGAAATAGAAATACAAATTTATATACAAAAATGAAAATTGAATTAGAATTTGAAATAAAAATTACGTTAAATTTCAAAATTATTAAAATACATTTTTACTCAAAAAACTTAAGTAAAGATGAATTTTTAATAAAATCAGTGAAATTGAAATATTTTTGGTAAAAGTTTACATAAAATATATTACATCTTTTTATCCAATAAATAAACATAAGAAAATCACTCCACCATTGGATTTGTCATAAAAAATAAGGTCAGATCACCTCTGGGTAAAATTTCTGTAACTCAACTTTAAATAAGCTTAAATTAAGTTTTAGTATTTTCTGTACAAAATTTGAAAAAACTCAAAACCTTAATTTATTTCACACCACATGTGGAGTTAACCATCAATTTTTGTGTTAAAATTGAGGTGTTGTGTGTAGTTTAGAAGCTAAGAGGAATTGATGTAATTTCAATTGAAATGTCAAAATGTGCGCATGCATTACATAAGTGAACTGTAATTTAAATATGAGGCATCAATTATTACATTTGTATACTGTAAAACTCAATTGAATTGTATGTGTAAATTACATGTGTATTACATGATGAGGAATTGAAGGAAAAATAAATTGGAAAGATTAATTCTGGGGGGGAAAAGGTACTCTAGCTCCAAGGGGGAGGCAGACACCCAAAGTCCTTGCTGACAGGTGTGGGATGTCAAAATAAAAGCAAAGGTTCATTGCTTTTGGCCTGGTATTGAGTCACAGGGTCTGTGACTCAATTGATGATGAGGTTTTGATACCAACCAGGGTAGTTTTAACTGCTGCCAAGAGGGTAAAACTACCCTTAAGTTAAAACAATGTTAGTAAAAAACGTTTTAACTGTATTATATGTCTCTTACACACATTCTGATGTGTTTTGAATGCTATAGACCAGATATTACTATGGTAATTGCTGATTTAAGGGTCTAAATTGGCTAAACTCAGCTCCTCTTGGGTCTAAAAAAAGGTTCAATGATGGCATATTTGGTATTTCTGTTGTCAGAGTGGTTTCCACGGATGAAAAAAGTAAATTTTACTTTTGGAGATAGAAGATTGACGGCTATAAAAGAATGTCTTCTTTGCCCCACTTCTCTCTTCATATTAGAATCTCTTTGTAAGGTGTGGATATGAAACTTTGATTAAAAATCAAGTACTTTTCCTGTTCTCAAAATTTGTATAAGGTAAAAATCAATTAAAAATAGTAAGAAATATTATTTTTGAGAGAAGACACACCAATTTTATGGTTTTTAACTTTATAAGTATAAAACACTAATATTATAAATATTCATTGTTTTACCAACAATAAAAAGGTATCCAAAAATACTCTACAAGAGATATTTGAGGCTACAAAAGAAATTTCTTCAAGAGCAATTTCAATTGGAATTAATTGAGCAAAGAACTGCAAGCAATTAATTAAAGAACAAAGTCCTTAAAAAGAATATTAAAGAGAAAACACGCCCAAAAGTGACCAGAGTGAATTTGGACACAAAATGACAAAGCTAACAGTGATGAAAGATTCTTTAATTCACTTTTGGGGTGGTTCAGGGGTAAAAATGATTATAAGAGTTACAAACAATGATTATAATGATTTTTTCACTTGGTTAACGGGTTTAAAATGATTCAATAAAGGTGGTTGGAATCATTTATTGATTGGTTTAACAATGTTTAAACTAATTATAAAAGGAAAAGATTCTAACATGAAGAGAAAAGTGGGGCAAAGAAGACATTCTTTGATAACCATCAATTTTCTTACTCCAAAAGTAAAATTTACTCTTGTCAGTGATGAAAAACAGTCTGTCAACAGAAAAGCCAATTATGGCATCATTGAACCCTGGTTTAGACCAAAAAAGGCTGGTTTAAGCCATTTTTAGCCATTACTATAGCAATACCTGGTCTAGAGCCTTCAAAACAGGTCAGAATGTGTGTAAGAGACGTAGAAACCAGTTAAATTTGTTTTTACTATGATTGTTTTATCTTAAGGGTAGTTTTACCCTCTTGGCAACAGCTAAAACTATCCCAGTTGGTATCAAAACCTCATCATCAATTGAGTCTACAGACCCTGTAACTCAATTCTAGGCCAAAAGTGATGAACTTTTGCGTGAATTTTGACATCCCACGCCTGTCAGCCAGGAATTTGGGGGTCTAGCTCCCCCTTAGAGCTGGAGTTCCTTTTCCCCCCCAAATTCAATCTTTCCAATTTATTATTCCTTTAATTCTGCGTCATGTATTATACTTATAATTTACATATGTAATTCAATTGAGTTGTACAGTTTAATACAATAATAATTGATACCTCATATGTAAATTAAAGTTCACTTATGTAATACATGCGCACATTTTGACATTTCAATTGAATTCAATTGAAAATACTTTAATTCCTCATAACTTCTAAAATGTACACAACACCGCAATTTCAACACAAATTTTGTGATTAACACTACATTTGATGTAGATTCAATTAAAGCTTTGAGGATGTTCAATTTTCATACAGAAAATACTTAAAACTTAATTTAAGCTTATTTAGAGTTGAGTTACAAAATTTTCACTCAGAGGTGACCCCCCTGATTTTTTATGAGGAATCCAATGGTCAAATAATTTTTATATGTTTATTTAATGGATAAAAAGTTATGATAATTTTTATCTAACTTTTTTCCAAATTTTTTTATTTTTTCAAAATTTTGTTAAATATTAATTTTTACTCAATTTTTTCAAGTATAAATGTAATTTTACAATTTCAAAATTTAATGTAATTTTATTTTTAAATTGTAATTAAATTTTTCATTGTAAATTTTTCATTGTGAATATAATTATATATTTTTATTTTGATTTTCATTTAAATAATATAGATAAATTTACTTTATTTATATTTATATGTTACTTTTGTATTTGTGGTTTTTTGGGTATATAAAATTACCTCTAAGGCTCACATTTTTCCTTTTATAATTAGTTTAAACACTGTTAAACCAATCAATAAAAGATTCCAATCACCCTTTTTATATCATTTTGAACCTATTAACCACGTGAAAAAATACTTATAATAATTGTTTGTAACTCTTATAATCATTTTACCCCTTGAACCACCCCATAAGTGAATTAAAGCATCTTCCATCACTGTCAACTTTGTCACTTTGTTTCCAAATTCACTCTGGTCACTCTTGGGTGTCTTTTCTCTTTAAATACCTTTCAACGACTTTTTTCTTTAATCAATTGATTCCAGCTCTTTTATCAATTAATTCCAATTGAAATCGCTCTTGAAGAAATTTCTTTTGTAGCCATACATATCTCTTGTAGAGCATTTTTGGATAAATATTTATTGTTGGTAAAGCAATAAATCTTTAAAATATTATTGTTTTATACTCATAAAGTTGAAAACAATACATTTGGTGGTTTTTTCTTCAAAAATACTATCTCATACTATTTTTAATCATTTTTTACCTTATACAAATTTTGAGGATAGGAAAAGTACTTGATTTTCAACCAAAGTTTCATATCCACACCTTACATTTGGGGGCTCAGCCATGATATTTTACCTGTTAAATTAATTTTTTACTCTTTTTTATTCTATTGAAAAATTTAAAAACATATAAAAAATAATTATAATCCAAAAATCCATAAAAAATAATGTTGTTCATATTATAAGTGAGGCTTTATTTTTTCATTTCTCTCTTCAAGAAAAAAAAGCTTTTCTTACTTGATCAATTGACTTTTTCATTAATTTTAGTGGCTGAAAACGTGGTAAGACAAGAAAATATTGAAACAGCCTCAACAGTAATAAGCATTATTCCGGCAAGTGCTGTGAATTCTGACCATAATAGTACAATTATTATAACTCAGAATAATCAACCAGAACCAATTTCTTGTGAATTAATTAACTTGGATATAAGTTGTACCCTTTAGAAGGCAAAGAATTTGTAAAATAGTAAGTTTTTTGACATAAACTTATTATTTTAAGCTTTTTAATCATAAAATATGCCTTCAACCAGACCATGAGCCAGCTATAACCCCTCACTCAGCTCCCAAAAAGGTCATAGACGTGATTATGGCAGAAGCCAATCAGTTACAGAAGGACAAGAGTCAGTTGATGACTTCCAAATTAATAAATTATGTCATTCTGAAGCCGATAATAATGTTTTACCTTCAAACAGAGCTGACACTGCCACAAGAAGCCTCAGTGGACATATACAAAGCCAGACAGAAGGCTTACAACAATGCATTTTAGCACAAAGAGTACCAGATACTCACAGATCTGTGGAAAAACTGCATGAATTGTTACCTGAATGTGAGAGAATTCCTGGTCCTCCTAACACTTGCAAGTTACTCAATGGATGGAATCCCTTTATGGAAAAGAAGAACAGGATGATTTGAAACGCAGAATGGTGGAAAAACAACTGTCAACCACCCAAGCAAGTTCCAAAAACAGCCCCAATAGCCAGCAGCAGCAATTCCAATGTGAGAAAGCAGCCACAAGCTCATAACAAGGGCAAAGGAAAGGCAACAGCCAGGGTTACAGAATCACAAATTTTCAGCAGGATGCCATGAAAAATGTATTTCAGATGTCCAGAGCGATGATGTAATTACAGAGAAAGGAGAAAGTTAGATTAAAATATCCAAAATGATTTCTGACATTTTCGATTCTATCCCAGAGTTTTATGAAGCTATAAATGACGTAAAAACTCATGTTCCTGATAAAGATTTATCCATTTGCAACAATCTTAAAATAAACAACTTACGTCTGAGCCAAATAAATGCAATACTCATGTGTTTTGAGAAAGTTTTAAGAGCAATTAAAACTTCTAATAATGACAATTATTTTGGCAATAACATAAATGAACAATCTGAAATTATCAAAGAATTAACAGACAAATATTCTGAATTCAATATTGATGACATAATTGAAACAAGAATTCAACAAGCAATAAATATTATCAAGACCAATAAAAAAATTCATTGATTTCATTTCAAATTCATTTACTGAAGTCAAGACATATACAATTACCTTGAACAAATGTTTCAATGCTTCACAATAATAAGTATCAAAATTAACAATGAAATTGAATTGGGTCACTGCTGATAACACAAGACAAACAGAGTGATGGCAAGAGCTGACACATAAAGAAGACATGTATAAAAATGAAGTAATAAATTTAATACACACCTTCCAACATGAATTTAGAAAGTCCCAAAGGTGTAGCAACAGTAAGATGTATGAAAACAACCAGATACTAAATACCTTACCAAGAATGTCTACACCTCTGAATCAAAATGAGGGTACGGGAATTCCCAATCCGCAAGTATTGGATGCTTAAAATTCACAGTCAAAAAATGAATTTTCCACTTCTTTTGATAAGCTGGAACCATCAATGGGCCAAGCACTTTTAAAAGAAGTACCAAGACTTAAAGAATGTCCTCAATTGAGTGGTGAAGGAGAATATGACCATATGGAATTCATAAGAGGTATTGACATGATTAAAGAAGATTTTGAATTACCAGACAAATTGGTAACAGCAAGATTTAACACTTTGTTTACCAGATCAGCCCATAGATGGTATGTCAAATTGAGACAAGCACATGGACACCAAATTTGGGCTTGGTGGAAAACCCAAATTATCAACAAATTGCCAATTATTCTTGCAGGCTTAAAGTGGAAACAGCCTTTTAATCTGCCAAATTTAATGCTGATAAAGACAAAGCTTTACCATGGTTTTGCCCACAAAAAGACAGATTACCAGCATTGTATCCTGACATGTTAGAATTTATGATACACAGGAAAATTCCGAGACAATGTGGAGGTGACTTAGAGCATGCTGTCAAAAGCAGGGTTACTGAACAATCTTCAGCAGAAGATATTATTAATATATTAGATAAAGTAACCACCAGAACCAGAATTGGTTCTAGTAGGGTAAATCTTAAAGCCAGGTTTAATACACCTGGGAAAGATTCTGTGGAAAAAAGTCCCAAGATAAATTCTCATAATATAAAATAGAAATCTGCAGATATAATCAGAAAGTGCCATATTTGCCAAAGCACCACCCACTTAGCCAATACATGTCCAAAAAGGTGAAAAATCAATGAAATTGACATTGAGAAAGAACCTGATGTTGAAAAAGATAATAATATAATTGAAGAAAATTCAGATGACAAGTCATCATTATTTTCTGAATCTTCTAAAGATATAGAAAATATAAATTTCACCTTTGAAATGATGGAATCTTATTCCCACTTGCCACAATTAAGCAATGGTCAACTTGATTTGTCAAAAATTCAAGATGCATAACTCATGAAAACCAAACCAAACAGAGGAAAAGGTTATACAGCTGGTAACTCCTGTATAACAGAAGTGGTAATTGACAATAAACCCAATAAACTTTCACTTGACCCAGGAGCCTTCTGTTCTTGTGTCGGAAGATCTTTTCTTAGAATTTGTGCACCAAATTTTGAAGACCAATTGTTACCAATTCATGGAATCAAACTCAATAGTGCAAGTAATCCAATGAAAGGATTGGGAATCTTTCAGACTACTGTCATATTTCCAAATATTAATGGGAATTCAAGAATCACTGTTGAATTTTTTGTTATGGAAAATTGCTCTAGTACCCATTTTATATTTGGAAATGAATATTTGATCATGTGTGGCATAGACTTACATAACAACAATCACAGATACTTTACTATTGAAGACAATAAGCATCAAAATTTGCCTTTTTACCATTTAAAAGACACATTACAGTAAGGAAAGTAGCACCAGTCAACTTAGAGTTGAAAATGCTCAAATCTGAACAGTTATGTAAGGTGTGGATATGAAACTTTGATAAAATATCAAGTACTTTTCCTGTCCTCAAAATTTGTATAAGGTGAAATCATTTAAAAATAGTAAGAAATAATACTTTTAAAGAGAAAACATGCCAATTTCATTGTTCTTAACTTTGTAAGTATAAAAAAATAATATAATAGAAATCTTTGTTTTACCAACAATAAAGATTTATCCAGAAATACTTTACAAGAGATATTTAAGGCTACAAAAAAAATTTCTTCAAAAGAAATTTCCATTGGAATTAATTGAGCAAAGAACTGCAAGCAATTAATTAAAGAACAAAGTCTTTAAAAAGATACTTAAAGAGAAAACATGCCCAAAAGTGACCAGAGTGAATTTGTAAACAAAGTGACAAAGTTAACAGTGATGAAAGATGCTTTAATTCACTCTTGGGGTGGTTCAAGGGGTAAAATGATTATAAGAGTTACAAACAATGATTATAATGATTTTTTCACGTGTTTAAAAGGTTTGAAGTTATTTAAAAAGGGTGGTTGGAATCTTCTATTGATTGGTTTAACAGTGTTTAGACTAATTATAAAAGGAAGAGATTCTAACATGAAGACAAAAGTAGGGCAAAGAAGACATTCTTTTATAGCCATCAAGTTTCTTACTCCAAAAGTAAAATCTACTCTTGTCAGTCGTGAAGAACAGTCTGACAACAGAAAAGCCAATTATGGCATCATTGAACCCTGGTTTAGATCTAAAAAGGGCTGGTTTAAGCCACTTTTTGCTATTTTTAGCCATTTTAGACCCTTAGATCAGCCATTACTATGGCAATACCTGGTGTAGAGCATTCAAAACACGTCAGAATGTGTGTAAGAGGCGTAGAAACCAGTTAAAACTGTTTTTACTAACATTGTTTTAACTTAAGGGTAGTTTTACCCTTTTGGCAGCAGTTTAAACTACCCTGGTTGGTATCAAAACCTCATCATCAATTGAGTCACAGACCCTGTGACTCAATTCCAGGCCAAAAAGTAATGAGCCTTTGCGTGGATTTTGACATTATACACCAGTCAGAAAGGATTTTGGGGGTCTAGCTCCCCCTTAGATCTTTGCCCCCCCAGAATTAATCTTTCCAATTTATTTTTTCTTTAATTCCTCATCATGTAATACAATTATAGTTTAAATATGTAATTCAATTGAATTTTTAGTAAAACATCTGTAATAATTGATACCTCATATGTAAATTAGAGTTCACTTATGTAATCCATGCGCACATTTTGACATTTCAATTGAAAATACTTCAATTCCTCATAGCTTCTAAACTAAACAAAACACCTCAATTTTAACACAAAAATTGATGGGCAACACCACATGTGGTGTTTATTAAGTTAAGGTTTTGGGGATTTCCATAATTTGTACAAACCATACTAAAAATTTAATTTAAGCTTATTTAGAGTCGAGTTACGGAAATTTCATCCAGAAGTGACCCCACTTTATTTTTTATGAGGAATCCAATGGTGTAATAATTCCTTTATTTTTATTTATTGGTTAAAAAGTTATAATATATTTTATATAACTTCTTACCAAAATTATTTTAATTTCATAATTTCTATTAAAGAATTCATTTTTACTTAAATTTTACAAGTGAAAACATATTTTCATAAGTTTGAATTTTATGGTAATATCCTTTTTAAATTATAATTAAATTTTGATTTTTAAATATAAATTTGTATTTATATTTTAATTTTTTATTCTTATAATATAAATAAATTTATTTTATTTATATTTGTATCTTAATTTATCATTTGTGGTCTTTTGGGTATATGAAAATACCTTTAAGGCTCACATTCCCTCCTGCTGAAAAATAATATTACTTTGTAATATTGTTATTTCTAGTGTGTCTGAGCCTGCTGAGAAGTTTAGTAGCTTCAGGTATGTCTTTTTCTGGCAACCATTCATCTTCACAAGTTGGGTCACTGTACCTAACAAGGTATTCCCTTACTTTGTTGGTTCTCAACTTTCTTTCTTTGAGAACTTTGGTAATTTTCTTACTACCAGATGACTCAATAGGAGGTATAACTTGGGGAACTTTATTCCTCAAGGGAAATCTTTCAGCATCACTAGATTTATATGGATTTATCAAGCCCACTGGAAATATAGGATGCTTATTGCTAAGTTCTTCAGATAACTCTACTTCAACATCATTTTCTCCATGGAGGGCCTTAATAACAAAAGGTCCTGCAAAGGAGTCTTTCAGCTTTTTACATCCTTTGATGTTATTGAAGTTAGTGGTGGATAAAAGAACTAAATCTCCCACTTTGAAATCTGGAGTTGCATGTGATTTATCCCATTTGTCCTTAGCATATGCAAAAGAGTTTTACATGCACCTTACTGCATGCTTTCTAGCTTTGTCTAGTATTCCCTTGAAGCTAGCAGCTGTGGGATGTATTTCAATCAAATCTTTTCTCAAGGAATCTTGAGGTAATTTGAGGTTCCATCCCTTTTCTAGGATAGCAGGAGTTTGATTGGTACTGGCATGGATTAATGTTTTATATGCTAATTCCAGTGCTGGCACCAGAATACACCAATCATGGGTAAATCCATCACAATCTTTGAATTCAAGGCCATATGCACAAAATCCTCTTACCATGTACTCTAAGGTCTGGATCATCCTTTCAGCCAGACCATCAGGGTGTGGGTGGTAGGCTGTAGAGAAAGACAGCTTAGTGCCAAATAATTGATGAAGGTTTTTCCATAGTGCTGAAGTGAATTTGGGATCCCTGTGACTAATGATATCTGTAAATATGCCAGTCCATGACACTACTCTATTCCATATCAGAAGAGCTGTATCCATGGCTGTATCATCTTTGTGACATGGTAAAAAGATTGGAGCTTCACTGAATCTGTCTACAATCACTAGGCAAGCATTATAACTTTTGTCACCTGCTGGTGGTAGGCCAGTTACCCAATCCATATGGACAATTTCCCAAGGTCTTCCGGGTTCTTGGATTTTGATCATATTTCCAAGTCTCTTGCCAGTGGATTTATCTGCCTTTAGGCATCTGTCACAGGTTTTGCAATACTCTGAAACATCTTTCTGCCACATTGGCCACCATATGCAGGTCTTTACTCTTTCTATTGTTCTGTCTTCAGACAAATGTCCTGAAAAGGGGCTGTCATGGAATTCCTTTAGTACAAGATTGATTAACAACCTGTCCACAGCTGTCATGACACATGTTTGCTTGGTCCTGTGGTAAATTATACCATCCAGTAGGTGAAATCTTCCTTCATCATAGGATTTCTTCCATACTTCATCCAAGGCATGTATTAGAGAGTTGTCTTTACAGTCTTTGTTAAGTAATTGGCATAACATGCTACAATTCTTATCTTAAGTAAAACTGTTTCTTACTTCTTCAAAATAGGTGTTCAAGTCTGTAACACTTATCCCTTCTATTGGGATCTGTGGTGAAGTTTCTTCTGGCACCAAAGCAGGATTATTAATATTATGTGGTGATGACCATCTGCTTAGTCCATCTGAATTTTTATGAATATTCCCATATTTATGGACAATAGTCATATTGCTTCTGTATTCTTGTATGGCTATTTGCCATCTGAGCATATGTCTGTTAGGTGTTTTCATGTTAAAAGTGATTTGACAGCTGCAAAATCTGTTATCACTTCAAAGGCACATCCCTCTAAGAAGTAGTTCAATTTTTCCAAGGCCCATACAAGGCATAGACATTCCATTTGACTTGCTCCATATCTGACTTCAGTTGGTTTGATTTGCCTGGATATGAAACATATGGGTCCTTCCACAGGTTTATCATTTATGATCTGAACTTGGTGAAGTGCAGAACCCAGCCCATCCCCTGATGCATAAATATACAATTTAAAAGGAAACTTAAAGTATGGCATCAGTAAGAGTAGAGCAGTGGTCAAGGCTTCTCTCAGAGACTCAAAAGGTTTGACTCTGTCAACAGTCATTTCAAATACTGTGTCTTTGTCACACAATTTGTAAAGTGGTCTTGCTATGGATGCAAAATCTTCAATGTGCTGCCTGTAATATCCTTCAAAACCTAAAAATGACTGAATTTTTTTTTTGTTCTGAGGCATGGGTTTTAGCAATACTGCTGCAGCTTTGTTTTTGTCAATTCCAAGGGACAAACTAGATACAACATGTCCCAGTGCTTTAAGTTCTTCAAATCCAAAATGACATTTCTTCAAAGAGATTTTCATGTTCACTGATTGAATTTTTGTCAATAATCTGGAAATTCTGCACATGTGCTCTTCCCAAGGCTTGGAACAGACAATAATGTCATCAATGTAACTGATTAACCATCCCTTTGAATGTTCTTCAGGGAAGATTTCAATCATCATTCTTTGGAAGTGTGAAGGTGCATTTCTAATACCAAAGGGCATTCTTAAATATTCATACACTCCACAATGAACAATAATACTCAAATATTTACTTGCTCTTGGTGTCACCACATTTTGATGGAATCCTTTAAGGGCATCCATAGTGGTTATATACACTGCTTGAGATATTTGAGTAAGGGCAATTTGGATTTTTGCTATTGGGTACCTATCTGGAACAGTGTAAGTTTTCAGAGCTCTAAAGTCTCCAACCATTCTGGATTTTCCATTATTCCATGCCACTATGACTGGTGTAGTTATTTCTACTTCGTCATTATGGCCAACCTTTCTTAATACACCAAGGTCTAGAAGCTCTTTGATATGAGTTTCCAGAGCGTTTCTTGACTTGGGACTTGTTGGGTATGCAGGTCTTCTCAAGAGTGGCGAATCAGGTCTCTTAATATTAAAAATGATGTCAACTTCATTACCAATAATTGCTCCTAGAGGTTCTTTGTGTCAGGTTGAGTCCATGATGAAGGTGTAAGAGGACTAATTGTAACTTTAAATATGACTGTGACACGGTTATGAATATTAAAAATAAAGGTATTAAAGTAAAATAATGGTTTATTATTGAAATAAGAGGGTTTTGCTATTGAAGAATAGTGGTGGTGAGCGCTATTGAAAACCCTGGGTGCAGCTTTACCTGTTGGATTACAATAATAAAGTCTACAATACTTAAAATTAGAAGTATACCTCTTTATTTATCAAGAGTAGAACTGTTTTTGACAGTTATACTATGTAGGAATTCAAGAGCAGGATGAGGAACCCTTTTCTGGCTGTGAGAAGGCCCCTTTTTATCCTGAAATGGGGTGGAAAGGCTGCTAGACCTTTCCACGTAGAGGAAGTGAAGATTTTTCACTCTCTAAGGCAGGCTTGTGGTTTGCAAAAGGCCTGTATAGCCTTTATTTGCCTCAGATGTGGTTTTGAAACCACATCTGGGCAGTTTTCACCAATACAGGGTGAATATTTTCATCTCGGGAGCACACAGCTTGATTCTGATGTGTATGACATGTAGAATGCTGTACAGGACCTGTATGGGGCCCCAGTATTGATTGAACTATGAGGCATTGAAGTAAAAACAAGCTTCCTCATCAGTTTGACACCTCATAATCATGGTTATGGGATATTATCCCATGGTAAGGCTGTATTGGGAAAGCTGTGGGATTTTGACCTTAAAACAGACATACCTTTGTCAGTTCTTGAGATATCAACCTCAAAATTGGTTTGGTGTGTAGCCCTGTATGTTATATACACAATGGTTCATGATTTAGTACGGCTATCATTAAATATGGCAAAGGTATCCCATGTACAAGATTTTTGTACATATGCATGTTTTAGGCAAAAAGCTGTATTGCGCTTGTTTTCCTCATAATGTTTGCTCTAGGTGAGATATGGGGAAATAAATGGCATCATCAGGTAGCCCTGATTGTGCGCTTTCCAAAAAGACCCCACTTCAAGTATCTCAAACTAAAAATGTAGAAGTTAGATTAGAGGTGAATATTTTATTCATCCTTATTTGGCCTGAATTTGACCATATCTTCTGTAATACTGGTGCTAGCTCAGTTTGGTTGGTACCATTGGATAGCCCTGGAATAGAGCTTTATTTTGCATACCCATTTGATGGGGTTAGGCATCTTACTTTGTATTTCAGATGAGAGGTAAAAATTAAGGTTTATGCTCAGCAATAACTTTGAGCAAAAAACACTTTGTTATTCTTTGTCCTATGATGATGGGACTTGTATATTTGGAAAGGGGTGAGTTTCCTCTTTCTTGTGATACCTTTTGAGCAGATTTGGATCAGCTCCATGTTTTGGTGGTATTTTGGCTATACCAGTGGTTTATGGTATTTGGCTGTCATGCTTGTGCTCTGGTTTTGAGTCACAGGCTGACACTTTGTCTGAAGAAAATGCTCCTTTGTGGTCATACAAAAGGGAAGAAAGTTCATTTTCTTGTTTATCAGTCAGATGAAGGCTCATTTCAGCCTCCTTCAACTGTTCAGATTTGAATTTTTCCAGTTTTAAGTTGACTGGTGATACTTTATTTACTGTAGTTCGTCTTTTAAATGGTAAAAAGGCAAATTTCTGATGCTTATTGTCTCCAATATTAAAGTTTCTGTCTTTGTTGTTATGCAAATCTATCCCATTAATGGTTAAATAGTCATTTCCCAATATGAAATGGGTACTAGAGCAGTTTTCCATAACAAAAAATTAAACTGTGATTCTTAAATTTCCATTAATGTGTGGGAATATCAAATTGGTCTCAAAAATTCTTAATGCTTTTATTGGATTACTTGCACTGTTGAATTTTATACCATCAATTGGTAAAAATTGGTCTTCAAAATTTGGTACACAAGTTTTAAGAAAAGATTTACCAACACAAGAGCAGAAGGCTCCTGGGTCAAGCAAAAGTTTAGTGGGCTTGTTGTCAATAACCACTTCTGATATACAGGAGTTACCAGCTGTATAACCTTTCCCCCTGTTTGGTTTGGTTTTCATAAGTTGTGCATCTTGAATGTTTGACCGATCAAGTTGACCATTGCTCAATTGTGGCAAGTCGGAATAAGATTCCATGATGTCAAAAGTGGCATTGATATTTTCTATATCTTTTGAATATTCAGAAAATATTGATGAATTATCATCTGAATTGTCTTCAATTATGTCATCTTTTTTCACATCAGGTTCTTTTTCAATATCAATTTCATTGATTTTCCCCCTTTTTGGACATGTATTGGCTAAATGGGTGGTGCTTTGGCAAATATGGCACTTTCTGACTGTATCTGCAGATTTATACTTAACATTATTAGCATTTTGTTTGGGGTTTTTGTTCACAGAATCTTTCCAAGGTGTACCAAACCTTGTTTTGAGATTCACCCTACTAGACCCAATTTTGGTTGTGGTGGTTACTTCTTCTAGTATATTGATAATATCCTCTGCTGAAGATTGTTCAGTAGTCCTGCCTTTGACAGCATGCTCTAAGTCACCTCCTTATTGTCTCAGAATCTCTCTGTGGATCATAAATTCTGACATGTCAGGGTACAATGGTGTTAGTCTGTGCTTTTGTTTGCAAAAACATGGTAAAGCTTTGTCTTTATCAGCATTGAATTTTGCATATTAAAAGGCTGTCTCAACCTTGAACCTCCAAGCATCATTGGCCCACTTGTTGACAATTTGGGTTTCCCACCAAGTCTAACTTTGGTGTCAATGTGCTTGTCTCAATTTAATATACCATCTGTGACCTGATTTGGTAAATAAGGTGTTAAATCTAGCTGTTACCAATATGTCTGGCAATTCAAAATCTTCTTTGATCATGTCAATACCTCTGATGAATTCCATAGGGTCATATTCTCCTTGACCATTGAAGTGAGGCCATTCTTTAAGTTTTTTAACTTCTTTCAAAAGTGCTTGGCCCATTGATGGTTCAAAGGTATGGTAAGAAGTAGAAGATTCTTTTTTTAACTGTGAATTTTTAATATCCAATACTTGTGTATTGGGAATCCCTGTACCCTCATTTTGATTCAGAGGTGTAGACATTCTTGGTAGGGTGTTTAGTAGTTGTTCAATATTATTCATTTTACTATTGTTACACCTTTGTGAATTTTTCAATTTATGTTGCAAGCTTTGTATAGAGTTTGTGAGGTTGAGTCTATGTAGAAGCAGTAATTAGGCTAGTTACAGCTTTAACTTGGACTGTGACACGGAAATAAAGTGATAAAATAAAGGTATTTATTGATAATAAGGGTTTCTAATTTAAATAAAAGGGCTTTACTCTTTTGCAATAGTGGTGGTGAGTGCTATTGAAAACCCTGGGTGAAGCTTTACCTGTTGGATTACAACAATAAAGTCTACAATACTTCTAAATTAAGAGTATACCTGATTATTTTCCAAGAGTATAACTGTTTTTGACAGTTGTACTACATAGGAATTCAAGAGCAGAATGAGGAAAGCAATTTTGGATGTGAAAAGCCTCCTTTTTATCCTGAAATGGGGTGAAAAGGGTGCTAGGCCTTTCCACATAGAGGAAGTGAAGATTTTTCACTCTCTGAGACAGGCTTGTGGTTTGCAAAGACCTGTATTAACCTGTATTGGGCTCAGTTGTGGTTTTGAAACCACATCTGGGCAGTTTTCACCAATACAGGGTGAACATTTTCATCTGGGGACCTCACAGCCTGATTCTGACATGTATGATGCATAGAATGCTGTACAGAAACTGTATAGGACCCCAGTATTGACTGAAATATGAGGTATTGAAGTAAAAACAAGCTTCTTCATCTATTTGACACCTCATATTTATGATTATGGGACATTATCCCATGGTAAAGCTGTATATGACAGCAGGTGGGAATCTGACCTTAAAACAGCTATAACTTTGTCAATTCTTGGGATATCAACCTCAACATTGGTTCAGTGTGTAGCCCTGTATGTTCTTTACACAATGGTACCTCATTTGATATGGGTATCATTAAATATGGCAAAGGTATCCCATGTACAAGATTTTTGTACATTTGCATGGTGTAGGCAAAAAGCTGTATTGGGCTTATTTGCCTCATAACTTTTGTTCTAGTTGAGATATGGGGATATGGATGACAGCATCAGATAGCCCTGATTTTGCACTTTCCAAAAAGACCCCACTTTAGGTATCTCATGCCAAAACTGCAAAAGGTAGATGGGAGGTGAATGTTTTGTTCACCCTTATTTGGACTGAATTTGGCCATTACTCAAGTAATATTGGTGCTAGCTCAGTTTGGCTAGTACCATTGCATAGCCCTGGCTGAGAGCTTCATTTTGAATACCCATTTGATAGGGTTAAGCCTCTCCTTCTGGATTTTAGATGAGACGTGAAAATTAAGGTTTATGCTCAGCAACAACTTTGCGCAGGAATAACTTTGTTATCCTTTGTCCTATGGTGATGGGACTTATATATTCAGCAAGGGTTGGGCTTCCTCTTTCTTTTTATACCTTTTGAGCTCATTTGGCTCAGCTCCATGTTTTGGTGGTATCTTGGCTATACCATTGGTTTATGGTATTTTGGCTGTCATACTGTGGTATTCCATACCATTTTTTTTAACCAGGCTCAAGCTCATAGTACCCTATAACAGCAGGAAATCCAGCCTACAGGTAGACTTACACTCAAATTTTACACCAAAAGGTCAATTTTACAGCAAGAAGCTGGATTTAACTCATAAAACCATGGCACAGGCACCAAAGGGAAGTGTATGTGTTTAAACAACTTATTCAATTTCACTATGCATATGTAAAAAATCAATTTACATATAGCAAACTAGTTACAACAAATAAGGTACCACCCTTTAAATTACACACCCCACCCAGCTTTACACCCCCTTACAGCCACAGGACTCATGCAGCAAGAAAATGACACATGCATTAGTTATACAGCCAACTTGCATTCAAAGTCACATGATGCAAAGCTCAACTCCATGGAATTCCTGCAATTCATTTACAACACAGCCCCAGGAGTACCTTATCTTATATCCACAGTAGCCCCACTTAAAACCTTAAAACATAATTATTTACACTACTCATCACCTCATGCAAACTAAAGCTAGTTACAACAGGCTGCATGCAGTACACAATTCCAATTAAATCTCAACCACATGACTATGCACAGCATGTGTCAAAATCAAAAATCACATCATCTCATAAAAACCAGTAAATTCACCAATGCAAGAAGTTATCACCTGACTTCATTTTAAAGTTCAAAAAGAAGAAAAACAAACATGACACCTGCATATATTACACAGCCACTTCTACCAAGCCTAAAATATGACATATGCAAAGGAAATACAAATTCATCATGTGATACTGAACCCACCAACAGCATATCATGTGACAGGAAAAAGGCTGTTCACAAGAAAAATCCTCAGCCAAAATGAAATCACCTCATGCATGCAAGGAAAATCCAAGAAAATCACATCATAATTAGCTCACCAAAAGACCATCATGTGATGAAAGAAGGCTGTGCAGAGAAAAATTATCACCAAACCTTAAATCACCTGACCCATGCAAGAAAGGGCCTCACCAAAAATGGAGTCACATGATGAAATCAAGAGGAATTAAAGTGGAAGAAGACAGCTCCCATGGAGGGTCCCCTGGGCTCCCAAAAGGTATAAATAGAGGGGCTCTCTCCACCCAAATTTCAAAATCCCCCCCATGCAAATTATATCCTATGCACATTATATCCACTTCAAAGTAGGAGCATAGGAAGAATTCATCCCTCACCTGGGAGGTAGTCCAGTATATTATATTAAAAATTACTTGCCCAGTAGCTAAGCTCAGTGGAAGTATAGTGTTGAAGATTACCCAGTAGCTAAGCTCAGTGGAATCTTATTATTAAAATAAAAATTATTATTAAAAAATTACCTAGTACCCAAGATTAGGGTTACTACTCTATTAAAATATTTTATCCAGTAAAATTAACACCATTTATCAAGACTTAAAAATAACTTACCCCTTTAAAACTCCAATATCAAAGAATCTTACCTCTTGAAATTAACAAATACAATTTTATTATTAACCACTCTTAAAAAAAAATAACACACCTTTAAAAATTATTTTACTCTATTATAACTTTACCTTAAAAAAAATACCTTTACCAACACTCACCAAATTTTTCTGAACACCTTAAATAACTCATCTTACCAAAATTTCATCACCAAGAAGAAACCACTCACCTCAATTTAACCAAAAAAAAATAAAAATTATACAGACAAGTATTTCATTAAAATCTAAAATTTAACCAAATTACTGACATTTCTTTTTATTATTATATATTGAATAGGTCTGATCTGAGACTGCTGAATTTTGTCTTCTGCAGTTGAAAAGCCACTTACTAATTTTATTTTGGTTTGTGATCTCCAAGGAAGATTTTGTTCAGTATTTTAGGAGGGGCAGGCAATACACCCTTGCCACCCTTGGTTACAGGAGTTATTAGCAATTCAAAACTAGTTACCTGTGATTTCCCCCTCCAGGTACTGCCTCATTTTAATCCCACACAAGAGGAGTTCCCACAATACTTGTGCTCTGGTTTGGAGTCACAGGCTGACAGAGTTAATCACATTCCTTTCATGATCATCCTCTTTATATGTCAGCTCATTCCATAATGCTGTTTTTTAGCATTATCAGAGATAACTTCATTTGACTTTATTGTGAATTTTGATATTTCCTCTTTTGAGGTATCAAAACACTTTTTCAAGGCAATTATATGTGTCTTTACTTCAGTAAATGATTTTGAAATATCATCAAGAGATTTCTAATTATCATATTTGATAGTACTTATGGCTTGTTTTATTCTTTTTTCAACTATGTCACCAATATTTAATTTAGAATATTTTTCTGTTAACTCTTTAATAATGGCAGATTGTTCATATATTTTATTGCCAAAAGAGTTATCATTATTGGAAGTTTCAATTGTTCCTAAACCTTTTTCAAAAGACATAAGTGTTTCATTAATTTGGTACAGACTCAAGTTGTTTGTCTTAATGTTGTTACAAATGGTTTCATTTTCATCAGAAAGATGATTTTTCAAGTCATTTATAACTTCATACAGCTCTGGGATGGAATCAAATATGTCAGAAATCATTTCTGGAATCTTAATCGGGCTTCCTCCTTCTTCTGTAATTCCATCATGGTTCTGCCATCTGAAATACATTTTCCATGGCATCCTTCCCAATATTTGGAATGCTGTAGCCCTGGCCATAAGGCTTTGGGGCTGGTGCCTTCCCTTTGCCCTTGTTCTGAGCTTGTGGCTGCTTTTTCACATTGGAATTGCTGATGCTGGTAACTGGGGCTGGTCTTGGCACTTGCTTTGGTTGTGGAGGGTTGTTTTTGCTCCATTCTGCTGTTAAAAGCATCATATTCTTCTTTTTACCATCAATGGATGCCATCCATTGAGTAACTTGCAAGTGTTGGGATGACCTAGGAACTTTCTTACAGTCAGGTATGAGTTCATGAAGTTTTTCCACAGATCTGCAAAGATCTGGTACTCTTTGTGCTGCAGTGCATTGTTGTAAGCCTTCTGGCTGGCTTTGTATATGTCCACTGAGGCTTCTTGTGGCGGTGTCAGATCTTTTTGAAGGTCACATAGTGTCATCAGCTTCAGAATTGGACAAATTATTGTTGTGAAAGTCTTTTACTGACCCCTGTCCTTCTGTATCTGATTGTCTGCTGCCATAATAATGTCCATGACCTTTTTGGGAGCTGTTTGAGGGCTTATAGCTTGCTCCCGATCTGGTTTTAGGCATATTTTACAATTAAAAAGGTTTAAAATAGTAATTTTACGTCAAACACTTACTATTTGCCAAATTTATAGCTTTCTGAAGAGTATTACTGATATCCAAGTTGATCAATTCAGAAGAAATTGGCTCTTGTTGGTTATTCTGAGCTACAACAGCAGTGCTATTATGATCAAAAATCACAGTGCTTGCAGGAATAATGCTAGTACCTGTGGAGGCTGTTTCAATATTTTTTTGTCTTACCATGTTGTCAGACACTAAAACTAATGAAAAAACGCCAATTAATTAAGTAAAAAAAGGTTTTTCAAAAGAGAAATAAAAAATAAAGCCTCACTTATAATTATAAAAAGAAATTATTTTTTAAGCATTTTTTGAATTATAAGTATTTTTTATATATATTTAAATTTTCCAATTAAAGAAAAATGATTAAAAAAAGTAAAAAATTATGTCAAAGGTAAAATATCACGGCTAGGCCCCCAAATGTAAGGTGTGGATATGAAACTTTGATAAAATATCAAGTAATTTTCCTGTCCTCAAAATTTGTATAAGGTAAAATTTTCTAAAAATAGTAAGAAATAGTATTTTTAAGGGGAAAACATGCCAATTTTTTTTTAACTTTGTAAGTATAAAACAATAATATAAGAAAAATTTATTATTTTACCAACAATAAAGATTTATCCAAAAATACTGTACAAGAGATATTTAAGGCTACAAAAGAAATTTTTTCAAAAGCAATTTCAATTGAAATTAATTCAGCAAAGAACTGCAAGAAATTAATTCAAGAAAAAAGTCTTTAAAAAGATATTTAAAGAGAAAACACACCCAAAAGTGACCAGAGTGAATTTGGAAACAAAGTGACAAAGTGAACAGTGATGAAAGATGCTTTAATTCACTTTTGGGGTGGTTCAAAGTGTAAATTGATTATAAGAGTTACAAACAATGATCATGAGTATTTTTTAATGTGGTTAAAAGGCTTAAACTGATTTGAAAAGGGTGGTTGGAATATTTTATTGATTGGTTTAACAGTATTTAAACTAATTATAAAAAGAACAGATTCTAAAATGAAGAGAAAAGTACGGAAAAGAAGACATTCTTTTATAGCCATCAGGTTTCTTACTCCAAAATGAAAATTTACTCTTGTCAGTCGTGAAAAACAGTCTGACAACAGAAAAGCTAATTATGGCATCATTGAACCCTGGTTTAGACCAAAAAAGGGCTGGTTTAAGCCTTTTTAGACCCTTAGCTCAGCCATATTTATAGCAATACCTGGTCTAGAGCATTCAAAACACGTCAGAATATCTTTAAGAGGCGTAGAAACCAGTTGAAACTGTTTTTACTAAAATTGTTTCAACTTAAGGGTAGCTTCACCCTCTTGGCAGCAGTTAAAACTACCCTGGTTGGTATCAAAACCTCATTGTCAATTGAGTGACAGACCCTGTGACTCAATTTCAGGCCAAAAGTAATGAACTTTTGCATGTATTTTGACATCCCACGCCAGTCAGCAAGGAGTTTGGGGGTGTAGCTCCCCCTTAGAGCTAGAGTGTCTTTTTCCCCCAGAATTAATCTTTCCAATTTATTTTTTCTTTAATTCCTCATCATGTAATAGAGTTATAATTTACATATGCAATTCAATTGAGTTTTTAATAACACATCTGTAATAATTGATACCTCATATTTAAATTAAAGTTCACTTATGTAATACATGCGCACATTTTGACATGTCAATTGAAAATACTTCAATTCCTCATAACTTCTAAACTAAACACAACACCTCAATTTTAACACAAAAATTGATGGTTGACACCATATGTGGTACAAATTAAATTAAGGCTTTGAGGATTTTCATACTTTTGTACAAAAAATACTAAAAACTTAACTTAAGCTTATTTAGAGCTGAGTTACAGAAATTTCATCCAGAAGTGACCCCACTTTATTTTTTATGAGGAATCCAATGGTGTGATAATTTCTTTATGTTTATTTATTCGATAAGAAGCTATAATATATTTTATATAGCTCTCTACCGGAAATATTTTAATTTCATAATTTCTATTAAAAATTCATTTTTACTGGGTTTTTACAAGTAAAAATGTATTTTCATAATTTTAAATTTTATTGTAATTTTATTGTAATTTTCTTGTTAAATTATAATTAAATTTTGATTTTTAAATATAAATTTGTATATATATTTCAATATTTTATTTTTATAATATAAATAAACATCTTTTATTTATATTTGTATCTTAATTTATCATTTGTGGCCTTTTGGGTATATGAAAATACCTCTAAGGCTCACAACTTAAGTGAAGCTGAAATAAGCCTTCATCTGACTGCTAAATAGGAAGATGAACTTTCTTCCCTTTTATATGACCACAGAGAAGCATTTGCATCAGACAAAGAACCTTTGGGGGCAATTATTGGTCATGAAGTTGACATCATCCTAAATATTGAAAGACCTTATCCACCACTCTTAAGAAGACCTACATATACAGCAAGTCCTAAATCAAGAGAAGCTCTGGAAATTCATATCAAAGAACTTCCAGACCTTGGTGTAATAAGAAAGGTTTCTCATAATGAGGAAGTAGAAATAACTACACCAGTCATAGTGGCATGGCATACTGCAAAATCTAAGATGGTTGGGGACTTTAGAGCTCTGAACACTTACACTGTTCCAGACAGGTACCCAATACCAAAAATCCAAATTGGCCTTGCCCAAATATCCCAAGCAGTGTATTCAGCCCCTATGGATGCCCTTAAAGGATTTCATCAGAATCTGGTGACACCAAGGGCAAGAAAATACTTGACAATTATCATTCATTGTGGAGTATATGAATATTTGAGGATGCCTTTTGGTATCAAGAATGCACCTTCACACTTCCAAAGAAGGATGAATGAAATATTCCCTGAAGAGCATTCAGAAGGATGGTTAATCATTTAAATTTATGGCATTATTGCCTGTTCCAAAGCTTGGAAGAACACATGTACAGATTATCCAGTGTTTTGACAAAAATCCAACCTGTGAACATGAAAATTACTTTAAAGAAATTCCATTTTGGATTTAAAAGACCTTAAAGCACTGGGACATGTAGTATCTTGTTTATCCCTTGGAATTGACAAAAACAAGGTTGCAGCAGTATTACTGAAACCTATGCCTCAGAACAAAAAAAAATCAGTCATTTTTGGGGTTATCATGATATTACAGGAAACATATTAAAGATTCTGCATGCATAGCAAGACCTCTTTATAAATTGTGTTAAAATGACACAGTATTTAAAATGACTGTTGACAGAGTCAAAGCCTTTGAATATTTGAGACGAGCCTTGACCACTACTCCACTCTTACTGATTCCAAACTTTAAACTACCTTTTAAACTATATATTGATGCATCAGGGGATGGGCTGAGTGCTGCACTTCATCAAGTCCAGATTATAAATGATAAACCTGGGGAGGGACCCATATGTTTCATTTCCAGGAAAATCAAACCAACTGAAGCCAAATATGGGGCAAGTCAAATGGAGTGTTTATGCCTTGTCTAGGCCTTGGAAAAATTGAATTACTTCCTGGAAGGATGTGAATTTGAAGTGATAATAGATTGTACCATTGTTACGTCACTTTTAAACATGAAGACACCTAACAGACATATGCTCAGATGAAAAATAGCCATACAAGAATATAGGAGCAATGTGACTGTTGTTCACAAAGATGAGAAGATTCATAAAAATGCCAATGGACTGATCAGATGACCACTACCAAATAATATTTTTAATCCTGCCTATGTGCCAGAAGAATCTTCCCCTCAAACTCCCACAGAAGGAATCAGTATTACAGAACTGAACACCACTTTCTTTGAGGAGGTAATAAACAGTTATACTCAGGATAAAAATTGTAGCATTTTATGCCAAGTACTTACTAAGGACTGTAAAGACAATTATTTGATACATGCCTTAGATGGGATATGGAGAAAATCATATGATGAAGGAAGATTCCACTTACTGGATGATAGAATCTACCACAGAACTAAGCATACATGGGTCATGCCAGTTGTGGACAGGTCCTTAATCAATCTTGTACTTGAAGAATACCATGAAAGCCCTTTGTCAGGACATCTTTCTGAAGGCAGAACAAGAGAAAAAGTCAAAACCTGCATATGGTGGCCAATGTGCCAGAAAGAAGTTTAAGAGTATTGCAAAACCTGTTACAGATGTCAAAAGGCAAGTTCATCCACTGGCAAAATACTTGGAAATATGATCAAGATCCAAAAACCCAGAAGACCTTGGGAAATTGTCCATATAGATTGGGTAACTTGCCTTCCACCAGGGGGTGACAGAAGCTATAATTCTTGCCTCATGATTGTTGACAAATTTAGTAAGACTACAATCTTTCTACCATGTCACAAGGATGATACAGCTATTCTGATATGGAATAGAGTAGTATCATGGACTGGCATATTCACAAACATCATTAGTGACAGAGATCCCAAATTCACCTCAGAACTATGGACAAATCTTCACCAACTATTTGGGACAAAATTATTCTTCTCTACAGCCTACCACCCACAAAATGATGGCCTGGCTGAAAGGATGATCCAAACCTTGGAAAATATGGTAAGAAGGCCATGTGCATACAGACTTTAATTAAAACATTGTGATGGATTTACCCATGATTGGTGTACTGTTTTACCAGCACTATAATTGGCATATAAGACATCCATCCATGCCAGTACTAATAAAAATCCTGCTATTCTAGAAAAATGATGGAATCCCAAATTACCTCAAGATTCCTTGAGGAGATAATTGGTTGAAATACATACTACAGCTGCTAGCTTCAAATAAATGCTAGAAAAAGCTATAAAGCATGCAGTGAGGTGCATGGAAGCCTCTTTTGAATATGCTAAGGACAAATGGGACAAATCACATGCCACTCCAGATTTCAAACTGGGGGATTTAGTACTTTTATCCACCACTAACTTCAATAACATCAGAGGATGCAAAAGCCTCAAAGCCTCATTTGCAGGACCTTCTGCTATTAAGGCCCTTCATGGAGAAGATTCTGTTAAAGTAGGATTATCTGCAGAACTTAGCAATAAGCATCCTACATTTCCAGTGAGTTTGATAAAGCCATATAAATCTAGTCATGCTGAAAATTTCCTTCTAGGAATAAAGTACCCCACGTTATACCACCTATTGAATCATCTGTTATTAAGATAATTACCAACGTTTCCACAGAAAGAAAGTTGAGAACCAATGAAGTAAGGGAATATCTTGTTAGGTATAGTGACCCAACTTGTGAAGATGAATGGTTAGCAGAAAAGGAAATACCTGAAGCTGCTAAAACTCTCAGAAGGTTCAGACCCACTAGATATAACAATATTACAAAGTAATATTTCATTAGGGGAGGGAATGTGAGCCTTAGAGGTATTTTCATATACCTAAAAGACCACAAATAACCAAATAAGATACAAATATAGAGAAAAATGAATTTATCTATATTATCATAATAAAAATTAAAATATAAATGAAAATTCATATTTAAAATTGAAAATTTAATTTTAATTTAAAATAAAAATTACATTAAATTTTAGAACTATGAAAATACATTTTTACTTCAAAAAATTAAGTAAAAATGAATTTTTAATAATATTATTGAAATTGAAATACTTTTGGTAAAAGGTTACATAAAGTATATTATAGCTTTTTATCCAATAAATAAACATAAGAAAATCACTTCACCATTGGATTATTCATAAAAAATAAGGTGGGGTCACCTCTGGGTAAAATGTCTGTAACTCAACTCTAAATAAGCTTAAATTAAGTTTTTATGTTTTTTCTGTACAAAAGTCAAAAATGGTCAAAACCTTATATCAATTCACACCAAATGTGGTGTTAAACATCAACTTTTGTGTTAAAATTGAGGTGTTGTGTGTAGCTTAGAAGCTATGAGGAATTGAATAATTTCAATTGAAACGTCAAAATGTGCGCATGTATTACATAAGGGAACTGTAATTTACATATGAGGTATCAATTATTACAGTTGTGTACTGTAAAATCTCAATTGAATTATATGTGTAAGTTACAAGTGTATTACATGATGAAGAATTAAAGAACAAATAATGTGGAAAAATTAATTCTGGGGGGGGAAAGGTACTCTAGATCCAAGGGGGAGCAAGACCCCCAAAGTCCCTGCTGACAGGTGTGGGTTTTCTAACTCCATGCAAAATTTCATCACTTTTGGTCTGTAATTGAGTCACAGGGTCTGTGAGTCAATTGATAATGAGGTTTTGATACCAACCAGGGCAGTTTTAACTATTGCCAAGAGGGTAAAACTACCCTTAAGTTAAAACCATCTTAGTAAAGACAGCTTTAACTAGATTTCCAGTCTGTTGAACACATTCTGACATGTTCTGAATGCTCTAGATCAGATCTTACTATAGTAATGGCTGATTTAAGGGTCTAAAATGGCTAAAAATAGCCAAAAATGCCTTAAACCAGCCCTTTTTTGGTCTAAACCAGGCTTCAATGATACCATATTTAGATTTTCTGTTGTCAGAGTGTTTTCAACGACTAACAAGAGTAAATTTTTCTTATGGAGTAGAAAAATTGATGGCTATAAAAGAATGTCTTCTTTGCCCCACTTTTCTCTTCATGTTAGAATCTTTTCCTTTCATAATTAGTGTAAACACTGTTAAACCAATCAAGAAAGATTCCAACCACCCTTTTTATATCATTTTGAACCTTTTAAACACGTGAAAAAATCATCAGAATCATTTTTTTGTAACTCTTATAATAATTTTTACCCCTTGAACCACCCCATAAGTAAATTAAAGCCACTTTCATCACTGTCAGCTTTGTCACGTTGTTTCCAAATTCACTCTGGTCACTTTTGGGTGTGGTTTCTCTTTAAATGTCTTTTTAAAGACTTTGTTTTTTCAATTAATTGCTTGCAGTTCTTTGCTCAATTAATTCCAATTGGAATTGCTCTTGAAGAAATTTCTTTTGTACCCTTAAATATCTCTTTTGGAGTATTTTTGGATAATTTTTTATTGTTGGTAAAACAATAAATCTTTATATTATTATTGGCTTATTCCTATAAAGTTAAAAAAATAAAATTGGCATGTTTTCTCTTGAAAATATCATTTCATTTGATTCTTAATCACTTTTTATCTTATACAAATTTTGAGGACAGGCAAAGTACTTGATTTTTAATTAAAGTTTCATATCAACACCTTACACCCATTCTCCAAAAATATGGAACAAGTTTCCACTATTGAAGATCACAGCAATTTCTGAACTGGCAGGATATCTAGAGTAGGAGGAACATTTTAGTCATGCAATGTTCATTAGCCTTGCTCATTAGCTTAGTATTTTTGGAAAATAGTAGTATAACCATGGCAAAAAGCTCAGTAGCTTAGTATTAATTAGGAATAGTACTATTACTGTAGTAAAAATCTCAGTAGCCTTACTTCGAAGCTTAGTATTATTGGAAAAAGTAGTAGTAATAAGAAAACATAGTATCAAAGTTTGTTGAAAAATTATTCTTTGTATTTAATCTAGTAGTCTTATTATTAGTATTAATAAAAAAATCATTATTATTAGTCTTATAACATAAAATATTGGTCTTTATTTTTTCAAAAATTATAGTTTTAAATCAGAGCTTTGATTGTAGTGTTATTGATAGGTTGGATATAAAGAATACTGAAAAGTTTTCTCTTTCTGTTAAAGCCTCAAACATTATCTTATTTTGGGATTTTTTGTATGCTGACTATTCAGTATTATTTAGAGGGGAGGCCAATACACCTTAGCATACATGGTTATTGGACAATTATGGAATTCAAAACAGACTTACCAATAATTTCCCCCTCAAGGTACTGCCTTATTTCATCCCACAGAATTAGATGTCAATATTAATGCAAAGAATCATCAATTTTGGCCTGGAATTGAGTCACAGGGTCTGTGACTCAATTGATGATGAGGTTTTGATACAAACCAGGGAAGCTTGGGTTGTTTTCAAGAGGCTAATACTACCCCCAAGTTAAAAAAGTCTCAGGAATTTTTTTGAACTGGTTTTGATGTCTCTTGCACACATTCTGAAGTGCTTCAAAGGCTTGAAACCAAGTATTAATATAGCAATGGCTAATTTATAAGACTGAAATGGCTAAAACCAGCCCTTTTTGGTCTAAAACAGGGTCCAATAATGCCATAATTGGCTCTTCTGTTTTCAGTGTGTTTCTCACAACTGATTAGCATAAATTTGTCTTCTGAAGTAAGACAATTGGTGGATATAGTAAAATTTTTTTCATGTTAGAGTCTTTTTCTCTTATAATTAGTTTGAATAATGTTAGAAAAATAAATAAAAGATTAAAACCACCCTTTTTTAGTCATTTTGAACATTATAATCATGTAAAAAAATAATTATCACCTTATTTGTAACTCTTATAATCATTTTTACCCTTGAAACACCCCAAAAGTGAATTAAAGAATATTTTATTATGGTTAGCTTTGTCACTTTTTTTCCCCATTTACTGGAGTGACTTTTGGGTGTGTTTGCTCTTTAATATTTTTTTACATACTATGTTCTCAAATCAATTCCCCAGCTCTTTTCTCAATTAATTCCATTTGAAATTGCTGTTGAAATTTTTTTTCTAGCCATTGATATCTCTTGTAGAGTATTTTTGGGATAAACCTTTGTTGTTGGTAAAATAATAAATATTTAAAATATGTTTTTTTATGCTAAAAAATTTTGAAATGTTATTATTTGGCATTTTTTTCCTCAAAAATGCTAAGATTTACTTTCTTAATTGAAGTTTACCTTATAAAAATGTTTGGGAAAGGGAAAGTACTTAATTGTTAATAAAAGCTTCATATCCACGCCTCAAACATCTACTATTGTTGTACCAAAGCTTTATTTGGCAATACAGTATTTCTGATTTCCATAAATATGCATAAAAATAATCTTAGCTTGTATGTAGCATGAAAATTTCAGAATCTGATTTTTTTGGCATGAAAATCCAAAAAACCACAGTAGTATTGATGATGAAGTGTTAAAGTATTTTCCATTTTTTCATCTCATAGAGTTGATTTAAGCTTATTCACTTAATGGAGTTACACCAGGGGTTTTTTTTAGAATCCAAATATGGCCTTGAATCCATAGATCTATATACTCACAAAAATATTATTCATATTCTTCTTTCTAAAAAATAATGAGTTGTGTATATATGAATTACTTATGGGCTATGTATATTTGTCAGGCTGAGTCTATGATAGAGGTATTTAAACAGTATATATAGATCTAACTGTGATTGTGACATGGATAAAAATAGTTAAAAAAGGTTTTAAACAGGTTAATAACATCTTTAATAAAGATTTTTAGTGGTGTTAAGCACTGTTGAAAGCCCTGGATGCAGTCTTTATCTGTTCAGTTGCAATAATAAAGACTACAATAATTAAGATTATAATTATACCTGTTTATTTTCCAGGAGTATAAATGTTTTGACAGTTGTACTACATTGGAATTTAAGAGCAGGATGGGATTACTCTTTTGGGCAGAGAAAGGTCCCTTTTTATCCTGAAATTGGGTGAAATAGTCCTCTAGACCATTTCAGGTGGATGAAGTGAAGATTTTTTACTTAAGAGTACTGGATTGTGGTTTACACAAGGCCTTTATACTATGTATTGGGCTCAGATGTGGCTTTGAAACCACAACTGGGCAGTTTTCACCAATACAAGGTGAAAATTTTCATCTGGGGACCACACAGCCCTCTTCTGACGGGTATGAAGCATAGAATGCTGTACAGAACCTGCATGGGACCTCTTTATTTAATGAAATATGAGATATTGAAGTATAAACATGATTCTTTGTCTGTTTGACAACTCATAATCATTGTTATAGGAGATTATCCCACAGAAAAGGTGTATTGGCCCAATTGTAGGATTTTAACCTTGAAACTGCTATAAATTTGCCAGTTTTTGAGATTTTGAGATCAACAATGGTTCATTGTGTAGGCCTGAATGAGATATACACAATGATACATCATTTGGTATGGGTAACATTAAGCATGGAAAAGTTATGCCATGTACAATTTTTGTGATTCAGATATGTGATTTTCTCAATATATGGATAGAGGTTGTTTGTTCCATAACTTTTGTTTGATATGGGATATGGGGAAATTAATGGAACCATCAGATAGCCCTGATTGTGCACTTTTCAAAAAGACCTCACTTTTAGTATCTCACTAAAACTGTAGAAGTTGGATGGGAGTTGAATATTTTATTCACCCTTATTTGACCTTATTTTGGCCTTAACTTCTGGAGTTTTGATGTTGGCTCAATTTAGCTAGTACCATTAGATAGTCCTGACTTACAGCTTCAATCTAAATACCCATTGCCTGGGGTTAAGCCTCTTCATCTGGATTTCAGACAACAGGTGAAAACTAAGCTTTATGATCAGAAACAACTTTGAGCAGGAATGACTTTGTTATTCTTTTTCCAATGATGATGAGACTTGCATATTTGAAAAGGAGTGAGTTTCCTCTTTTGGTTGATATATTTTGAGCTGGTTTGGCTCAGCTCCATGTTTTGGTGGTATATTGGCTTTACCATTGGTGTATGGTATTTGGTTGTCATGCTTGTGCTCTGGTTTTGAGTCACAGGCTGACATACCCCCCCTCCAAAAAAAGGCTCATAATTGATGAGACTTTTCAGTCCTTCTAGAGGCCCTTGACCTCCTGAGATGAAGGTTCCCATCTGGTATGGCATCCTCTGCCAAGCATTTGTCTTTGTCTTCTGTCTGGTTTTTAAATGTGACCAAATATTTTCTTGGGTCTCTATCATTTGGTATAATCTTCCTGGCCTTGATGATCTCTTTCACAGGTTCAGGGGAGTCTTCTACTTCCAATATGCCTGATGGAGTGGTAGTCTTCTTTCTGGAGGGGAACCAGTCCTCTTCTATTTGGAAGTATGGCTTGACCAGACTTACTGGGAATACTGGGTGTTTCCTGGAGAATTCCTCTGTGATTATAACCTCCACTGCATTCTTCCCTATCAATTTGATGATAGTGAAGGGCCCCAAAAATTAATCTCTCATTGTCTTTTGTCTCTTGAGGTTATTGAAGTTGAGTGTAGACACTAACACCTGGTCCTCTTCTTTGAAGTCAGGTTCCATATGTGTCTTGTCATACCTCTGCTTGTTGTATTTCTTAGCTTCAGCTATGCACTTAACTGCTGTTTCACAAGCTCTTTTCCACATATAATGAAGGTCCTTGGCTGTGGGGTGGATAGTTAGAATATTATTCTTCAGGTGATCCACAGGCAACAGGGGGTTCCACCCTTTTTCTACCAGTGAGAGTGATTTCCCTGTGGTAGAGTGCTGGCTTGTGTTGTAATCCAGCTGAAATGCTGGTAGAAGTTTAAACCAGTAATGGGTATATCCTTCATGGTCCTTATATTCCATGCCATATGCACAGAACCTTCTAATGATTTCCTTCATTGTTTGGATCATCCTTTCAGCTAAACCATTTGTCTGTGGGTGGTAAGCTGTAGAAAATGCAAGTTTTGTACCCAGAATGTCATAGAGGTTGGTGCAAAACTCTGATGTGAATTTTGGGTCCCTATCACTGATGATGATTTTCGGGACTCCACATGTGAATATGATGTTATTCCAGAAAAACAAACCTGTATCCATTGCTATGTCCACCTTATGAGATGGTAAGCACCTCACAATTTTTCTATACCTATCAGCAATGACTAGGCAGGCATTGACATTTTCCTTTGCTCCTGGGACAAGTCCTGCGACCCAGTCCATGTTGATGGTATCCCATGGGTGTTTGGGCTCTTCTATGTGTTGAAATAGCCCATATTTTTTTCCATGTTTTGTGTTTGCCTTTTGGAATCTTTCACAAGTGTTGATATATTCACTCAACGCTTTCTTCCCTTTGGGCCACCAAGCTGTGCTTGCTACCTTGTCCTTGGTCCTGTCTACACTCATATGTCCCATATAGGGGAAGTCATGACTTTCCTTCAGGATAAGGGATATGTGGTCCCTGTCTACCACTTTCAGGGCACTTGTGTGCTTCTCTCTGTGATAGAGTAGTCCATCTATAAGTAAACACTTGTTATCCTTATAGTCCCTCAACCAGGGTTCATCTAATTGGGATTCCAGTTCTGGGCTCTTGTATTTTTGTTGAAGGAGTTGAAACAATATTCCACACTGTTTGTGTTTGGAATAAGTCCTAATTACTTTACTGAAGGACTCATTGTGTAGTTCTGAGGAACCTATACCCAATATGGGAGTTTCTGTTCCTTCTGATTCAGTCTCTTCACTGTCTGGGGTACCACTTCCTGGCGCCCATTCAGAAAATCTGAAGTTTTTCCTCCTGTCTATTTCCATGAAATGGATAGGGATCTTGGCTGCTACTTCAGGGCCATAAGCTGAGTTTCTTTTGACATTATCCAATGGCCATCTGCTGAGGTCATCAGCATTGGTGTGGATTTTGACTTCTTTTTATATGATGGTCATGTTACCTTTATACTCTTGGATGGCTATTTCCCAGCTCAACATGTGTCTATTAGTAATCTTCATATTAAGTAAAGACTTGAGTACAGTGCAGTCTGTGTAGACCTCAAAGACTGCACCCTCAGATAATAATGGAGTTTCTCTAGGTTCCAGACTACAAATAAGCATTCATTCTGTGTTACTCCACACCTAGCTTCTGAATCTTTCAATTGCCTGGAGATGTATCATATGACCCCTTCCCTTGGTTCACCATCCACAATTTGTCTTTGGTGTAGGGCAGCTCCCAATCCTTGACTGGAAGCTATAACTCTGTACAACTTGAATGATAATTCAAAGTCAGTGAGTATCAGGAAAGGTGCATTAGTAAATTCATTTTTGATCATATTATATGCATCTTTCCTTTCCTTGTTAATTTCAAAAACTACATATTTTGGGCATACCTTGTATAGACTACTAGTTATGTGAGAAAGGTTTTTGATGTGGTTTCTGTAGTACCTAGAAAATCTAAGGAAAGATTGCATCTCTTCTATGTTATTTGGTACTTTCTTTTTCAGTCCTTCTGCTACTTGATTTTGGTCTATGGCCATACTAAGGCCTGAGACTTTATGTCCTAGTGCCAGTAATTCTTGTTGGCCAAAATTGCACTTCTTAAGTGAAATTTTCAGATTGAAGGGTGTGCATTTATTTAGTACTCTGTCTATGTACTGCATATGGTCTTCCCATGTCTCTGAGTATATAATGATATCATCAATATATACTAACATCCATCCTTCTAATATTTATTCTTGAAATATCATGTCCATCATCCTTTGGAAGTGGGCTGGTGTATTTTTGATTCCGAATGGAATCCTGGTGTACTCATATATACCCATATGTAATATAATTCTGAATAACTTTGTGTATTTTGGTTTAACTCCATTCTGATGTAAAACCTTCATACAATCCATCTTGGATATATATTTGGCTTTTGCCAGTTTGTCCAGGGCCTGGGTTATCCTTGGTATAGGGTACCTATAAGCTTTTGCGTAGTTATTAATGTCTCTGAAATCCCCACACAACCTAGATTTGCCATAATTCCAGGTTATAAGGACAGGAGGTTTATTTACACTATTTCATTATCTCCTATATTCCTGATGACATCCACATCTAGGAGTTCATTGATGTGTTCCTCAATTTCTTTCCTAGTTTCAAGGCTTGCTGGATATGGAGGTCTTCTCATCATGGGTGGATAAGGTATTTCTACATCTAGACATAATTCTATATCATTGCCTCTGATTTTGCCTAAAGTTTCTTCACCAATGGAAAATTCTGGTCTATTTTTCCTTAGCATTTTCAGTAAACTAAGTTTTTGTTTACTGGTGAGGTTGGTGCTGAATTGGCCCTCTTTGAATTCATTCAGTAATTCTTCTAGGGGGTCATGGGTAGACATTTGGTATATATCAAGTGAAATTTTCTTTTCCTTGTTTGTACCTATGGTAATATTCCTGTTTTTACCATTGTAAATATCAATGCCATAAGTCCTCTGGTAGTCCGTTCCCAGTAAAAATACTTGGATGTGGGCATTTTCAAGCACAACAAACTCTGGGTTGAGTCTGATATTACCTTTCCTATGGGGTATAACTATCTCTTTAATAATTGTCCCCATGGATTTCATCTTTCCTGATGCACTTTTAGAATTTTTTGCCTTGGTTGGAAAGAGCTGATTTTCCCAATTTGGGAAGTAGTTATCCAGATAATATTTGGCCACTATTGAGAAGTGTGCACCACTGTAAGTGATCAATGGATGTTGAGAATTGTCAATACAAACAGTAATATTTAAGGCTGTCCCATGTATATATGCCACTCCTCTAGTTGGTGTAACTAGGAATTTTTGTGCATATTGTGTGTGTTTCCAAAAGTATTCATTTGCAGTGTCCTGTGGCATTCCTGCTTCTAACTGTATTTCCTGAATTTCTAGTTGTGTTCTTTTTACTCCATCATAAATTCCTCTCTTGGTTCTTGTTCTTCATCAGATTGATCTCTGATGGCATCACCCATAGAGTCTGATTGAAAATTCTCTATTGAGGATTCTTCCTCTGGGACTTTCTCAATGTCATAGAATTTCTTCTTTGCCTTTGGACAGTTATTGGAATAGTGGTCTATTGACCCAATATTTTGACAAGAGTTTTTCTTCTTGGTCACTTCTGCCACTCTTTCTTTGGGTTTATCTTTGAATTCCATCCTGAAAGTTTGTTTCTTGTTGAAACTACTGCTTCTATATTGGGAATATTTCCCTATGTTTGTTCTTTTCATTAAATCTTGTAAGGTGTTTTCAATGTCATCTAGAGTGCAACCTTGGTTTCATCTGAATTTCAATTCCTGCTCTGGTTCTCCTGCCATTTGTGTCAGGAGTTTGTGATTCCTCATCCGAATATTCATTTGAGGATCAATGTATTTAAGTCTTTCAGACTGTCCAAGACACCACTCATATGGATCTTTGCCCATAGAGTACTTGTCATTTTTAAATGACATGGTCTTTTGCCATATACAAGTACCATTTCTGTACTTTTGGATTATTTGACTCTTAGACCATGGCCAGTGTCTTCTGCCATGGATTTATTTCATTTATGTGTACCAAATACTAGCATGTCTTTTGAATTCTGTATTAAATCTAGCAGTAATCCAGTAATCTGGTATGCTTGGCACATCAATGAAGAGTCCATCAATATAATCAATGAGCTCCATATGATCATATTCTCCTGTGCCAGAGAATTTGGCGGAAGCTTGAGGCCTCTGGATGTTGTTTTAATGCTTCCATATAAGAATACGGAATTTGATCTCCATCTTGGTATTGAGATGGAGATGTTACCTCATTCTCCAACAATGCATCTGTGTTGATTTCTTCTTGGTGGTATGGATTATCCAAAACATTGCCTTGTGGTTGGGGCTTTATGTTTTGGTAGACATTAAACAATTTGCTTAATTCTTGATCCAGAAACTCCCTCTACCTTTTGCAGTGGTGCTATTCTTTAAAGACTTGATTAAGTCCTTTAATTTTTCTTGAGAGGAATTGCTCAGTTGAGCATGACCTTCTTGAAGGGCTTTGATTATTTTGTGCATTGAGGTTGTTAGTTTTTCCATCCTCGAATGACTTTCTTGGAGCTCTGCAAACTACTTTTGAGCTTTCTCTGAATATTGAGACATCTGTAAAAACAGTGAATTACTTTTCAAGTTACTCTCAGGTGTAACAACACTGTGTTCATTATGAGTGGGGGTAATATTTCTATTATTGGGGCTACTGATTATTGAAGTATTTACAGCTATTTCTGGCTCTTGGGTACTTCTTTCACCAAGTCCAAAAGCTTCAGGATCATTGGGTCTGACTCTCTCTGCCTTTGACTGAGAGAAGTACTGTTTTTGCCATTGTGTCCTTGTCTTGACCTGGAAACTTGTGAGCCTTGAGGTATATTTTACATACCTAAATAGGCCACAATTATCTTAAAAAGAAATCTTGAATTATGCACAACTCATAAGTCATGCATATATCCAAAATTCATCATTTTCAATTTCAGAAAAGATGAATAACTTTTTATTGAGTAAGTAAATCCATGGATTTAAGACCAGATTTGGATTCTACACAAAAATTCACCTAGGGTAGCCCCATAGAGTGAATAAGCTCAATTTAAGTATTTGAGGTGGTAAAATGGAAAATACTTCAATACCACATCATTAATACCACATAAAAGATCCGTGAAAATTTTTGTTTTTCTTGATTTTAAGCCAAAATAATGGGAAAGTGAGAAATCCCATGTTACATATACACTAAAAATAGTGTTATGCATGTTTTGAGCACTTAATATCATGGTATTCTTACATGTACTTTTGGTACACCCATAGTGGATATCTCACTTTAAGCTTAATTTTCTATTTTTACGTGAAAAATAAGTAAGGGGGACAAAAGACATCAAAGAGAGCCAGGGTACCCAACTTCTGAGGCCTCAGAGGCGTGGATAGCTCCAGAGCATGGATCCATGGCTCATCTTGGCCCAATTGGTAAACTAAAACTCTTTGGGAAGCTGGTTACCAAGTTACACCTACTGTAATCATAAGAAAATAGCAAATAAACTGCTATTTTGACGTGCCAAGGAGGTAATGAGCTACTTAGACTCCTGTAACCACGTCAATTCTTGATGACTTTCCATGACTAGACCCTAAAAGAGTAATTAAAAACCTTTTGGGACATATATTCATTGATTTACCTCATAGCAACCAGCAAAATACTGCTATTTGCAATTCTACGTAGAAATGAGGTAAAACCTTCAAAAATTCATTAAAAATACAATTCCTGATGAATCTTTCTGAAGCTTTCACGACTAATAGAGAGCTGTATTTTTTATGGTACAACCAAAAAGAATCATGGTTTTACTAGTAAAATTAAAAGTTTTACTTACAGTCCATTTTTGACCATTCTACGTGAAACACTGAATCTTCAAAAATTCACAGTAATTACAACCTGGGATGAAATTGGCAATAACATTGATAACTTTGAGAAATCAATGATTATTTTAGAATAAAAGAAGATTTACAGATGTTACTCCTTTTATTCTTAACCATATTGGGGTTGGTAGTCACGTAAAAGCATCAATTAAGTAATTATGATAATCTTACGTGACAACTGATGATGCAATCAATAATCCAAAGGGGTTTATTGTTTTCTCACTCACTGGTTTTTCAGTTTGCTCCATGGCGAGCCTCTGTGAGCTGTTGTTGACTTAAAAGAGGCCTCCTCTTGCTGTTTTTTCCAGGAATCATCTTATCAATTTATTAAATCATTATTACCAACAAGTAAGTATTAGTTACAGCTATTCTTAAGTGTTTTAAATCTTTCAGAATCAACCAGAAAGACGTGAAATCATAGAATCCAACTATATATTGCTGTAATACTGTTATAAATCCTTTTGATCCCTTAAATCCACAATTCCACGTCAAATTTCTCTACTTTTATCTATCAATAAGTTCTTTGGAGTATTAGTGAGTCATTTATCTTTAATTCTTAAAGTTTTTCTCTAGTAATGGTTTTCTTCAAGAATTATCTTTATAATTATTCTTGTAAAAGATAATTATATATTAAAATAATTTTATTATTTTAATAAAAGAAGTTTTTATTATTAAATTCTTCTTTTAATTGATTCTTGTAGACAATTACTGCTCACTGTTATAATCACTAGTAGTGTATAACACGTGAAAGAAATAATTTTATAATTATTTAATTGTGGTTATAATAATTTTTATTATTATATTTCATAAGAACAGACATAGTACTGTTGATTAATAGTAATATTATCATCAGTTTCATAGTCACATCTTACAAAACTACCTGGGATTGTGAAGACTGGTGACTATTGGCCACTGATATGCTGGTGCCTGAATGGTGTGAAGCCACTGGAGAGTTGGGATGGTCTACTCCTTGTGAGCCTTCAGGAATCAGAGTAGGCCCTGTCTGGTTCAGCCGTTCTTCTATAGCTTTAAGAGTGGAGTGATTCTCCCTTATCCTGGTTGCCCTCTCCTCCAGGAGTTTGAACTGCCTTGTGCAATATAATCCTTTGGTGATTACCATAAGATCTTTGAATTATATCTCTTTGAGACATATCTTCTGGCAACTTGCTCCAAGTTCTTCCCAGTTGAATGCTAGGTTGAACCTCTTATTGTCCATTCTCCATTGGAAAAGATCTTTGCAGAGTTGGTGGACCAGAAGAACTTGATCCATATCCTTCCAGTCCTCTTGTTTGAGGTTTCTGTTGAGTTGGAAGGTGAATGGAAGAGTGGTTATGATTTCCCTCAGTGTCTTTCCATCCACCACTGTGTCCAAGGTGTCCTCTTTAAGGTATTCTGGTGCTAAACAGCCCTTCTCTGTCATCTGGCTGGCTCCTTGGGATTCCAAGGTTCCTGAGGTGTCAAGGTGACATATCAGTGTTTGCAAGAAGTCAACAACTTAATTATCTTAGGGTATTTTCCTTTCACTGTGCCTTGTAAAAATGTTTTATCAACAGATTTGGGCAGTTTGCCCTTAGAACTTACAACTGGGTTAATCACTGTAATCTTCCCTGTACAAGCTGTTAGGGTTGGTTTACCTTGTATTGAAGTGGAGTTTTGTGATTTTTTACTCCTCTGAGTGGCACTTGGTGTCCACTCCTTGGCTGTTATGGGGCTTTCACTATACCTCTTTACTTTTACCTTGCCTTATGGTTATGAAGGTATCACTGGTGCACTGCCTTTTGATTGGGTTTCAAGTGGTATGAAGTTTTCTTCCACTTCATCAAACAGGAAAAGAGGGCTATGTCAGCTAAGACTATTTAAAACGCTGTTTTCATGCATAAGAATGCAATCTGGGCAAAATATTCCTATATTGTTCCCTAGTATTATGATTTTGTAATTGAGATTATCAAATAAACATCAAAAATACTGCTTTGTGGTTTTCCGGAACACTTTTTGTGTACCAGTATCTCACATATTAACTTTTAGTTAAAAAGTGCAATCCAAAGTGGTTCTGTAATGAGCAATTGAAATTATCAATATTCCCAACCACACCTCTGATGCTGTTATTTACAGTAAAAAAAAAGGCTTCCGTTTTAATTGAAAAAGAAGAATATTAGGGGTTTTAAGGGTTTTAATATGCAAAATACACCCAAAAAACACTTATGGTGATTAAATCTTAATAAACCACATGAAATAGAAGAAAAAAACGGTGGTATATAAATCAATATACTCCTCAAAAAGAAAATAATCTATATAATATATTATTGTTATTATTATTTTAATAATTTCATGCTAAAAAAGAAACAATGGTGCTAATATAAGAAATTTAAGAGAAAAAACCTCACTTTTGCATGAAAATAGTCCAAAAATGATGAAAAACATGGCTAGGCCCACAAACCTTCAGGCTGAGTCTATAATAGAGGTATTGAAAGAGTATATACAACTCTAACTGTGATTGTGAAACAGAAAAAAATAATTCAAAAAGGTGTTAAAGCGTTTAATAAGGGTTTTACTAAAGATTTTTAGTGGTGGTGAGCACTGTTGAAAGCCCTTGATGCAGTGTTTATCTTTTGGGCTACAATAATCAAGATTATAATTATACCTGTTTATTTTCCAAGTGTATAATTGTTTTTGACAGTTTTACTATGTCGGAATTTAAGAGCAGGATGGGGATTCCTCTTTTGGGAAGAGAAAAGTCCCTTTTTATCCTGAAATTGGGTGAAAAGGTATTCTAGACCATTTCAGGTGGATGAAGTGAAGATTTTTTACTTAAGAGTACTGGCTTGTGGTTTACACAAGGCCTGTATACTTTGTATTGGGCTCAGATGTGGCTTTGAAACCACATCTGGGCAGTTTTCACCAATACAGGGTGAAAACTTTCATCTGGGGACCACACAGCCCTAATCTGACATGTATGACATGTAGAATTCTTTACAGAACCTGTATGGGACCCCTGTATTGAGTGAACTATGAGGTATTGAAGTATAAACATGCTTCTTTGTCTGTTTGACACCTCATAATCGTGGTTATGGGATATTATCCCACAGAAAAGGTGTATTGAACCAATTGTAGTATTTTAACCTTAAAGCTACTATACGTTTTTGGTTTTAAGATATTAAGCTCAAAACTCTTTCATTGCATAGGCCTGGATGGGATCTACACAATGGTACCTCATTTGGTATGGGTAACATTCAATATGGAAAAGCTATGCAGGGTATAATTTTTGTTATTCAGATATGTGATTTTCTCAATATCTGAATAAATTTTTTTGTTCCATAATTTTTTTTTGAGATGGGATGTGGGGAAATTAATGGAACCATCAAATAGCCCTTATTGTGATCTTTCCAAAAAGACCCCACTTTAAGTATCTCCCACTAAAACTGTAGGAGTTAGATGGGAGGTGAATATTTTATTCACCCTTATTTGGCCTTATTTTGGCCATAACTTCTGTATTTTTGATGTTGGCTCAATTTAGTTAGTACCATTAGATAGCCCTGACTTAGAGATTTAATTTAAATACCCATTTTCTGGGGTTAAGCCTTTCCCTCTGTATTTCAGATGAGAGGTGAAAATTAAGGTTTATGCTTAGGAACAACTTTGAGCAGGAATAACTTTGTTATTCTTCCTGCTATAATGATGGGACTTGTATGATTGGAAACAGGTTAATTCCCTTATTTGTTTGATACTTTTTGAGCTGGTTTGGATCCACTCCATGTTTTGGTGGTATCTTGGCTTTACCATTTGTGTATGGTATTTGGCTGTCAAGCTTGTGCTGTGGTTTTGAGTCACAGGCTGACAATATTCCCAAATTTTTCTTTAAATTATTTGTGGCCTTTGTGGGTATTTAAGATATATCTCAAGGTGCAAATAATTCTCCCAAAAAAGGATAAAACTTTCCAACAATTTAATCACTGAGCTCATTAAAACTTAAAAGACTCAAAGGGCACTAATGTACACTGTCCAACTTCTTCATAATACTCATATCAAATAATTAAAGCACATTTATAGGCATATTTGGTGTTCTAGCCTTCTTTAATACCTAAATATTCCAAAACTCTTATCTGAGTCATGTATGTATGATTCTACCATCCACACATCCTCATTACCGGATTTCTATATCTGACCAAATATTCTACTTTATTTTTACCCCTAAGTCTCATTTCTTGCATTAATTTTTATATCTTTCTGTCCCCATTCTGTTCCATCAGTAGTAAAGCTAAAGTAAAGGGGCTTCTAAATGGAAACAATTCCCTTTAAGCTGGTTGATATGTTTTAATCAGAATAAATGGGAGGTTTGGGTGTTTGGTTTCAAATTCACACCTCAATTCCACTTGAACTGGATTGGTTCTATGTAAGGCAATGATAGAAAAAGGTCCTACATAGGAATATTTAAGCCTGTTTGGTCCTTCAATATTAGTAAGTTTGAGGTAGAAGCTAGAGATAACTCCCCTACTTTAAATTCTCATAATTTTTGACTCTTGTCCCAATTATGCTTAATATCTTTAAAAGCATAATCAATACTTGATTTGAAATGGTTTTTCATTGTTTGAGCATTAAATCTGAGTTGGAATATGTAGGATGAATATTAATCAAGTTTTTCTGAGTGTCTCCTCTGAAAGTCTTGGATTTCATCCTTTCTGTCACAAAACAGGAGCTAATCATGTAGAATAATGAGCAGATATCTTGCATGAAAATTCTGATGCAGGTGTCAAGTTTAACCATTGATTGGTAGAGCTATCCGAATATTTGAGCTCTAAAACATAAGCACAGAATATTCTTATTTGTTATTTCAAATTTTAAATAATTCTCTCTTCTAGTCCATGACTTTGAGGGTGGCTTTCTATAGAAACTGATAACTTGGTCCCAAAAAATATTTCAAGATTGGTTCAAAGCTCAGATGTGAGATTGGGTTCTCTATTTCTTATTATACTCTTAAACTACCTGAATGAGGAATAACCCTATTCCACAGGAGGAGAGCTGTAGTCATAGAACTTTTATCTTTGTGAAATGGTAAAAATATGTGGGGTTTTCATCTCTGTATACTATGACTAAATAGAATAATAGCTTTGGTCACTACTTTGAGGTATTGCTGTGACCCAATCCTTGTGAACTTCCTCCCAGGTGGATTTTGGTTCCTGAATATGGATAATAAGTAGAAATACTTTTTTTTCTTCTGTTTTCTTTCTAGAATTCTTCAAAAGTATGGCAATATACAATGGTCTCCTTTCTCAAATTTGGCCACCATGCACAGTTCTTGAATATTTCAATTTTCCTTTCTTTTGATAGGTTTTCAGACTATATTCTACCATTAAACTAATGGAGCATTAAATTGATTAACAGCCTACTGAAGAGTTTCATCACCCAAGAACTTTTAGTCCAATGATAGATTATGCCATGAAACAATTGAATCCTTTCCTTAAGCATATTAAACTTTTTATAATTTACCCAATGGATCTTCCAAAGATGTTTTCTTACAGTCTTCTTCCAATATTTATGTTAATATATGGAGCTTATCATCTTTCTTGTATGAGTCTCTGACTTCCTCAAAGATCTCAGTCCCAATTTCAGTCATGTCAATTCCTTCAATTGGGATCTGTGTTTCTTCTTCTAGAGGCATATCAGCTGGGGTATCAGGTGTTCTTGCAAATTTCCACCCTCTAAGCCTGTAAGAATTCTCATGTATATTTACTGCTTCATGAAATATTTTCCTATTCTCTCTGTATTATTGAATAACTTTTTTCCATCTCAAAATATGTTTTTGTGGGTGCTTTCATGTTCAGAAGTGATTTGACTTCATTACAATCAGCTATTTCTTCAAAAAAACTTGCGTCAAGATCATGATGCTTGCTTGATAGGCTTATCTACTTATCACTGGAGGAAATTCTCTATCAATATAAAGGTTAATATCTACTTCATTCCCTCTGAATAGTCCTAGTGGTTCATTAGCTGAAGCAAAGACACTTTGATATGTTTAAAAAACAGTAATAAGATCTTGCTTTATATTTGATGAGAAGTCTGGATTTGATTGCACTTCACTATATTTATTTGACACAAGTTCATTTTTATTATTATATTTTATTGAATATATCATTGATATTCGCCATATTACATCATAATGCATGAAAATATTGCAATCAACTGAAGATATGGTGCAATATCTCCAAGAAATAACACTCTTTCAACATTCCTTACCAGAAAGTACATCTACTATTACATAATAATACAAAAAAATGGTGCAAACAACAGAAATAATGGTATCATTTTAAAGTCACCACTATAAGAAAATTATCTCAGCCAAAAGAAATGAAAAATTTCAAGTCTCTTGTTTTGAAGTGCCTCTATGGAGAGCCCAGAGAATATAAATAGAGGGACTCCCTAACTCATTTTCCCCTCTTCCCCATGCAAGTAATTATATATAAAGAAGGAGAATAATTGTTCATCCCTCACTAGCAGGTCAATCTAGTATTCTTTTTAAATGGTAATTATATAACAGGAAGGGGAATAATTTATCAATCACTTACTAGAAGGATAATCTAGCTATTTTATTAAAGTTATATATAATTATAAGTTTACTTAATAGTGGTTTTAATTAACAGTGGTTAAAAGAAAGTATACATTATATTTTTAATATACCCTATTGAACAATATTTAGTCTTATAGTTATAAAACTATAAATAATACTGATAATAGTGATTTATCACCATGAAATTGATATTATAAAGGAAAAGTATTCATATTCTAGATTTATATCAAATAAATCCTTTAATATATATCTTATTATATAAAACATTACACTTGTATTATATTATATCACTCATATATCTAACAAATATACCTTCATATTCACCAATACCTTACCATTCAATTATTAAATTACTTTTTGATATTTTATATTAGAAATTACCCTCTCAAAGAATTAAGTATTATAGAAAAAAGATATGACATCAAGTTGAACTTACACTTATAACATATCAGTACCATTATACTCAATCAACCTATCATATTATTAAGGTCTTGCCCTTATATCATTTTATATAATTATTTATAAATTGTGTTTTATAACATTTTACCTTATAAATTACTTTTCTTATTATTGATTAGGTCTGATAGAGGCTTCTGAGAAGTATTCTCTGGTTGAAAAGCCACAGTTTTAATAAATTGATTTTTGTTCTCTCGAGGGAGATCCCTTATTATAATCAAAGGGGAAGCTAATACACATTATCACCTTTGGTTACAGGATTAATTAATAAATTGAGGACTTTTTACATGCTATTTCCCCCTCAAGGACTTTCTTATCCAGTCCCACACTAAAAGAAGTTCCATCTTTTTATCTCCAATTTGAAGATATCTATATTTATATTTACTTATGTCAATACCACAAACTATTGATTATTTATTACCAATGATGATTATTTTATAAGTGCAGCTATCTATTACTACTATCTCTGCCTTCATCCTTGCACTTTCTGCTGGATGTGGAAATACCATGTTAGTGGGTACATATTATCACTAACAATGGTAAGATGTACATCTTCTATTGGTAAAAGAGATTTTTTACAATCAGTAAGTATGTTAAGCAGGTAGTACTTTTCAGAAAAAGTACATAAAGTGCCTTCATCTAAGTTGACTTTAAATTCTATATTATTTATCATAATTTATGTAATAAAATATGACCCAGAAGTATAGCCATTTCCTGCAGCAGGTTTGTTCTTACATACTCTGGCATCTTGAATATTTATCAAGCTGTAGAAATTCCCACTATATTGTGGTAAGTGAGTATGTACTTCAGTAGCTTCAAATAGTTCTTTTAACTTTCAAAATACAACACTCTACCAGTGGTGTTTTATTACAAACTGAAGAATGATGGGCATATTCCTCCTTTTTAAGTAAACTGAACCTCTTCAATGACTTTTACTTCACTTATATTTGCCTTTTTGAGTAAATTATTGACCAAGTTTTTTGGTCAAAAAACTGTCACATCTCAAAAACTTTATTTCAGCTTTTTTTCCTCTCTTGGGCTCTTGGCATGATTCTGAACTCAACAGGGGTTCTAGCCCAGATATTACTAATTCTGGCTCTATGTCACAGGGGCTCTTGGGAATAAAAGGAGGGGCCTGGCACTCAGGAATAAATAACTCACTTGGTGGGCTCCAAAATAATAAAGAAATAGTTGAAGAATATATTTCTTAAATAAAGAATAAGAGCAAGTAAAAATATGAAAAAGATAATAAGAAAGAATCCAAAGGCCAAAGAGCCAACCAAATGGATCCTTGATTCCCTGTTTCAACCTCCCAGAAAGAAAAATGGAATTAGTAAAGCATATGACAACCAATATTCACTGACAGTCAAAGAAGAATTTTAAAATGACTAAATTATTAATATCAATATTTACTCCCAAGATGAAAAGAAAATCATAATACAAAATAAATCCAGTAAATTAATTAACTTAGAAAAACTCCCCAGGGGTTGAAAGAGTGGCAAGCATATGTGAAAAGCTGGAATGATTCTCCTGGAGGGTTCAGAACCCAACTGTATGGCTGGTATACAGCTGTACTTACCTTTTTGGGAAAATACATCTTGGCCATCTTGAAAAACAAACTGTGTGTGTTGAATCCCCACAGTGTATGAATGAATTGATCCAGAAGGACAATTCCATACAGCTTGTTTAAATAAATACTTCATGGATCAATTGAGGTTTAAGAGGAGTTCTGGAGCTCTTGTTGCCTTGAAAACTGATTCTGAAAATAACAACCCCTTATAATTACTCTTGGAAAATCCCTGGCCAGAATTCCCTTTGGAGAATACTGTTGGACTGGAAATAACCAATACCTGAAAGGCCAGGTGATTGGTGTCTTCAAATGGTCCTTTAACTGTCCCCATGTATTACAAACTTCATTAGCTGGAAGTCTTCCTTTTAAAGGGATTTTTGGACTGGTGAATTGAGTAATTCAACTTTCACCATTGAATTGATGAGGAAAAATAGTTTATAATGGTATATAATACCAGATATGCCCCATAAAGTGTACATGCAGGTCTGGGTTCAATGTTGCAGAGTATTATCCCTTATCTTGAGAGGAAAACCTTGGTATTGAAGGTTGGGGGCCTTTGGTGGCTACCAGAGGCCATTACTTGAGTTCTGAGGGGGACATGGACTAAAATAGGGCAGAGGAGGTTTTGGGTCATTTTAGAGCTTAAGGATTGAGGGGTCAAGGGAATGGCCCTTTGAACCCCTTTGGCCTCTCCGATTTAGGCCAAAAGAGGATCGGGGTGTATGTTCTGTGGGCCATAGAGGCTGTAGGGGGTAGTCCAGGAGGCCTGGCTCTGGTTCAAGGGGCCATAGACCCCCAGGCTCAATTCCAGTGGGATGGCCTTGGGGAAAGAATTATGGAAATGGCCTCAGAGGCCATAAATGGAGGCTTAGGCCAGGATTGGCCAGAAAGGTGGGTGTGGACAAGAGGCCACTAAACACCACAAGGGACCAATTGACCATAAAATTTCTAAGGTAAGGAATTTCCATAAACCACCAAATGGGGGGTATTTCAAGTGTTTGTGAAGCTCTAGTAATTATATCTCAAGTTGAATAATCATCTTACTCTGTTAAACAGGGCTCTGAATATCTTTATTCAATAGAATGTTCTAGTTCACCTCCAAATTTCTTCAATATTTATATGTTACTCATTGAGTCAGACATATCTCAGTGTAAGGTAGATGGTCTGTCTTGCTAAGGAAATTGTTTGTCCTTTTCAGAATTAAATATGGCACTTTAAACATCATTCCAAATCTTAAATCTCCAGTAATTGCTGGTACACTTGGTGCTTATCCCAGATTTCTACCAAAGTAAATTATTTCTTCCATTAAATTGACCAATTTCATAGTATAATTTATTGAAAGTATTGTTAAACAAAGGGTCCAATATTTCCACTATTAATTCATGTGTTATAAGAGATTTTCATTATATAATATATAATATTCTCATGAATCTAATAGGGCTGCCTTCTCATTCCCAGATAGTGTTGGCCAGTATTCTGGTCTGGGAATATCTTCAGCAGTAAATAGTAGATCTCCAGGGGTGTCTCATAATTTGCTTCACACTTCATTTTAGAGAAACTTTCCCTTAATTTCAAGCTGTTTAATAGCTGAGACTATATAAGGTGTTTATAGGAAACTTTGATTAAAAATCAAGTACTTTTCCTGTCCTCAAAATTTGTATAAAGTAAAATATAATTAAAAGATAGTACTAAATAGTATTTTCAAGAGAAAACATTCCAGTCTTGTTGTTTTTAGCTTTATAATTATCAAAAAATAATATTAGAAAGATGTATTGTTTTACCAACAATAAAAAAATTTATCCAAAAATACTCTACAAGAGATATTTAAGGCTACAAAAGCAATTTCTTCAAGTGCAATTTTGATTGGAATTAATTGAGCAAAGAAGTGCAAGCAATGAATTAAAGAAAAAAGTGTTTAAAAAGATATTTAAAGAGAAAACAGGCCCAAAAGTAACCAGAGTGAATTTGGAAACAAAGTGACAAAGTTAACAGTGATGAAAGATGCTTTAATTCACTTATGGGGTGGTTCAAGGGGTAAAAATGATTATAAGAGTTACAAAAAATGATTATAATAATTTTTTCACGTGGTTAAAAGGTTTAAAATGATATAAAAAGGGTGGTTGGAATTGTTTATTGATTGGTTTAACAGCGTTTAAACTAATTATAAAAGGAAAAGATTCTAACATGAGGAGAAAAGTGGGGCAAAGAAGACATTCTTTTATAGCCATCAGTTTTCTTACTCCAAAACGGAAATTTACTCTTGTCAGTCGTGAAAAACAGTTTGAAAACAGAAAAACAAATTATGGCATCATTTAATCCTGTTTTAGACCAAAAAAGGGCTGGGTTTAGCCATTTGTTGCTAAATTTATCCATTTTAGACCCTTCAATAAGCCATTACTATGGTAATACCTGGTCTAGAGACTTTAAACGCGTCAAAATGTGTGTAAGAGACGTAGAAACCAGTGGAAACTGTTTTGGAAAGATGATTTTTAATTAAGGGTAGTTTTACCCTCTTGAAAACAGTTAAAACTGCCCTGGTTGGTATCAAAACCTCATCATCAATTGAGTCACAGACCGTGGGACTCAATTAAAGGCCAGAAGTTATGAACCTTTGTGTGGATTTTGACATCCCACGCCAGTCAGCAAGGATTTTGGGGGTCTGGCTCCCCCTTGGTGCTGAAGTACCTTTTCCCCCCAGAATTAATCTTTCCAATCTATTTTTCCTTCAATTCCTCATCATGTAATACACATGTAATTTACACATACAATTCAATTGAGTTTTATAGTATACAAATGTAATAATTGATACCTCATATTTAAATTACAGTTCACTTATGTAATACATGCGCACATTTTGACATTTCAATTGAAATTACATCAATTCCTCTTAGCTTCTAAACTACATACAACACCTCAATTTTAACACAAAAATTGATGGTTAACTCCACATGTGGTGTGAAATGAATTAAGGTTTTGAGTATTTTCACATTTTGTACAGAAAATACTAAAACTTAATTTAAGCTTATTTCAAGTTGAGTTACAGAAGTTTTACCCAGAGGTGACCCCACCTTATTTTTTATGAGGAATCCAATGGTGAAGTCATTTTTTTAAGATTATTTATTGAATAGAAATTTACAATATATTTTATGTAACTTTTTACCAAAAATATTTTAATCTCATTAAAGTTATTAAAAATTCATTTTTATTCAATTTTTTCATGTGAAAATGCATGTTCACAATTTTAAAATTTAGGGTAATTTTCATTTTAAATAATAATTAAATTTATATTTTTTTATATAAATTTGTATTTCTACTTTAATTTTTTTTTGAATATATAAATAAATTCATTTTATTTATATTTATATCTTATTTTGTTATTTGTGGTCTTTTGGGTTTATGAAAATGCCTCTAAGGCCCACATTCCCTCCCCTTAAAAAGAATATTACTTTGCAATATTGTTATTTCTAGTGTGACCAAACCTTCTGAGAAGTTTAGTAGCTTCAGATATTTCCTTTTCTACTAACCATTCATCTTCACAAGCTAGGTCACTGTACCTAACAAGGTATTCCCTTAATTCATTGGCTCTTAACTTTCATTCTTTGAGAAATTTGCTAATCTTTTGAATACCAGATGATTTAAGAGGAGGTATAAATTGGGGAACTTTATTCCTCAAAGGAGATTTTTCAGCATCACTAGATTTATATGGCTTTATCAAGCTCATTGAAAATGTAGGATGCTTATTGCTAAGTTATTCAGATCATTCTACTTGAACAGAATTTTCTACATTTTGGGACTTAATAACAAAGGGTCCTGCAATGGAATCTTTGATCTTTTTACATCCTTTGATTTTATTGAAGTGAGTGTTGGATACATGTACTAAATCCTCCACTTTGAAATCTGGAGTGGCATGTGACGTGTCCCATTTGTCCCTAGTATATGGAAAAGAGTCTTCCATGAACCTCACTGCATGATTTCTAGCTTTGTCAAGCATTCCTTTGAAGGTAGAAGCTTCAGGATGTGTTTCAACCAATTCTTCCCTCAAGGAATCTTGAGGTAATCTGGGATTCCATCCTTTTTCCAAAAAAAGTAGAAGTTTGATTTGTAGTGGCATGGATGGATGTCTTATATGCCAATTTTAGTGCTGGTAAAAGAGTACACCAATCATGGGTAAATCCATCACAATCTTTGAATTCAAGGCCGTATGCACAAAATCTTCTTATCATATTTTCTAAGGTTTGGATCATACTTTCATCTAGACCATCAATTTGTGGATGGTAGGCTATAGAGAAGAATAATTTTGATCCAAATAGTTTGTGAAGATTTTTCCATAGTGCTGAGGTGAACTTGGGCTCTGTGTTGCTAATGATGTTTGTGAATATGCCAGTCCATGATACTACTCTATTCCATATCAGAATAGCTGTATCCATAGCTGTATCATCCTTGTGAAATGGTAGAAATATTGGAGTCTCACTAAATCTTTCAACAATCACTTGGCAAGCATTATAACCTCTTTCAACCCCTGGTGGCAGACCAGTTACCCAATACATATGGAAAATTTCCCAAGGTGTACTGGGCTCTTGGATCTTGATCAAATCTCCAAGTCTTTTTCCACTGGACTTATTTACCTTTTGACATCTGTCACAGGTTTTGAAATACTCTGCAACATCCTTTTTCCACATTGACCACCATATACAGGCTTTTATTTTTTCTCTTGCTCTGTCCTTAGACAGATGTCCTGAGAAAGGGCTGTCGTGGCATTCTTTAAGTACAAGATTGATTAAGGACCAGTCCACAACTGTCATTACACATGTATGCTTACTTATGTGGTAAATTACAGCATGCAGTAAATCAAATCTTCCTTAATCATATGATTTTCTCCATATCTCTTCTAAGGCATGTATCAAAGAATTGTCTTTACAGTCCTTAGTAAGTAATTGGCATAAAATGCTAGAATTTTTATCCGGAGTGTAACTGTTTCTTACCTCCTCAAAGAAAGTGGTGTTCAGGTCTGTAACACTGATTCCTTCTATGGGGATTTGTGGGGGAGCTTCCTCTGGAACATAAGCAGGATTATCAATATTATTTGGTAATGGCCATCTGCTCAGTCCATCTGCATTGTTATGAATATTCCCATCTTTATGAACAATGGTCATATTCCCCCTATACTCTTGTATGGCTATTTTCCATATGAGCATATGCCTGTTAGAAGTATTAATGCTTAAAAGTGACTTAACAGCAGTAAAATATGTTATTATTTCAAAATGACATCCTTCCAGAAAGTAATTTAGCTTCTCCAACGCCCAGACAAGGCATAAGAGCTCCTTTTGACTGGATCAATATCTGGCTTCAGTTGGTGTGATTTGCCTGGATATGAAGCATATGGGTCCTTCCACAGGTTTATCATTGATAATCTGGACTTGATGAAGTGAAGCACCAATCGCATCTCCTGATACATCAATATAAAGTGTAGAAGGAAGCTTAAAGTCTGGCATCAGTAAGAGTGGAGCAGTGGTCAAGGATTGTCTCAAAGATTCAAAGGCCTTGACTCTGTCAACAGTCATTTCAAATACTGTGTCTTTGTCATGCAATTTATAAAGAGGTCTTGCTATGGATGAAAAATCCTTAATATGTTTCCTGTAATATCCTGCAAACACCAAAAATGACTGAATTTCTTTCTTTTTCTGAGGAATGGGTTTCAGAAATACTGCTGAAGCCTTGCTTTTGTCAATTGCAAGGGATAAACCAGATACTACATGTCCCAGTGCTTTAAGTTCTTTAAATCCAAAATGGAATTTTATTAAAGTAATTATCATGTTCACAGATTGTATTTTTGTCAAAACTCTGGATAATCTGTACATATGTTCTTCCCAAGTTTTGGAACAGACAATAATGTCATAAATGTAAATGATTAACCATCCTTCTGAAATTTTTTCAGGGAAGATGCCATTCATCATTCTTTGAAAGTGTGAAGGTGCATTCTTGATACAAAAGGGAATCCTCAAATATTGATATACTCCACAATGAACAATGATCCTCAAGTATTTTCTTGCCATTGGTGTCACTACATTCTGATGAAATCCTTTAAGGGCATCCATAGTGGTTATATACACTAATTGAGATATCTGGGTAAGGGCAATTTGAATTTTTGGTATTGGGTACCTGTATGGAACAGTGTAAGCGTGCATAGCTCTAAATTCTCCAACCATTCTAGATTTTGCATTATGCCATGCCACTATGACTGGTGTAGTTATTTCTACTTCCTCATTATGGCCAACCTTTCTTATTACACCAAGGTCTAGAATTTCTTTAATATGAATTTCCATAGCTTCTCTTGATTTAGGACTTGCTGGATATGCAGGTCTTCTTAAGAGTGGTGGATAAGGTCTCTCAATATTAAGGATGATGTCAACTTCATGAGCAATAATTGTCCCCAAAGGTTCTTTGTCTGATGCAAATGCTTCTCTGTGGTCATATAAAAGGCGAGAAAGTTCATTTTCCAGACTCTCAGTCAGATGAAGGCTTATTTCAGCTTCATTCAACTGTTCAGATATGAATCTTTCCAAGTCTAAGCTGACTGGTGCGACTTCACTTACTGTAATTTGTCTTTTATATGGTAAAAAGGCAAATTTTTGCTGCTTATTGTCTCCAATAGTTAAGTATCTGTCCTTGTTGTTATGTAAGTATATTCAATACATGATCAAATAGTCATTTCCTAATATAGAATGGCTACTAGATAAGCTTTTCATAACAACAAGTTCAACAGTGATTCTTAAATTTTCATTAATATGTAGTAATATGACATTGGTCTCAGAGATTCCCAATGCTTTCATTGGATTACTTGCACTATTGAATTTTATCCCATCAATTGGTAACAATTGGTCTTCAAAATTTGGTGCACAAGTCTTAAGAAAATATTTTCAACACGAGAGAAAAAGGCTCCTGGGTCAAGTAAATGCTTAGTGGGCTTGTTATCAAATACCACTTTGGTTTTACAGGAGTCCTCCCTTTGGCAACATGCTCTAAGTTACCTCCACATTGTCTCAGAATGTTTCTGTGGATCATAAATTCTGACATGTCAGGATACAAGACTCAAAGGCTGTTTCCATTTGAAACCTCCAAGCATCATTGGACCATTTGTTGATAGTTTGGGTTTTCCACCAAGTCCAACTTTGGTGTCCATGTGCTTGTCTTAATTTTATATACCATCTGTGAGCTGATCTGGCAAACAAGGTGTTAAATATTTCTGTTACCAATCTTTCTGGTAATTCTAAATCTTTTCTAATCATGTCAATACCTTTGATGAATTCCATATGGTCATATTCTCCTTCACAACTGAAGTGAAGCCATTCTTTGAGTTTTGGTACTTCTTTCAGGAGTGCTTTTCCCATTGATGGTTCCAAGTTATGAAAAGAAGTGGAATATTCATTTTTTAACCATGAGTTTTCAACCTCCAATACTTGTGAATTTGTAATTCTTGTGCATTAATTCTTATTCAAAGGTGTAGATATTCTTGGTAAAATGCCAAGTAATTGTTTAATATCATTCCTTTTACTATTTTTACGCCTTTGCGAATTGCCGAATTCATGTTGTAAACTTTTTATTGAATTTATTACATTCGTTTTATGATTATCTTCTGTTTGGGTTAACTCTTGCCATAGTTCTGTTTGTCTAGTATTATCAGAATTGATCTGATTCAACTTCATTGTTCATTTTGATATTTTCTCTTGTGAGGTGTCAAAACACTTGTTCAAGGCAATTGTATATGTCTTTAATTCAGTAAATGATTTTGAAATATTCTCAAGAACACTTTTATTCTCCTCTTTAATAGTATTCATGGCTTGTTTTATTCTTGTTTCAATTATGTCATCAATATTTAATGTGGAATATTCGTCTTTTAATCCTTTAATAATGGCAGATGGTTGATTCAATTTATTCCCAAATTAATTGTCATTGTTAGAAGCTTTAATTTCTCTTGAAAATTTTTCAAAACACATAAGTGTCTCATTTATTTGGCTCAGGCTTAAGTTGTTTGTTTTAATATTATTACAAATGGATGAATTTTTATCAGAAACATGAGTTTTTATGTGTTTTATAGATTAATACAGCTCTGGGATGGAATCAAAAATGTCGGAAATCATTTCAGATATTTTAATCTGTATTCCTCCTTTTTCTGTAATTCCATCATTGTTCTGGCCATCTGAAATACATTCTCCATGGCATCCTGCTGAATTTTTGGGATTCTGTAGCCCTGTCTGTAAGGTTTTGTGGCTGGTGCCTTGTCTTTTCCCTTGTTTTGAGCTTCTGGTTGTTTTTCACCTTGAAATTGCTGTTGCTGGCTACTGGGGCTGTTTTTGGCACTTTCTCGGGTGGTGGTGGGTTGTTTATCCTCCATTCTGCTGTTAAAAGCATTATGTTCCTCGTTTCCATCAATGTATGCCATCCATTGAGTAACTTTCAAGTGTTGGGAAGGCCCAAGAATTTTCTCACAGTCGGGTAAGAAGTCATGCAGTTTTTCCACAGATTTGCAAGGATCTGGTACTATTTGTGATGCAATGCACTGTTGTAAGCTTTCTGGCTGGCTTTGTATATGTCCACTGAAGCTTCTTGTGGTGGTTTCAGCTCTGTTTAAAGGTAAAATAGTATTATCAGCTTCAGAATGACATAATTTATTAATTTGGAGGTAATCAGTAAATGAATTTGAAATGTCATCAATGACTTTTTTTTATTGGTCTTGATAATATTGATTGCTTGTTTAATTCTTGTTTCAATTATGTCATCAATATTGAATTTAGAATATTTGCCTGCCAACACTTTGATAATTTCACATTGTTCATTTATGTTATTGCCAAACTAATTGTCATTATTAGAAGCTTTAATTGTTCTTACAGCTTTCTCAAAACACATAAGTATTGCATTTATTTGGCTCAGACGTAGGTTGTTTATTTTAAGATTGTTACAAATGGATAAATCTTTATCAGGAACATGAGTTTTTACATCATTCATAGCTTCATACAACTCTGGGATAGAATCAAAAATGTCAGAAATCATTTTGGATATTTTAATCTGGCTTGCTCCTTTCTCCGTAATTACATCATTGTTCTGGACATCTGAAATACATTTTTCATGGCATCCTGCTGAATATTTGGGATTCTTTAACCCTGGCTGTAAGCATTTGTGGCTGTTGCCTTTCCTTTGCCCTTGTTGTGAGCTTGGGGCTGCTTTCTCACATTGGAATTGCTGCTGGCTATTGGGGCTGTTTTTGGAACTTGCTTGGGTGGTTGAGGGTTGTTTTTCCTCCATTCTGCTGTTAAAAGAATCATGTTCTTCTTTTCCATAAATGGATGCCATCCATTGAGTAACTTGCAAGTGTTGGGAGGCCCAGGAATTTTCTCACAGTCAGGTAAGAATTCATGCAGTTTTTCCACAGATCTGTGAGGATCTGGTACTCTTTGTGCTGCAATGCATTGTTGTAAGCCTTCTGGCTGGCTTTTTATATGCCCACTGAGGCTTCTTGTGGCGGTTTCAGCTCTGTTTGAAGGTAAAATAGTATTATCAGCTTGAGAATGACATAATTTATTAATTTGGAGGTCATCAACTGACCCTTGTCCTTCTGTAACTGATTGGGTTCTACCAAAATCACGTCTATGACCTTTTTGGGAGCTGATTGAGGGGCTATAGCTGGCTCCTGTTCTGATTGAAGGCATATCTTATGATTAAAAGGCTTAGAAATAGTATTTTTATGTCAAAAATCTTACTATTGGCCAAATTATTTGCTTTCTGAAGGGTATTACTTATGTCCAAGTTAATCTATTCAGAAAAAATTGGTTCAGGCTGATTATTCTGAGTTATAATAAATGTACTATTATGGTCAGAATTCACAGTACTTGCAGGAATAATTCTTGTTACTATTGAGGCTGTTTCCATATTTGCTTATATTATCATGTTTTCAGACACTATAATTAATTAAAAAATGAATTGATTAAGTAAAAAATATTTTTCAAGAGATAAATGAAAAAATAAGGCCTCACTTATAATATGAGAAGGTTATTTTTTATGGATTTTTTAAATTATAAGTATTTTTTATATGTTTTTAAATTTTTAAATATATGAAAAAAAAGATTTAAAAACAGTAAAAAATTATGTCACAGCTGAAATATCATGGCTGGGCCCCCAAAGGTAAGGTGTGGATATGAAATTTTGATTAAAAATCAAGTACTTTTCCTGTCCTCAGATTTTGTATAAGGTAAAATATAATTAAAAAATAGTATGAAATAGTATTTTTAAGAGAAAGCACACCAATTTTCTTGTTTTTAACTTTATAAGTATAGAACTATAATATTTTAAAGATTTACTGTTTTACCAACATTAAATGTTTATCCAAAAATGCTCTACAAGAGATATTTAAGGCTACAAAAGCAATTTCTTCAAGAGCAATTTCAATTGGAATTAATTGAGCAAAGAAATGCAAGCAATTGATTAAAGAAAAAAGTCTCTAAAAAGATATTTAAAGAGAAAACATGCCCAAAAGTGACAAGAGTGAATTTGGAAACAAGGTGACAAAGTTAACAGTGATGAAAGATGCTTTAATTCACTTATGGGGTGGTTGAAGGGGTAAAAATGTTTATAAGAGTTACATACAATGATTATAATAATTTTTTTACGTGGTTAAAAGGTTTAAAATGATATTCAATGGGTGGTTGGAATATTTTATTGATTGGTTTAACAGTGTTTAAACTACATATAAAAGTCAAAGATTCTAACATGAAGAGAAAAGTGGGGCAAAGAAGACATTCTTTTATAGCCATCAACTGTGTTACTCCAAAGCTATAATTTACTATTGTAAGTTGAGAAAAAAATTCTGACAACCGAAAAGGCAATTATGGCATCATTAAATCCTGGTTTAGACCAAAAAAAGGCTGGTTTTAGCCATTTTAGACCCTTAAATAATCCATTACTATAGTGATACCTGGTCTAGAGCCTTCAAAACACGTCAGAATGTGTGTAAGAGACGTAGAAACCAGTTAAAACTGTTTTTCCAAGACGGGTTTGACTTAAGGGTAGCTTTACCCTCTTGGCAACAGTTAAAACTGCCCTGGTTGGTATGAAAACCTCATCATCAATTGAGTCACAGACACTGTGACTCAATTCCAGGCCAAAGGGTATGAACTTTTGGGTGGATTTTGAAATACCACCACTGTAAGCAAGGACTTTGGGGGTCTGTCTGCCCCTTGGAGCTAGAGTACCTTCCCCCCCCAGAATTAATCTTTCCAATCTATTTTTCCTTTAATTCCTAGTCATGTAATACACTTGTAGTTTACACATACAATTCAATTGAGGTTTACAGTATACAGCTGTAATAATTGATACCTCATATGTAAATTACAGTCCACTTATGTAATACATGCACACATTTTGACATTTCAATTGAAAATACTTCAATTCCTCATAACTTACAAACTACACACAACACCTCAATTTTAACACGAAAATAGATGGTTAACACCAGATGTGGTGCAAATTAACTTAACGTTTTGAGAATTTTCAACTTTTGTACAGAAAATACTAAAAACTTAATTTAAGCTTATTTAGAGTTGAGTTACAGAAATTTTACCCAGGGGTAAACCCACCTTATTTTTTATGAGGAATCCAATGCTGAAGTAATTTTTTTAAGTTTATTTATTAGATAAAAAGTCATAATATGTTTTATGTAACGTTTTACCAAAAGGTATTTTGATTTCATTAAATTTATTAAAAATTCATTGTTATTTAATTTTTTCCAGTAAAAATGCGTTTTCACAATCTCAAAATTGGATGTAATTTTCATTTTAAATTATAATTAAATTTTTCTTTATATTTTAATTTTTATTTTGATGATACAAATAAATTTATTTTATTTATATTTATATCTTATTTTTATAATTCTTTTTAATCTTATTAAAATCTTCAATTAGTTCTTTTTCAAAGTCTTCCTTTCACTATCAGTTTTCTGTAAGTCTGGATCAAAACAGTTTCCTTTTATGAACTATTCCCTGAAAATATTTCTTCAAATCTACAAGGTGGTCTATTAGTAATATTGATAGACATATTATCCACCTCATCATCTGGTTCTTCTAAAATTGTCATTCTATGCTCAATTCTGTCACATGTTTGGGGAATAAAATCAATTCTCACAGTTTTCACTTTGTTCCATTCAGTGAAACATCTTTCATTATTTCTTAATTCACTAATATGGAATATTGATTTGTTCAATTCTTTATGCAACATTTTGAAATTTGAATAAATAGTAAAATAAATATGTTTCATTTTATTCATTTTTTTAATACAAAGGTGTTGGTCATCCTCTCTTGTTCCTTGGCTGTTAATTCCATAAATGTTCCCTCTATATTGAAAACACTGTTTACCAATGAAGGATCCAATTTTTTATCCAGTACCCATGGGGTAAAGTCTGTTAAAATTGGTTTTTCCTTTCCCCTTCCCTTTTTTTCTTCTGGGATCTTCCCTATTTTCTGTGGGGGGTTCTGGAGCTGGTTTGTATCTGGTTGATTCTACAGGTCCTTTTTTTGGCAAAAGCTGTGGTCATTTCCAGTTTTTTGTCTGGTCCACTGGCACAAGACTTTGGTTATCAAGCCAATTCCAGAGTTTCTTGCCTTTTTTCTTGAAAGAAATGCTGCTCCATCCTCCTAATAGCTCTATGGGCTGTGGGAACTTCTTTTTCTGTGAGATAAATAATACACAGTACCTTGAGGGGGAAATTATTGGTGAGTCTGTTTTGAATTTCAGAATTAGCCAATAACCATGGGTGCTAAGGTATATTAGCTTCCCCTCTAAATATGCTGAAAAAGATAACCTTTTTGATGAGATAACAAATAAATTATTTAGTCTTGTGGCTTTTAAATTAGAGAATTTTCTTCAGCATTCTCTATCCATCTTTCAATGAAAGATCACTATGATAATAATGGTAATAGACAATATTTGCTTAATAATTGGGGTTTGCTTAACTTTTTGTTATTGATTATAATTCTTTTTAATTAATTCTTATAGGATTCCTTCCTTCAATAACTGATCTATTTAAAGAATATTGTTTAAGATCAATATTAATATTAATACAAATCTTGAGAGATAATTAAAACCTTTAAAGGTGAGTTAATACTACTATCAGTATAGCTATAATAATTTAAGGGTAAGATAATTTTATATTGGTGGTTTTGTTTAATATAAGGGTAAGATATGAATAATATAATAGTGATATAGTACTAGGAGGATCAATATAAATATAATTAAATATACCTAAAATCTATATGATAGAAGGTATAAGGGTAAGATTATATCACTTCTATGAATAAGGGTTATTGATAAATTAGATAAGATCACTAATGATAATATTTGCCAACACTACCTCACCACTACCACTATAATAGTAAGACTATTAAATAATCTTAAACTCTTTCATTAATATTATAAATATGTTTCATTGATTAATCATAAATAATACCATAACATACTGAGCCTTGCTACTGATCTTTTTAAATCTAATACTAGATTATCCTACTAGAGAAAAGATGGATTGGTCCTCAAGATTATTGTCTGAATCATCAGCATGGGGGGAAAACCAGGGAAAGAGGCCCTTTATTTATACCTTTTGGACCCTCCATAGAGCATTCCAAAAACAAGTTACTTAGATAGAATTCCACCTTGAGACATTTTTGCTGGTGGGTAAATTAAAAATGGTGTCATTTTTTCAAGCTATGGCATCATATGTTTGGTTGATTGCACCATTCTGAAACTTATAATTATCAGTGCACAGCCTTGAGACATTTTTGCTAGTGGTTAAATTTGGAATGGTGTCATTTTTTAAGGATGTTGCACCATATGTTTGGTTGATTGCACCATACGTTTTGAATTAAAATGATATTTTAACTAAACGTTACTCTTATTATGCACGGCATTGAGACATTTTTGCTAGTGGTTATATTTGGAATGGTGTCATTTGATACAGATATTTCACCATATGTTTGGTTGATTGCAAAAACATTTTAAAGCTGTATTCTTATCTCTACTAACCTTACTTTTCTTCTTCAAAGCCTTGAGACATTTTTGCTGGTGGTTAAATTTTCAATGTTGTCATTTGATTCAGATATTGCCCCATATGTTTGGTTGATTGCAAAATTTTTTAAAAATGTATTCTTATCTCTTCTAACCCTATTTTTCTTTGTCACAGCCTTGATTTGTATTTAGTTGAGTATTTTTCTAAGCAAAATTTAATTTGTAAATAATGCCTGTAATGTTTGTGATGGGAGTTTAAATGGGGATTGGGTAATTTAACACTATGTTAGCTTATATGTAATTGTTTTTTTATGTCAAGAGATGTAAAACATGATATTGTAAGAGTAATGGTATCACTTATGTAAGCTTACGGATGTTTATTCATATTGAATATTTAAATAAGCTGAATTATTTATACGCACATTCTTGTACCTAGTATAGAGTGTATAGTATTATTTCTCTTCTTTAATCCATGATATCTAGAGATTTATTGATATTATGGGTTGAGGTAATATGTGACTGTAGGTAAATTTGATGTATATTCCAGTGGGATACTTATTTCTGTTATTTTAATATAATTCTCTTCCTTTTTCTTGCAATTTTTTACTTTTATTCTCCACTTTTTATCTTTATTTTCTTCTTACATACATACATATATATATATATATATATATATATATATATTATTATTATTATTATTATTATCATTATTATTATTATTACTATTATTATTATTATTGATTAAAGGTTTAGCTTTGAAATTGTGGATTTGAACCTTGGAAGAACTGGTATGGAATACCACATCCCCCTCTCCATTTAATGCTGTGCCCAGCATTCAAGGTGATAATCCACTTTTTTTCAAAAAAAAATCAGAAGTTTCCCCCTTTTTTCGAATAAAGAGATTTTTATTCATCAAAGTCCTTGTGAGCCTTAACAGTATTTTCATATACCCAAAAGACCACAAATAACAAAATAAGATATAAATATAAATAAAATAAATTTATTTATATATTCAAAATAAAAATTAAAATATAAATACAAATTTATATAAAAAAAATTAAAATTTAATTTTAATTTAAAATAAAAATTACATTAAATCTTAAAATTGTGAAATTCCATTTTTACTTGAAAAAATTAAGTAAAAAGTAATTTTTAATAAAATTAATGAAATGAAAATATTTTTGGTAAAAGGTTACATAAAATATATTAGCTCTTTTTATCCAATAAATCAACTTAAGAAAATGCCTTCACCATTGGATTCCTCATAAAAAATAAGGTGGGGTCACCTCTGGGTAAAACTTCTGTAACTCAACTTGAAATAAGCTTAAATTAAGTTTTAGTATTTTCTGTACAAAAGTTGAAAATTCTCAAAACCTTGATTCATTTCACACCACATGTGGAGTTAACAATCAATTTTTGTGTTAAAATGGAAGTGTTGTGTGTAGTTTAGAAGTTATGAGGAATTGATTTATTTTCAATTGAAATGTCAAAATGTGCGCATGTATTACATAAGTGAACTGTAATTTAAATATGAGGTATCAATTATTACATTTGTATACTATAAAACTCAATTGAATTCTATGTGTAAATTACATGTGTATTACATGATGAGGAATTGAAGGAAAAATAGATTGGAAAGATTAATTCTGGGGGAAAAGGTACTGTAGCACCAAAGGGGAGCCAGACCCCCAAAATCCTTGCTGACTGGCGTGGGATGTCAAAATCCACGCAAAGGTTCATCACTTTTGGCCTTTAATTCAGTCACAGGGTCTGTGACTCACTTGATGATGAGGTTTTGATACCAACCAGGGCAGTTTTAACTGTTGCCAAGAGGGTAAAACTACCCTTAAGCTCAAACAATATTGGCAAAAAAAGTTTCAACTCGTTTCTAAATCTTTTACACACATCATTATGTGTTTTGAAGGCTCTAGACCACGTATTACTATAGTAATTGCTGGTTTAAGGGTATAAAATGGCTAAAGCCAGCCCTTTTTGGTCTAAACCATGCTTCAATGATGCCATATTTGGCTCTTCTGTTGTCAGAGTGTTTTCCTTGACTTGCAAGAGTAAATTTTTGTTTTGGAGTAAGAAAATTGATGGCTATAAAAGAATATCTTCTTTGCCCCACTTTTCTCTTCATGTTAGAAACGTTTCCTTTTATAATTAGGTTAAACACTGTTAAACCAATCAATGAAAGATTCCAGCGACCCATTTCATATCATTTCAAACCTTTTAGCCATGTGAAAAAATTATCATAATCATTTTTTGTAACTCTTATAATCATTTTTACCCCTTGAACCACCCCATAAGTGAATTAAAGCATCTTTCATCACTTTTAACTTTGTCACTTTGTTTCCAGATTCACTCTGGTTACTTTTGGTAGTGCTTTCTCTTTCAATATCTTCTTAAAAACTTTGTTCCTAAATTAATTGCTTTCAGTTCTTTTCTCAGTTAACTCCAATTGAAATTGCACTTGAAGAAATTGCTTTTGTAGCCTTAAATATCTCTTGTAGTGTATATTTGGATAAATATTTATTGTTGGTAAAACAATAAATCTTTATAATATTATTTATTTAAGCTTATAAAGTTAAAAGCAATAAAATTGGCGTGTTTTCTCTTAAAAATACTATTTCATACTATCTTTTAATTATATTTTACCTTATACAAAATTTGAGGACAGGGAAAGTACTTGAATTTTACTCAAAGTTTCATATCCACACCTTATATTCCTCTTCAGCTTTCTCTTCTCCTTCTTCCCCTGAGTCTGACTCTTTTCCTCTTGGATAGAGCTTCTTTATTTGACTTGTTGCAAATGTTCTTGCTAGCTTTGTACCATCTAACTCTTCCAGCTCATATGGACCATTGTTGATTTGTCTCACAGCTCTATAGGGTCCATCCCAACTATTCTTAAAAAATAATCTTCATTGTGACTCTAATCCTTTATTGTATCCAAGAACATTTCCACCTGGATGAATTGGATTTCTTATTTGATGTGGTAGTTTCCTGTCCCAATATTTTACTGAATCCTCCCTGGCCTTTTTTATTTTCACTTTTTCCCTTTTCCTCAATTCTTCTTCTACTAACAGCTGTGCTGCTCTTTCTTCCAATAAGTTTTCTGTTTATTGGAATTTGTGCCATTCAATTGCCAAATATGTTTTTGCTTTAATTTCTATTGGTAGTACTGCCTTTTGACCAAATTTAAGCTCAAATGGGGAGTAACCTGTTGTTCCTTTGGTTGATATTATGTCAGCCAATGTAACCAAAGGTAAGAATTCTTTTGATTTTGAACCATTTTCACCACACATCTTCACCAATGCATCCTTCAATTGTTTATACCCCCTTTATACCATTCCTTGTGACTCAGGGTAGTGGGGTGTTGTTACCCATATCTTTGAACCTGATTTTTTACTGCATGTTGTAATTCTTTTCCTAACTCAGGCCCTCCATCTACTGTGACCTCTTTGGGGGCTCCATACCTGCAAATCCATTCAAAATTGAACCATTCTGATACTGACTTTGCTGTAAGCTTTACTAAACCAATTGTCTCTGCCAATCCTGAGAAATCATCCCTGGCCACTACTAAATACTTCCATCTTCCTGCGTTTACGTGTACTGCATCTATACTTACGCTTTCAAATAATGTTGAGGTGAATGAGATTCTTCCTTTCTCTTTTTTGTGATAATGACTTCTCTTTTGAAAAGATTTACAAGGTTTGGCCCATTTTTTGACTATTTCCTTCATTCCTTCCCACCAAAATCTTTCTTTAACTCTTCTGTATGTTTCATTTCTTCCTCTGTGTCCCATTTCTTCATGTAATTATTTTGATATTATTCTTTGAGAATTCTTACTTGACACAACTACTTGTGTATTTGGTTTATTTCTTCTTTTTACTTGGCCTTCCTCCAAAAAGATATTTTATGACTTCCCTTTATTTTTTTTTGAAGTGATCCTCTTTAATACCAAAGGGCCTTTTAAATGTATTTAAGTATTCCACCATTCTTCCACAAAATCCTTCTTGTTTTGATGGTAGCTTTATTCCTGCAAATTTTATTTTATTATTATGTTTCACACCAAACCCTGGGTGTGGTTTTATCCATCCTTCTTCTTGAGCAAAATCAGATTTATCTTTTTCTTCATCTTCTGACTGAGGACTTCTTTATAGCCCATCTGGCATTTTGAAGGTCTTCCATGGCTTATGAACTAAGGCAAAAGAAAACAATTTAATAAATGAAACCCATCTGGGCATTGGGGTATTTGGAAAACAGGGTGAGTTTATTATTTCAATTAAGGCTTTTGCATCTACTTGTAGCTCAAAATGCTGTCCCCAAAGTACTTTTTGGAGTTACTTGAGCATTGTGGCCACCCCACATAGCTCTATCTTTGACTGTGAGTATGTTGATTCCAGTCTTGAGAATGTGATTGATTCATAAAGAGCTGGTCTTTCCTTTCCTTCTTTGTCTTTATGAGTAAGTACTGCTCCTGCAGCTATATAGCGTGAGTCTACTGATAATTTAATCCTCCCTCCTCCCTTTTCATAGTCCAAATTCTTTGATTGAATTTCCTCCCCTACAGTTTTTCTTAGCTTTTTAAATGCTTCATCAAATTTAGTATTCCATTCCCATTATTCATCATCTCTTGTTAATCTTCTTAGTGGTGATGCAATCTGAGAGAAATTTTGAATGAACATTCTAACATATGCAAAAAGTCCCAGGAATCCTCATAGTTCCTTTTTATTGAGGGTCTTTGGCCAGCTTTGTATTTTATTAATCTTCTGCTTTGAAATTTTTCTTCCATTCAAAGAAACTACATGCCCTACTATTTCCATTTCTGGCACACAACATGCAAATTTGATACCTGATATGGTAAGTCCTGCCTCTTCAATTCTGAAAAATTTTCTCCCTAATTTAACTGCATATTCCAAAATGAATCTTTTTATCACATTATTGTCTTGAAAAGTTTCCTTATTATAGGTTGATCTTGGACCTTATATCCCTCCATCATAAATAAAAATTCCTACATTCTCTGGTATTTCTTCCTGAAGTATCCAAGTCATTTGGCCTAGATAAACTGCAACATAATTGGTTGCTCCTTGTGGTAATCTTGTGAGTTTTAGCTTTCCAAGTGGTGTCTTAAATGTAGTTAAGGGTCTTGTAGAAATGTCTAATCCTCTTTCATCATACCCTTCCATTATATCACCAATTCCATAACACGCTCTTCCTGAAAAGGCATCTACAAATTCTTCGATATATGGTGGTAATCCTGCACCTTTGATTTTTACCTTATTAAGATCCTGTAAGTCATGGACAATTCTAAGTTTTCCATTTGACTTTGCAACACAAAATACTGTACTTGTATAGCTAGAGGTAGACTACTCATACAAGCCTGTTCTAATCCTTTCTCTTAGCAATTAAATAAAATGGCGAATTATGGGATTTGGTATTGGTATTGGCTTCTTTTTCCAAGGTGTATATGGCATTACTGGTATTTTGTAGGGATTCCCATATGAATGTTTCAGTAAACCCCTTTACTCTGCACTGAATTAAATTTCTTTTTCTCTTAAAAGTATGACACTCCTCAGAAGACTTCTTTCTTCTTATGAAAGCCATCCAGGTGCTCCAAAATTTATCAATTCAAATCTTTCTTGTGTTATTTTTGATGTGACCATAAATTTAGGTGGTCTTGGTGATAGTGGTGTACTATAAGGGTCTCTTGATAATGGTGTCCTTCCCAAAGGAGGATTTATGTCTTGTGGCATGGGCTCATTAACTGGTTTAACCTTCTTTAGTACTGATTTGTATTTTTCTGAACTATTTTGGTAATCCATTTTATATATCACTGAACTTGTTCTGTTTTTTTCTTTATTATACTTTATTTTATATTTATTTTCTATTATTTTTTTTTTGAAAAAAACTGGTTATGTTAAAATTGATATAAGATCACTTCTTCTATTTTCTTTATTTCTTCTCCTTCTTTTAATGATTTATTAAGCTAAATAAATCTTCACTTCATTTATCTTCTTCTGTCCATATAATTGAGGTTGCAATTTTAGGTCATAAAGGAACCTACAACTCAGGTGTGCAGACCCTGTATATTAGGTATACAAAATCCTGCCTTTTTATATCATACAAGGACAATAAGACCCCTTGTCCATTTTTTAACAAGGGAGCAGTTTCCTATCATGCTGAGGACCTCCTGGTCTTCAATTTGACTTGATCCTAGGGCAGTTTTTTTTCTTTTTTGTTTGAGCTGAAAGATTCCTTATACTAATATCAAATTGAGATACCTTGAGGCTTAATAATTCATAAAATGTTTGGGTTGATAGATACTTCTTTCTCCTTTTCAGTAATTACCAATCTCCTTTCATATTTCATATCTAAATTTTTGTCCTTCTTTCTTCAATATTTTATTCTTTGGCCAATTTATCACATATATTTGAGGACTTTATTTGAGCCATTTCAAATCTGAACTCTTCCTTCTTCCCATTATTTCTTCAATACCACTACTTCTTTCATGGAATAAAATAAAGAAATAGATTTTAAGCCCTCAGGTGTTCCACCCCTGTAGTTTTAAGTCATACAAGGACTTAACATTCCACTACTCCCTTCATGCATTCATTGAATTGCCAATTTGATATACTGAAATAAATTCTCATAATTTTAGAGTTGGATATTCCTTCAGGATGTTTTGATGATGAGTTTAAAAGAAAATCATTCTACATTTATCATCTTCAATTCATTCTGATGAAAATTCATCATATCATGATTGTGCTTCCAGATACTATTAAGATATCTTTTATATCCTTCTTTCTTCTTTCTATTTGACATATTAATGTTCAGGTGTGGGATAAGATCCCCTCTTCATTTATTTTTTTTAGTTGGTCTCTCTACTTTATTTGTATTTTGTTTTTGATTCTTGTAATATTTTCTTTCCAAATTATAATTTTTTTAGCTCTATTATTATTATTATTATTGTGAGTCTTATTCATACTGAGAAGAGGGTTTAATTTGTGTGGCAGCCTGAAACTATATTGGCAGTCTGAAAGGCTATAGCTCCAATGAACTCAGAAATATTTTCCCTCATCAGACCAGGTCTGACCTTGGCTTCTCAGTGTATATGTATTTTTTTAAGTACGTGCAGGCCAGTTGTCCAAGTTCCACCTAGAACAGGATGACCATTAAAGCCTCTCCTTTCTGAATGAGTTTTTTTAATAATAATATTAATAGTAAAAATCATATCTCTGATCTTTAAGTGATTGATAATTTTTGTTGTTTCTCCTTTTTTTGAGTATATAAATCTTTTTTACTTTTTCATATATAATCTGTTATAGTATTAAGATTTTAATATTTCCAGTTTAAGGTCATGGTGGACTTATATAATTGAAATTTTATTTATTTAACAATGATAAATGTAAAAGTTACATCTTATAGTATTTGTGGACTTTAAATTCTTTTTTAATGAAAAATAATAATAAAGAGAGATTCCAGTTTATAGTCTTGGTGGACTTATAATATTTATAATAATATCATTTTGTAATGAATAGAAAGAAATTTCAATTGGCGTTGCCAGTTTAGGGTCATAGCGGACCAATATTTGACTTGAAGGTTCCACTTTGAATGTAAAAGCAATTCAATAATCAATATAGCAATAATAATAAGATAATTTAATTTGTTTTGATATATAATCATTCTATTTATATTGATATAGTCATAAATGTAGTTTGATAATGATAAATAATAAAAAAGCAAATTTCCAGCTTTAGGTCATAGAGGACCATCATTGACTTAAGGATTCCATTTTTAATCTAAAAAATATTTGGTATGAAATATAGAAATAATGAAAAGATCATTTCATTAATTGTAAAATATCATCATTCTATTTATAATGATATAGTCATAAGTATATTTTGATAATAATAAATTAAATTAAGAAAGAAAATTTCCAGTTTGCGGTCATAGAGGACCATAGCTTTATATAAAAACTGACTCATTATGTTTTTAATTCATCTATGTATTTTAATCTAATGGACAAAGGTAATGAGATATATAAATGATACTTTTGTGTAAGACCTATACCTATCTTTATTTATTCATTTTTTCTTTTCAAAGAAACTAGCATATTTCATATATGTTAAAGGTCGAACTCAAAGGTATAAACTTTCAGTTTTTCTTTCTTCTCATTTAGTCAAAACAAATATGTTGACAAAAAAATTTCTATAAAATGTAACTCAAAAGAAAGAAAATACAAAAATAGATTATTATTTTTAATCAATTTTTAAGTTAAAAAAATATTATTTTGTATAGCAAATACCTCTTTAAAGTAAATCAAAAATTTGATATTGCTAATTAAGCTACAAGCAAGCTTCTAAAAAGTACTTCTAATCATATGTTTAATTAGCAACATCATTATTTATGATGATTTTATTGCTGATGGTTATAATTTAGCTTTTTTAATTGATTCAGAGAGCTGAATGTTGAGTATGATAGGTGGCTTGTAAATTTGAATTAATGTAATTAAAACAATATATTCTTTCTATACAATTGAAAATTAAGCTTAATTTATTACAGTATTTTCAATAAGAAATGAATTTTTTCTATAAAATAAAATTCTTAAATTGATTTCTGAATTTTTTTCCTATTTTGAATGTATTAAAGGTTCTGGTATGTAAGTAAAAGTGCTCTTTTGACTACTAAGGCTGAAGCAAAGCTCTCAATCATATCTAAATGATATATTAACATTGTGATATCATCATTTTTAATTTTTGTAAACTTGATAACTTAATTTCAAGCTTCCTATTGAGTAGTGTTCAGGGTGCAAAACAAATTGTGGCTTAAAGTTTAATTTAATTATAATTAATTCAATAAGCTTAAATTCTGTTGAAATTTATTTAATTTTCAATTAAACTCTAATTTATATTTAATTCATAATTTATTAACTGATTGAAATTGTGTCATTAAATTTATATCTATTTATATATATATTTAATTAAAAATTAATGGATTGTTTTAATTGTTTCAATAGATAAAAAGCTCCTATATGTATATGAAAGATATTTTCTCAATATTAGGCTGTAAGCGAAGTTTTTCATGAATCACTAATGATATTTTAAAGATTTTCTAACATTTATTTGGATTTCTTCTAATTCAGTAATTAAATCTTAAGATTTTGTATTGATAAGGGTTCAGGGTGTAGAATTAATTGTGACTTGAAGTTTAATTTAATTCCAATTAATTGAATAAACTTAATACGGTATTGTTTTTAACTTATATTTAGATTCAATTTACTTATTCATTTATTTTTGAATAGCTCTATATTATACTGTTAGCTTTTATCAAAAATAAATTCTTGGTGATGTCATTTTGATAGTTTGGGGCCCTCTATATGTAATTTAAAGCTATCTTTTGAATAGTATAGCTGAATTGAAATTGTTAATACCATCTAAATCATAAATTAAAAGAGTTCCTTTTTTTGTTTCAATTAGTTTGGACTTAATAGTTTAATTCTGATAAATTCAAATTTGACTGTTTCCATCGATTTAAAGTTTTAATTCAAATAAGCGGTAGTTAACTTTTAATTTCTAACTTTTAATATATGATTTATGAGCTTATCTTAATATAACAACAATAATAACCTCTTTATCTAATATGAAATTTTCTCAATTGATTAGTAATGATGATGAAATAGTGACATTTCCATCATGTTTTTGTATTTCTGGGTTGTTTTTAGTAAGTAATAGTTAAAAATTGACTGAGAGGGATGAAGAAAACTACTCAAACACCTCTTAATGATGTGCTATAGTACTCTACTACTAGGATTTATTAGCTCTGTAGTCAGTAGATGGTTCTCTTCTGATAGAATGTGATTAATTTCAAGACAATCTTGATAAAAATGATTTCATTTTAAATCATGCAGTTTGAATCCAAATCACCTTACTAAATAGGATCATGTCATGAATATAAAAAGTAAAAATAAATTCATTCAATTTGTCACATTGTGTGCTTGAATCACTGATGTGTAGATGTAAGCTGTGTGAGCTTTAAATATGATCTGATACAAAAATCTGTGTGATAAATTAATCATTGTTTAATTGAAACAATTATGTGATCAAAAGAGTTGAAATATCATCATTCTAATAAGTATAGTTCAATAAAAAAAATCATTTGATGAATGAGAAAACTAAAATGGTCTCATTTGGTTGGATATATGATTTGTTTGCATTGAAGCTGTGCAAACCTTGAATATAATTTATCAAGTTTAACTAATGATGTCATCTATTTGGATATATGATGTGCTTGGCTAAAAGCTGTCTAAACGTTAGCTATGATGGATTTTTTGATAATATGGTATTTCAATTAATGAGATAATGGAAAGAATCATATGATCAAATAAACACATAATTGTTTGATTAATTTGAAACCTTGTGATTCTGTGATTAATTAACAAGAATATATTGTTTTATGTATTGATATGATTAAATAAATGAAAAATATCATGTGATCAATTAAATTGAAGCTTAACTGAATTCTCATTGTGTTTAAAGGTGCTGGTGAAATGGTATCATGCTTTTGTTATATCTTACTATAAAAGAAGCAGGCTTTTTCATCATTCTGAGCCAGTTTCTGTTCATCTGACGTCTTTATTTTGAGCTTTTCTTTATTATTATTTTTGAATAATTCATAATTACTGATTTTCTTCTATATATCTATGACTTTTTTGACTAATTCTTGTTAATTTCTATAAATATATAATTGCTGCATATCCAAAATGCAATTTATTCAAAGAAAAATTTATATAGCTTCAACCTGGCCAGTTGGCTTTATATATTTTCATTTATATGTATTTCATATATATATTAAGGTCATGATTTATTTAAATATCTAAGTTTTAAGCCAATAATATATTATTTCTCCTTATATCATTAAAGGTTATATCCTTATTAATATTCATTTTAATTAAATAATTATGATATTCTACTGTGATAAGGGTTTTTGGGATTATATGTTAACCTTTTAAAGTACTATGGTATTATAATATTATCTTATTTCTAATATTATGATATGATGATACTTCTACTGTTATGATGATATCTTATTTATTACAACCTCATATCTATGTGAAATATTACTTCTTCTTTACTCATGAATTGGTTTCATTTTATTCGTTTCTTTATTTTCCTGTTTCTTTTGATTTCTTTCCAAAGAAAGGGGGGTGGCCAGTTTTTTTTATTAATATTTTTTTTTAAAAAAAAAACAAAAAAAATTAAAACATTAAAAAAAAATAAAAATTGAAAAAAGAAAAAAAATTAAATTAAAAAATCTGCTCACCCCTCCTTGTGAGTTGGATTCTTTGTATGTGCTATGTGTGTGTGCATGTTGTGTGTATGTATGCAGGATGTATGTGTGTTGAGTAGTCTAGCTTAATTCTTTTCCTTGGCTTCCTGACTTCTTCAGTAATATAATATTAAGATAATTTGCTTCAAGATTTATTTTTTTTGAGGATTGATGCTATACATAACTTATCAGTGGCTTTTTTGTCTTGTAAAATATATTGTCTTCTTTTAGTGAAAAAAAACTTGAAGTATTTTTTATTCAACATTATCTTTGTTTTTGGTGAAAAATAAAGAATTTCTGTGTTGTATATTGGAGATCTTCAATATTAATTTGAGCTCTACTCTTGTATTGGTAAGTTAATGACACTTCTTTTCATTTGTTCAATTTAAGAATAATACTTATTAAATATTCCTTGTTTTCAGATTATTTTGATGAATTATATTTTGAAATTATTTTCTTTTTGAAATTGAAACTTGAATTTGTTTTAAAAAACAAGGATCTTCTTTTGAAGAAGTGCAATGATAAATGATTGTTTTGACCTTATGAAAGGTAATTCCTCATAACACTAAGAATTGAAGCAATATCTAAGTACTTCATTAATGGAAAATAAGCTATTATTTAATAGTAAACTGATAATTCTTTAGTGAAGTAAAATAATTGAAATTGATTTTCATTCATTAGAGCTACAAATTGATGTTTAATTATTGAATTCCCACTTTCCCCAAACCTTATAGCCACATGTGCTTTGGGTGGTATAAGGAATAGTTAACCACCCCTATTTTGTGAATATGAAAAACTACTGATACTATTACAGAATAAAAATCTAAAAAATTCTTTCTTGATGAATTTGTTAACTGGCTATTTTTTTTATTACTGTAACTTATTTTTTCTTTTATTACTGTAACTTTTTTTTATTTTTCTTATGCTAATCAAAATATCTTTACCACAATTATCATTTCTGAGTTCTATATCAATTATTAATTTTTATTGTTTTATTAGTTATATATAGATTTTTATGGTTGATTTATTGATTATGAAAAGATTTTTTTTATTTTTTTTAATTTTTGTTCATGTTTTTTTCATGTTTTTTCTTGATACTATTACAGAAAAGTCAGAAATTTAATTTTTAGTTTGAGGCCATTCTGGGCCATCATTTATTGTTGGTCCTTGCATTTGTTGATATATTCTTCTTTGATGAACTGACTTAAAATAGAGTAAGAGAAACAGTAACTAAAGAGTTGAATTGCAGTTTAATTCCATGCTTGGCCTTTAATTTTCTTAAAATAATCTTGATTCTTCTTCATTTTCATTTCAATCTTACTGCTGACAATTTCTTCCCATAACTTATTCCGTTCTTCTTTCTTCAAACAAAACTGGTTATTCTTCATTATAATTATTAATTGTATGACTTTATCCTCTAAATCAAAATGCAATTCTTTTTTGATAAAATAAAAATCCCCTCTCCATTCAATACTTCTACCCTCAATCTGATATTATTGAAGACAAAACCATCTCTGAGCTTGTATTGTTACCCAGTAAATACTACTCCTTATATCTGAATCCATAAACAAAATTTCATCCCAATATTCATTATTGACATTTCCTTCAATTCCATCATAACTAAGTATATCTATAAATTCTAGTTTTGAAAGGTTTGATCCAGGAAGCTGGCTTAAAAAGGCTTCTGTAGGGGTCTCTTGAATAATGGCTTCATTTCCAAATAAATCTTCAAAATAAATAAAGGGGATAGTTTGAATAATTTTTATCTTGAAGGATTCAATAATTTGTAAGCCCCAGCTTTGGCCTTAACTGTTAGGTCCTTGAAAATTATGATTAATTCAGAGGTCTTGGCTTTCTTCATTTGTTTCTGAGTTTGGCCAATAGATCCAGAGGGTATTTTCAGCTTCATCAGTTCCAGACATGATTATTATAAAAGATAAAATATTATAAAAAAGTTGCTAATGGTTTCTTGATATTAAAAAGAATATTAATAATTATAATAGCTTCTTGTTAGAGGTAGATGAAATAAATAAGATAAATAAAATATTTCTGAAATAATCAATCCTCTTTGATAAGGGAGGAAGTCACTTCCAAAAACCTGAATCAATTGAAATTTTAAGTGATAAGGTGAGAAATATTTGGTTCTTCTTTGATAAGGCAGGAAGTCACTGCCAAAAATACTGGACTTGATTATTTAAATTGAATTTTACTGATTTTCTTATTTTCTTTGTTTTTGAACTATGTAAGTTGGATGTTTTCAGAATTGGCTTCAGCTGTACTTTTCTCATAGAGGGTAAGTAATCTCTATAATAAGCTAATTTTTTATCCAAAACTCTAAGTTCCTCCAATAGAAACCTTATTTCTTTCAATTTTTCCTTTTCTTCTCTTGATTGGTGACTTGAAGACTGACATTCTTGAAATCCATCTTCATACTCAAAAATGAATTCTTAATATTTCTTCTTCAATTTCCTTTGATCCAAAATCTCTTCATCCTCCAACAATTCATCCCCATAACATCCAAGCTTTGGCATCTTGAATGTTTTTTAATTTTATCAAAGATTATGATTTAATAAATTTTTTTGTTTTTATTCTTCCTTTTAAATTTTGAATTGATCTTACGATTAATGATATTGATAATTATTTTAAATAGAAATTGATAATGAAACTCCCAAGGATTTCATCCCAAAAACTTAAACCATTAGAGGTGGAATAAGAAACAGAAACCCGCCCCATTTGTTAAGTTGAAAATAGCCTTATGATACTTTTACAGTTAAAACTCTTTCATACCCAAATCTTCATTCTTATTTTTTTTAATTTTAATCAATTTTTTTTTTGAGATTTTTTTTGAACTTTCACTTCTCTTTTTTTTACATGCACAGAAAAATATGTTCAATTCATGAAACCCATTTTCCTCTTTCTTTTTTTTTTGAAGAATTATATTCACACATAAATTCTTGGCTATTTCTCCCAGTATTTTCCTTCCTTTATTCCTTTCTTCCAGGGCTTTACCTTTCCTATTTCTTAGGAATCCTTCTTCATTATTTATAAAGAGGTATCCATACTCTTTCAAAAAAGGATTTCCACCAAGAAGCTCCATATTATGCAAATTGAAGTATTCTTGTGGCCAAATTCTACAATCATAAAGAGCCTTCCTTGTTTGTGCCTCAGAGGAAAATACCTCCTCCCAATACTTGTCTCCCGCATTCCCCTTAATTCCTTCCTCATTCAATAGTTCCATGACATCTAATTTAGACAAGTCATATCCTGGAAGATTCTTCAACTATTTTCCTCTTTTTACTCTTGATGTCCCCTCAAAGTATATATCTTTGAATTCAATGTAGGGAAGAATTATGAAATCTTGCTCTTCTTCAGGTGTTGGAAGTTTCCAGTATGAAATTTCAACATAATACTTCAATTGAATTTCTTTATCCAAGTCCACTTCCTTTTATTTATCAATTATGCTTGGGCTTTTTGGGTTTGAATCATATGACAGAATAGTCTTGCTGAGATCCTTTTTCAATTGTGGGAATTCAACTTCTATCAAATTTTCTTCTGGCTTTGAATATGAAGATAATATTGGTTTAATTTCTTCAAAAGAGTAATGATTTATGTAGACCTACCAAATATTTTCATAAGCATGAGTGTGCTTTATTTTCTTCTTTGGATGATCTTAAGAAATTTCACAAATTTTGCATTCATCAGTTTGATTAAATTCTCCTCTATTGTATTCCTTTATGAACTCTTCATCTTTGAAAAATTCAATAATCTTATTTCTAAGATCTTCCAATGAGTCTTCACAGTATTGATCATTGTTCAGTTCTGATTTGATTTCAATTTCCATATCTTGTGGGAATTTTCACTTGGAAAATATGTCAAACAAATTTTTTCTGTTATGTATTGGTGGTCCTTCTTTGATTTCTGATTGTAAGGTTTGACTATGAAACAATAAGTAAATACTACCAACATTTTACTTATTATACTCTGAATGTCCTTATAAATAAAATAAATAAGATAGGCATAATTATAATAATAAAGAATTATTATAATTAAGGTGTAAAGATAATTATATTATTGAATAAATAAAATAGTAAAATTTATATTATAAGTAAATAATATAATAAATAAATATATTAATATATAATAATTAATATATTTAAACGCACTTTATTATTGTTACCAAAAAATAATAAAGGCGTAGAAAATTGTTTTTTATTAATGAAAAACAATTAATAACAATAATATTACTAATATTAAAGCCATAAATTAATATAAATACTATTTATATCAATGAGAGAATTATTAAAGTAATAATAAAGAGGAAATTATTATAATAAGAGAGAATAACCTACATTTAACACTTAGTATAACAATTTTGAATAATTTTGCGCCAAATAATATAAATACAGCTTGTTTAAATTGTATTTACAATAAAAAATAAGAGAAATTACAAATTTTCTTGATTTTATGTGGATTTGAGGTTTTCAAGAGAGATATAACAAAACAGTGGAATAATTGGAGTAATCACTTCAACAATGATGACTATAGTGAAGATTTTCTTTGGTCTTTACTAATATAATGGATTTATATATAAAGAATAAAGATTTTCCCTTTTAATTTAATTGTTTTATTGTTTTGATGCGTCTGAGGGGAAAATAGAGTAAAAATAGCTCTTCTTATAGTAAATAACTCCCTTCTAGAGTCCAGTAGGCTTCTAGTAGATGTGTACTGATGGTATCTAATGGAAATTATCAGTATTTTAAGGCTTAGTGATGATTGCATCATGATCAAACCATCTTATTCCATTATTACGCCATTATTTAGAGTTATCACTATAACTCTAAGTTTGATGACATCATAGGCTTGGAAAAAGCCTGAACTTTGTGGATTTGCCTATTATTAATCATAATCTAGTAGTATTTACCAGGTTTATCACTTATATGACTGTTAAACTTAAAAGAAGATGACAGTGAGTGATCATAAATGATCAATTTTAAGCTTAAACTTTGATCATTGATAACCTTTAAGTTATACATGCTACAGCTATTCTGAGAGTGGATTCTGATAGTTTGGAATGTCCTCATCAAATTTCCCAGCGCATTTCATTACATCATTAAAACTTTATTTTTGATGATTTTTCTTGTAACTCATCTTTTCTGTTGAAATATAATATTTTGCACTTCAAACCATGATTTCAAGGGGTTATACCTTGAATATTGTAATAAAAATTACGGCATTCTTCACCTATGAACTATTAGAATCTGACTGGCCTTCTTTTTCAAAGTTCGGACCCTTTTCACAACAAAGTGGGCAACCGCTCCATTGATTTTATTTAATAATACATTACAAGCTTTAACCTTGTTTATAGCTTGTGAAATAAAGCTCATATCTGTGCTCCTACAGTAATTATGTGGTAACTTTATTGTTGTTTTATCTCTCTATCTTGTATATTCCAAGAGATATCAGCTAAAAACCATGAATATATGCATTGACCAAAAAAGTGCATATATTCAGCTTGATTCCTTAAGTATTGACTTTAGATAATAGCTGAATAATTGTTTTATATGTATATTTTTATGGAAAATTTAATGGTTCAATCGAATTTACATGGTGTTTCATTGGTTTCTGAGTTAAATCAGGTTTTGTACCTTCTTTAAGGTATTATTACTTATACCTCAGTAATTATTGACTTTTCAGATATGCCATGGAAATGACATATTTGTATTTTGCCATGAGGAATCTAATGGTGTAATTTATTTTACATGTTTAGTCATTGGATTCTGATTTAATTCAGATTTTTGTACTTATTTATGGTATTTTACTAATTTTTGAGATAATTATCATAAGTGTAATTATTACAGAAATTTTGTTGTGACCTTTTTGGATATGTAGTCATATCTCAAAGGCTCACATCCCCTACCACCAACAAAGATTGTACCACAATCTGATATAGTTAGTTAGGGTATCATCCACTGTCCTACCTCTTCAATAAACTTTATTAGTCTTGAAGCTCAATAATGCTTGAGTTTTCTATTCTTTAGGCTTTCTTTGATGTCTAAACCTTCTTAATTGTCTATCAGAGTCTATTATATCCTTCTCAAGTAGCCATTTGTGCTCTTTAGTTTTATTTCTATACCTTACCAGCTATTCCCTTTCTTTTTTGTTTCTTGTCCTTCTTTGTTTAAGGACTTTCATAATTTTCTTTCCTTCTCCTTCTTCTACAGGGGGTATTTCAAGTGGGGGTTTATTTCTTAGTGGAAATAATTCCTTGTAACTTGAGCTGTAAGGTTTTATCAGACTTACAGCAAAAGTTGGATGTTTGTTCATTAATTCACCTGTGAGCTCTAATTGCACAGCATTAGGTCCATGTAGTGCTTTTATCATAAATGGTCCTGCAAAGGAATCTTTCAATTTCTTTGCGCCTTTTATATTGTTGAAATTTATAGTTGATACTAGGACCAAGTCTCTTATTTTGAAGTCAGGTGGCTTATGACTTTTATCCCATCTTTCTTTTTCATACTTGAAAAAATCTTGCATACATCTGTTTGCATGGTGTCTTGCTTTGTCAAGCATTGACTTGAAGCTGCTTTTTGTTGGTTGTATATCCACTAAATCCTTTTTGAGTGTATCATAAAGGAGTCTTGGATTCCAGCCTTTTTCTAGCATTGCAGGTTTCTTTCCAGTTGAAGAATTGATTGATGTCTTATATGCCAGTTCAAGAGCTGGTATTAATGTACTCCAATCATGGGTAAAACCATCATAACCTTTGAATTCTAGGCCATAAGAACAGAGTCTTCTAATCATGACTTCTAATGTCTGTATCATTCTTTCTGCCAGATCATCAGTTTGGGGGTGGTAAGATTTTGAGAATGATAGTTTTGTTTCAAACAGGTTATGGAGGTTTGTCCATAATGCTGAAGTGACTTTTGGGTCTCTATCACTTATGATATTTTGGACTAAACCTGTGTGGCTAATAGCTTTATTCCATATCATTATGGCTGTATCCATAGCTGTATCATCCTTGTTACATGGTAAAAACATTGGGGTTTTGCTATATCTGTCAACTAATACTAGGCAAGCATTGTGACTTCTGTCTCCTCCTGGGGGTATTGCTGCTACCCAAGCCATATGAACTATTTCCCAAGGGGATCTTGGTTCTTGGATTTAGATCATCATTCCAAATTTCTTACCTATGGCATCTGTCACAGGTTTGGCAGTATTCTGAAACATCTTTCTTCCAATTTGGCCACCAACAGCAGGTTTTTACCCTCTCTAGTGTTCTGTCTTCTGAGAGATTCCCAGCTGCAACACTATCATGACATTCATGTAGTATAGTGTTTATTAGAGTTCTATATGTTAGAGCCATTACACATGTATGTTTAGTTCTATGGTAAAGGATTCGATAAAGGAGGTGGAATCTTCCTTCATCATATGCTTTTTTCCATGTTTCATCTAGCTTTGATGAAATTGATGTGTCTTTACAGTCTCTCATTAAAGGTTGGCATAAGATATGGCAGTTTTTGTCCATTTTATACCTCTCTTTAGCTTGGTTAAAGAATTCTGTGCCTATATCTGTTACACATATGGCTTCTGTATGGTGCTCTTCCTGTGGTACCCATGCTGGATTTTCAGGTGTATTTTCCAAAGCACATCTGCTAAGACCATCTGCAGTTTTATGAATATTACCAGATTTATGAACCATAGTCATATTTCCTCTATATTCTTGGATGGCAATTTGCCATCTTAACATATTTCTATTTGGGGTTTTCATGTTAAGTAAATATTTTACAGTATTGCAATATGTAATTACATCAAATACTGTCCCATCTAAATAATAGTGTAATTTTTCTAAAGCCCATTCTGAGCAGAGGCATTCCATTGGGCCTGCGTCATATCTTTATTCTGTTGGATTTATATGTCTTGAAAATAAGCAAATTGGTCCTTCAACAGGTTTTTCTTGGATGATTTGTGTCTGGTGTAGTGCAGTGCCAAGTCCTTCTCCACAAGCATCAATGTATAGTTTAAAGGGTAGCTTTCAATCTGTAATTAGAAGGAATGGGGCATTTGTTAAGGAATTTTTCAATTCTTCATATGCCTTAACTCTTTCTTCAGTCATTTGATAGACTGTCTGTTGGTCACAGAGTTTATACATTGATTTAGCAATTCTGACAAAATCTTTTATATGTTGTCTGTAATAACCAGAAAATCCTAGAAATGATTTCATTTCTTTCTTTGTTTGGGCAATTGGTTTTAATAGAACTGCTGCTATTTTGCTCTTTCCTATGCCCAAGCTTAATCCAGATACAACATGTCCTAGTGCTTTCAGTTCACTGTATGCAAAATGACACTTTTTCAGAGAGATTTTCATGTTTACTTGGACTATTTTTTTGCAAGACTCTTTCTAGTCTTGAGAGGTGACTGTCCCAAGTCTCTGAGAAAATTATGATATCATCAATATAAATAATCAGCCATCCTTCTTATAATTCTTCAGGAAATATGGTATTTATCATCCTTTGGTAGTGGGATGATGCATTTTCTATACCAAATAGCATCCTGAGATATTCAAAGATTCCACAGTGGACTATTATCCTTAGTAGTTTCTTGGCATTTTCTGTTAATACATTCTGATGAAAACCCTTTAGAGCATCCATGGCTGTGAGGAACTTAGCCTGAGATAATTTTGTTAGTGTCTCATGGATTCTGGGTATTGGATATCTGTCAGGGATATTATAGGTGTTTAGAGCTCTAAGGTCCCCTACCATCCTTGATTTTCCATTATGCCAAGTTATAATGACAGGTGTAGTGACCTATACCTGTTCATTATGTCCTACGTTTCTTAAAGCTCCAAGGTTCATTAATTCTTTAATGCGTACCTCTAGAGCTTCTCTAGCTCTTGGGCTGGCTGGATAAGCTGGTCTTCTTAATGGAGGTGGATAAGGTTCCTCTAAATTAAGGATTATGTCTACCTCATGTCCAATGATGGCACCTAGTGGTTCCTTGTCAGTTTCAAACGCATTTTTATATTTAAATAAGAGGTCAATCAATTTTTCTTTCATTTTTACTGTTAATTCATGATTGAATTCTGCCTCTTTTAGCTTTTCAGTTATGAAAAAATCCATTTCTGAGCTTTTTTCTTCATTCTGAACAACTGTAATTTGTCTTTCATTATTGAGAAAGCCAAATATTTGTCTTTTATTGTCACCTATGGTAAAATATCTATCTTTTTGGTTAGAGATATCTATGCCATAAAGTGACAGGTAGTCATTTTCAATTATAAAATGGATACTAGTGCAGTTATCCATTACTAAAAATTCTACTTTCAATCTGATACATTGTGAAGGGTGGGGAAAAAAGAGTGTTAAGTCAATTATTCCAAGGGGCTTCATGATTTCACTTGCACTACTAAATTTGACTCCTTGTATTGGTATAGGTTTTTCTTCCCAATCTGGTACATTTGTTCTTGAATAACCTTTATCAACACAGGTGCAATATGCTCCTGTATCTAAGTTTACTTTTTCCTCTTGGTTTCCCACCATGAGAATACTTATACTTGATTTTCCAGTTGTATATCCCATCCCTTTTGCTGGTTTAGTTCTATACAATTTAGCATCTTGTATACTTGTGAGGTTTGTATTAGATGTTCCAACTTGTGGTAAGTTTGAATTGACATCCAGTACTTCATATATTAAGTCAATATTACTCATTTGTTCATTAATTATATTGATTTCATCACTTTCAGAAGTATCTTATTCTTCAGTGTCCTTTTCAAAATCAGATTCTTCTTCTTTTTCATTGTGGTCTTCTATTTCCACAATTTCATTGATTCTTGCTTTTTTAAGGCAATTATTGGCCAAGTGTCCAGTACCTCCACATTTGTGGCATTTTCTTTGCTCATTATTGTTGGATGTATTGGGCTTGAAAGCTTCTTGTGATTTGTCTTTTTTGATAAATGGCTTATTTGGACTTTTGATGTCCAATTTTTTCCAAGTTCTGCCAGTTTTTGTCCTTGTCACTATGTCTTCTAGTGCATTGATATACTCTTCTGTGGAGCATGGTTCTATACACCTACTTCTCAGGGCATGTTCCAACTCACCTCCACATTTCTTAAGTATTTTCATGTGTACCATTATTTGTGACATTTCTGGGTACAGTGCATTTAATATTTCAGGTTGTTTTAAGAACCAAGTCAAAGGTTTATCTTTGTCTGGGTAAAAGAAGGAGTTTTCAGATGAATTTTCTATTTTGTACCTCCAGGCATCAGTAGCCCACTGGGTGATTATTTCTTGTTACCACCAAGACAAGGTATTTTTGCCATTTGTTTGTCTTATGCCATAATACCATCTTTTTGCAGATCTCTCAAACAATGAGTGTAATCTTGCAGTGATCAATTCATCTGGTATGGCATAATCTTCTTGTAGCATTTCAATTGTGTTAATAAATGACATATGGTCATATTCACCTTCTCCTGTGAATGTTAGCCACTCTTTCAATTGGGCTGCTTCCTTTATAAAGACTGGGCTATTATCTTTGTGACTCAGGTCTGTTATGAATGGATTTGTTAATTCCTCTCTTGGTTTAACAGGGCTTCTTATGTGAGAAAATGGAGTTGATAATTTTGTCACATTTGAGTTAGCCTTATTAATTTTATCCATTGTTTCAGTGCTAAGCCTTATTTCACTTTGAGTCTCATCTTTCAGATGCATTATTGCTTCATTACTTTTTTCCACATGGTCTAAAAGTAATTTCTTGTGTGATTAAGTCTTTTCTGCAAATATTGCTACAGAAATACTTAATTTGTTCAATTTTTCTGTAAGATTATCAATACTCACGTCATAATTGATTGTCAAAGTTTCATCTTTAATATCCTTTATGTATTTATACGATTCTTGTTGTCCTTGTATTAATTTCTGAGTATTGTCAATTAAAACGTTTGGTTTGTTATTTTAAACAATAAATTTAATGTTTTCAATTTCCTTTTTGTTTTGTACAACAATTTTTGTTAAAGAAGATAAATTATTGGTTATTTCTTGTAATGATAGGAAACTATTTTTAATTTCTGTTAAAGTACTCACAACATCTTTGGACAAGGTTATGTCTTTGGGAAATGAGGTTGTCTCATTCTTTGTTCCTCATTGTCCTTGAATTCCATCAAGGTTCTGGCCATGTTGAATACATTATCAATGGAATCCTTTTGGATTTTTGGAATCCTGTAGCTTGGCGAATATGGTTCTCTCCAGTTCTTTTTCTTGTTCTTCTTCTCTCCTTGGGGAAGTGGGTTGGCTTGGGGCTTGCTGGTAGAAGCTACTGGGGCTTCTTCCTTGGATGCCACCTTCTTTTTTGCATGGTACTCCTTGATATTTTTTATTTGAGGTTTGGATGATAGTGGATTCCATCTATTGGAGTATCTCACTATTTCCTCCTCTTTGAGGAACGTTTTGAGGATGTGCCAGGAGCTTATCACTCCTTGGTGTATTTGAGGCAACATTTCCCAGTCCTTGTCTTTGTACACTGTGTAGTACTGCTTTTACTGGCTCATGTAAATGTCTATCTGAGCCCTATTAATGTGATTTGTACCTACTTGAGTTACTCATACTTAGTTCTAACTCTGGTTCAGATATCATAGGCATTTCTGGGATTTGCCTTTGGGATAAGGCACTTCCTTGTGTGGATTCTGTTCCACTGGGGATATTGCCCTTTATTTTCCCTTTTGAGGGATCAATTCTACCTCTGAGTCCATCTCCATCTGATTGGATGGAGTATTGGGAACCTCTTCTGGTAGTAATAATTTAAGAAATAAGAAATAAGAAGGTTTCAGGACAAGAATTCTTCTTATGGCAATTTATAAAGGAGGTACTCACCTTCAGAGTCCTGAATAGTGGGTCCTGGAAAGTCTAATTTATTAGAATTCTTTTTATTAGTGACAATTGGTGTTGGAGAGCTTGGGCAAGTTTCTTCCACCAATCTTTCAACAGTGGTTTGGTTGTTTTCTGTTGGATTGTCTTCAAACACTAAAAAAGACAAATAAATATAAGTATTTTATATAAGAAGTGTTATTTTTTGGTAAGATATGGCAATTTTCTATGTAAAAAGTTCTTTTTATATCTTTGAATAAATGAGATGTATCAAAAAATGAATAAAACAAAAATTTGTATTTTTTTTCTTTTTTATTGGTTTTTATTATTTTTTTATTATTTTTTGTGTTTTTATTTTGAAAGAATGAAATAAGAATGAATATGATTCTATTATTAAATTAATTTATGATATAAAATTATTTCTGATTTTTAAAATATATTTTTTTAATCACTAGAGTCACTCAAAGAAAGTTCTTGCAAGTCTAAGCATGTGAAAAACCATGTGTAAGACAGTAAAATTGCTTTCTAAAGGCCTCAATAGCTTTCAAAATCACTAAATATAGAATTATTATATATTTTCATGATTATAATTATAATTTATTACTTGATAAACCCAATTAGAATCTTTTTTAAAGGTCTTTTAAAGTAAATATCATGGCCAGGCCCCCAAATGTAAGGTTTGACTATGAAACAATAAGTAAAAATTACTAATATTTTACTTATTGTACTCTGAATTTCCTTATAATTAAAAAAAATAAGATAAAAATAATTATAATAATAAATAACTATTATAATTAAGGCGTGAAGATAATTATATTATTGAATAAATAAAATAATATAATTTATATTATAAGTAAAAAATATAATAAAAAAATATATTAATATATAATAAATAATATATTTAAAAGCAATTTATTATTGTTACCAAAAAATAATAAAGGCGTAGAAAATTGTTTTTTATTAATAAAAAACAATTAATAGCAATAATATTACTAATATTCAAGTCATAAATTAATATAAATATTATTCATATTAATTAAAGAATCATTAAAGTAATAATAAAGAGAAAATTATTATAATAAGAGAGAATAACCTACTTTTAACACTTAGTATAATAATTTTGAATACTCTTGTGCCAGATAATATAAATACAACTTGTTTAAATCGTATTTACAATAAAAAATAAGAGGAATTACAAATTTTCTTGATTTTACATGGATTTGAGGTTTTTAAGAGAAATATAACAAAACAGTGGAACAATTGAAGTAATCACGTCAAAGATGATGATTATAATTAATATTATCCTTTGACTTTACTAATATAATGGATTTATATATAAAGAATAAATATTTTACCTTTTAATTTAATTTTTTTAATGTTTTGATGTGTCTGAGGGGAAAATAGAGTAAAAATAGCTCTCTTTATAGTAAATAACTCCCTTCTAGAGTCCAGTAGGCTTCTAGTAGATGTGTACTGATGGTATCTACTCAAAACAATCAGTATTTCAAGCTTTAGTGATGATTAAATCATGATCAAACCATCTTATTCCATTATTATGCCATTATTTAGAGTTATCACTATAACTCTAAGTTTGATGACATCATAGGCTTGGCAGAAGCCTAAAATTTGTGGATTTTCTTAGTATTCATCATAATTTAATAGTATTCTCCAGTTCTATCACCTATATGACTGTTAAACTTAAAATAAGATTACAGTGAGTGATCATAAATCATCAATTTTAAGCTTAAACTTCGATCATTAATAACTTTTAAGTTATACATGCGACAGCTATTCTGAAAGTGGATTCTAATAGCTTGGCATGTTCGTATTAAGATTCGGAGGGCATTTCATTACATCATTAAAACTCTATTTTTGATGATTGTTCTTGCAACTAATCCTTTCTGTTGAAGTATAATATTTTGAACTTCAAACCATGATTTCAAGGGGTTATACCTTGAATATTTTAGTAACAATTACGTCATTCTTCATGTATGAACTATTAGAAGCTGAATGTCTACTTTTTTAAAAGTTTGGACCATTTTCACAACAAAGTGGTCAACAGCACCATTGAGTTTATTCAATAATCCATTACAAGTTTTAACCTTGTTTATAGCTTGTGAAATAAAGGTCATATCTGTGCGCCTACAGTAATTATGTGGTGACTTTATTGTTGGTTTATCTCTACATCTTGTATATTTCAAGAGATATTAGCTAAAAGCCATGAATATATGCATTGACCAAAAAAGTGCATATATTCAGCTTAATTCCTTAAGTATTGACTTTAGACAATGGCTTTATAATTGTTTTGAATGTATACATTTATGAAAAATCCAATGGGAAAATTTATTTCACATGTTGTTTCATTGGTTTCTGAGTTAAATGAGATTTTGTACCTTCTTTAAGGTATTATTACTTATACTTCAGTACTTATTGACTTTTCAGATATGCCATAAATATGACATATGTGTATTTTACTATGAGGAATCTAATGGTGTAATCTATTTCACATGGTTATTCATTAGATTCTTAGTTAATTCAGATTTTTGTACCTATTTATGGTATTTTACTCATTTTTGAGATAATTATTATAAGTATAATTATTACAGAAATTTTGTTGTGACCTTTTTGGATATGTAGTCATATCTCAAAGGCTCAAACTGAGCCATTAACCAAAACATGATATAATATACCATTGGTGTCAATTTGTTTATAGATTCTTTTATTCTTGTTTTTTCCTGATTCATTGATCTATTCCATATACCAGTTTAAGTTTTCATCTTTTTTCCATATATACCCCTTGCTGTTTTCAGGTTCATCATCAATTTTCCAGTATTCAGGGAATGGGATTAAGTTTAGGTTGTTTATGTGAGGGTTTTTGCTTTTAATATAATCATCATATTCACTTGAAGTTTGTAAGGTTTGACTATGAAACAATAACTAAAAATTACTAATATTTTACTTATTGTACTATCAATGTCCTTATAAATGAAATAACTAAGATAAAAATAATCATTATAATTATGGCGTAAAATAGTTATATTATTAAATAAATATAATAATATAATAAAATGAATATATTTATATAAGATAATTAATATATTTAAAAGCACTTTATTATTGCTACCCACAAATAATAAAGGAATAAAAAAATTTTTTTAATTAATAAAAAACAATTAATAACAATAATATTACTAATATTAAAGTTATAAATTAATATAAATACTATTTATATTAACTATAGAATTATTAGAGTAATAATAGAGAAAGATTATTATAATAAGAGAAACAACCTACTTTTAATGCTTAATAGAATAATTTTGAATACCTTTGCGCCTAGAAATGTAAATACAACTTATTTAAATTGTAGTTACAATAAAACTTAAGAGAAATTACAATTTTTCTTGATTTTATGTGGAATTGAGGTTTTTAAGAGAAATTCAAACAAAACAATTAAATAATTGCAATAATCACGGCAGAGATAAAGATTATTATAAGATTATCTTTGGTATCTAATAATATAAAGAATAAAGAAATTACCTTTTTATTCAATGATTTAATGTTTTGTAAGCGTCTGAGGGGGAAATAGAGTGAAAAGAGCTCTATTTATATTAAATTCCCTCCTCCTAGAGTCCAACAGGCCTCAAGTAGACGTTCACTGATCATATCCACTGGAATTGAGCAATAATTTAAGGTTTGGTCATGATTACATCATGATCAAACCATCTTATCTCATTATTACGCAATTATTATTTAGAGTTATCACTATAACTCTAAGTTTTGATGATGTCAAGGCTTGGAAGAACACCAAAACTTGTTTATTTTATTAGTTTTAATCAGAAACTAACAGTATTCACCGACTCTATCACTCATATGACTGTTAAACATATTTAAGGTTACAGTGAGTGATCATAAATGATCAAATTAAGCTCAAACTTTGATCCTTAATAACTTTTAAGTTTTACACGCTACAGCAATTCAGAGAGTGAATTATAATAACTTGTCATATCCGTATTATGCCTCCAAGAGAATTTTATTACATCATCAAAACTCTATTTTTGATGATTTTCCTTGTAACTCATCTTTTCTGTTGAAACTTAATATTTTAAACTTCAAACCACAATTTCAAGGGCTTATACCCTGAATTTTATGATAAAAAATTATGTCATTCTTCACAAATTAACTGGTAGGATCTGACTGTCTACTTATTTATAAGTTTGGACCACTTTCACTTAAAAGTGGTCAACAGCTCTATTGATTTTAATCAATGATCCCTTACAGGTTTTAACCTTGTTTATAGCATGTGAAATAAAGTTCATTTCTGTATTCCTACAGTAATTACGTGATGTTTTTCTTTTTGGTTCATCACTCTATCATGCATATTTCAAAAGATATTAGCTAAATTCCTTGAATATATGCCTTGACCAAAAAAGTGCATATATTCAGCCTAACTCCTTAAGTATTGACTTTGGAGATTAGCTTCTTAATTTTTTTATGTGTGGAATTTTATGGAGAATCCAATGGTACCATTTATTTGACATGTTGTTTCATTGGTATTTGAAATAATTAAGGATTTATGTTTTTCATAAGGTATTATTACTTATAACTCATTAAATATTGACTTTACAGATATGACATAAAATTGGTATATGTGTATTTTAGCATGGGGATTCCAATGGTATAATTTATTTAACATGTTTATTCATTGTGTTTTAAGTTAAAACAAGTTCTATGCCCATTTATGGCATTTTTGTAGTTTTAAGATAATTCATTTTAATGTATAATTATTTTAAATATTTCTTGTGACCTTTTTGGGTATGTGGTCATATCTCAAAATTTCACATTCCCTACCACCATAAAATATTGTACCACAATCTGATATGTGTAATTAGGATATCATTGACTGCCCTACCTCTTCAATAGACTTTGTTAATCTTGAAGCTCAATAATGCTTAACTTTTCTATTCTTTAGGTTTTCTTTCATGTCTGAACCTTCTTAGTAGTTTATCAGCATTTTTTATATCTTTCTCAAGTAGCCATTCATCTTCTTGAGTTGAATTTCTATACCTTACAAGGTATTCTCTTTCTTTTTTGTTTCTTGTCCTTCTTTCTTTAAGGTCCTCTCCTTCTTCCAAGCAGGGAATTTCAAGTGGGGGTTTATTTCTTAATGGAAATTGCTCTTTGTCACTTGAGCTGTAAGGTTTTATAAGACGTACAGGAAAGGTTGGGTGTTTGTTCATTAATTCACCTGTGAGTTCCAATTTCACAGCATTGGGTCCATGAAGTGCCTTTATCATAAATGGTCCTGTAAAGGAATCTTTCAATTTCTTTGGGCCTTTTATGTTATTGAAATTAATGGTTGATAATAGGACCAAGTCTCCTATTTTGAAGTCAGGTGTTTTATGAATTTTATCCCATCTTTCTTTTGCATATTTAAAAGAATCTTGCATACATCTGTTTGCATGGTGTCTTGCTTTTTCAAGCATTATCTTAAAACTGCTTGCTGTTGGATGTATATCCACTAAGTCCTTTTTGAGGGGTACATAAGGAAGTCTTGGATTCCAACCTTTTTCTAGCATTGCTGGTGTTTTGCCAGTAGAAGAATGGATTGATGTTTTATATGCCAGCTCAAGAGCTGGTAGTTGTGTACACCAATCATGGGTAAAACCATAAGAATCTTTGAATTATAGTCCATAAGCACAGAATCTTCTGATCATATGCTCCAAGGTTTGTATCATTCTTTCTGCTAAACCATCAGTTTGAGGATGGTAAGCTGTTGAGAATGATAACTTTGTCTCAAACAAGTTATGGAGATTTGTCCATAATGCTGAAGTGAATTTTGGGTCTCTGTCACTTATAATATTCTGTAATAAGCCTGTATGGCTAATGACTTTATTCCATATCATTATGGCTGTGTCCATAGCTGTGTCATCTTTGTGACATGGTAGGAACATGGGAGGTTTGCTATACCTGTCAACTAATACTAGGCATGCATTATAGCTTCTGTCTTCTCCTGGAGGTAATGCTGTCACCCAATCCATATGAACTATTTCCCAAGGGGATTTTGGTTCTTAGATTTGGATCATCATTCCAAATTTCTTTCCTGTGGCTCTGTTGGCTTTTTGACATCTGTCACAGGTTTGGCAGTATTCTGCAACATCTTTCTTCCAATTTGGCCACCAAGAGCAGGTTTTCACCCTTTCTAGTGTTCTGTCTTCTGAAAGATGTCCAGCTGCAACACTATCATGACACTCATATAGAATAGTGTTTATCAGGGCTCTATCTGTTAAGGCAATAACACATGTGTGTTTTTTTCTATGGCAAAGGATTCCATCAAGGTGGTGGAATCTTCCTTCATTATATGCCTTTTTCCATGTTTCATCTAATTTTGATGAAAGTGATGGATCTTTGCAGTCTTTCATTAGAAGTTGGCTTAAGATATGGCAATTCTTGTCTATCTTATAGCTTTCTTTAACTTGGTTAAAGAATTCTGTACCAATGTCTGTAACACATATTCCTCCTATATGGTGCTCTTCCTGTGGTACCCACGCTGGATTGTCAGGGGTATTTGCTAGAGCCCATCTGCTAAGACCATCTGCATTTATATGAATATTACCAGATTTATGAGCAATAGTCATATTTCCTCTATATTCTTGGATAGCAATTTGCCATCTCAGCATGTGTCTATTTGGAGTTTTCATATTTAATAGAGATTTTACAGCATTACAATCTGTAATCACATCAAATACTGTTCCATTCAAGTAATAATGTAATTTTTCTAAAGCCCACACTAAGCAGAGGCATTCCATTTGGCTTGCTTCATATCTTGCTTCTGTTGGCTTTATCTGTCTTGAAATAAAACAAATTTGTCCTTCCACTGGTTTATCATTGATAATTTGTGTCTGGTGTAGTGCAGCACCTAGTCCTTCTCCACATGAAGCAATGTAAAGCTTGAGGGGTAGTTTCCAATCTGGAATTAGAAGAAATGGGGCATTTGTTAAGGAATTTTTTAATTCTTCATATGCCTTGACTCTTTCTTCTGTCATTTCATAGACTGTTTGTTGATCACATAGTTTATACAAGGATGTGGCAATTTTTGCAAAGTCCTTTATATGCTGTCTATAGTAGCCAGAAAATCCTAGGAATGATTGCATTTCTTTTTTGGTTTGAGACATTGGTTTAAGTAGTACTGCTGCTACTATATTCTTGTCTCTGCCTAGACTAAGTCCAGATACAACATGTCCTAGTGCTTTTAGTTCATCGTATGCAAAATGACACTTTTTCAAGGAAATTTTCATATTCACTTGCACTATTTATTGTAGTACCCTTTCTAGTCTTGTAAGGTGATTTTCCCAAGTTTCTGAGCAAACTATGATATCATCAATATAGATAAGTAACCATCCTTCTGATAATTCTTCAGGAAATATGGTATTCATCATCCTTTGATAATGGGAAGGTGCATTTTTTATGCCAAATGGCATTCTTAAGTATTCAAAAATCCCACAGTGGACTATTATCCTCAGTAGTTTCTTGGCATTTTCTGTTAAGAAATTTTGATGAAAACCCTTTAAAGCATCCATGGCTGTAATGAACTTAGCTTGTGACAATTGTGTCAATGTCTCATGGATTCTGGGTATCGGATATCTGTCTGGAATTGTATAGGTGTTCAGGGCTCTGAAGTCTCCTATCATTCTTGATTTTCCCTTATTCCAAGCTATAATGACAGGTGTAGTGACCTCTACCTGTTCATTATGTCCTACATTTCTTAATACTCCAAGGTCCATTAATTCTTTCATGTTTACCTCCAAGGCTTCTTTAGCTCTTGGAGTAGCTTGGTAAGCAGGTCTCCTTAGTAAAGGTGGGTAAGGCTTTTCCACATTAAGAATTATATCCACCTCATGCCCAATTATGGCACCTAGTGTCTCTTTGTCAGTTGCAAGGGCATTTTTTTACTTAAATAAGAGGTCAATCATTTTGTCTTTCATTTTTTCTGTTAATTCTTCATTGAATTCTGGCTCTTTGAGTTGTTCAGATATAAAAAGTTCCTTTTCTGGTCTTTTCTCTTCATTCTTAATAACTGTATTTTTTTTGTTTTTTAAGAAGCCAAACTTTTGTCTTTTGTTGTCTCCTATGATATAATATCTTTCTTTTTGGTTAGAGATATCTATACCATAAATTGATAAGTAGTCATTTCCAAGTATGAAGTGATTACTAGTACAGTTGTCCATTACTACAAACTCTACTTTAATTCTTACACATTGTGAGGTGTGAGGAAAAATTAGTGTTAAATCAATTTTTCCAAGGGCCTTCATGCTCTCACCCACACTACTAAATTTGACACCTTGTATTGGCATAAGTTTTTCTTTCCAATCTGGGATAATGGTTTTTAAATAACTTTGACCAACATAGTTACAATATGATCCTGTATCCAAGCTCACTTTTCCTTCTTGGTTATCAAACATAACAATACCTATACTTGATTTGCCAGCTGTATATCCCATTCCTCTTGCAGGTTTGGTTATATACATTTTGGCATCTTGTATATTTGTCAGGTTTGTGTGAGATGTTTCAACTTGTGGTAAGTTTGAGTTAACATCTAGTACTTCATAAAGTATATCAATATTATGAATTTGTGCATTAATTATATTAATTTTATCACTTTCAGAACTTTCTGACTCTTCTGTTTATTTTTCAGAGTCAGATTCCTCCTCTTTGTCATTGTGGTTTTCTGTTTCCACAACTTCATTAATCTCTGCCTTTTTGAGGCATTTATTGGCTAAGTGTCCAATACATCCACATTTATGGCATTTTCTTTGCTCATTATTGTTGGATGTATTGGGCTTGAAAGCTTCTTTTGATTTATCTTTTTTGATAAATGGGTTATTTGGACTTTTAATGTCTAATTTCTTCCAAGTTCTGTGAGTTTTTGTTCTTATCACTATGTCCTCTAGTGCATTGATATACTCTTCTGTAGAGCATGGCTCTATACACCTGCTGCTCAGGGCATGTTCTAGGACTCCTCCACATTTCTTAAGTATTTTCATGTGCACCATCTTCTGTGACATTTCTGGGTACAATGCATTGAGTCTTTTGACTTGTTTTAAGAACCAAGTTAAATGTTTGTCTTTGTCTGGGTCAAAGAAAGAATTTTCAAATGCATTCTCTATCTTGTACCTCCAGGCATCATTAGCCCACTTGGTGATTATTTCTTGTTTCCACCAAGAACAGGTATTTTTGCCATTTGTTTGTCTTATGCCATAATACCATCTTTTTGAAGATTTTTCAAACAATTAATGTAATATTGCAGTAATTAATTCATCTGGTATGGCATAACCTGCTTGTAGCATGTCAATTGTCTTGATAAATGACATGTGGTAATATTCACCTTCTCCTGTGAATGATGGCCATTCTTTTAATTGAGGTGCTTCCTTCATTAAGACTTGGTTATTGTCTTGGTGACTTAATTCTGTTATGAATGGATTTGTTAATTCCTCTTTTGGTTTAACAGGGCTTCCTATGTGAGAAATTGGAGTTGATAACTTTGGCATATTTGAGTTAGCCTCATTAGTTTTATCCATTTTTTTGGTAATAAGCCTTATTTCATTTTGAATGTCATCTTTCAGATGCATTCTTGATTCATCACTCTTTTCCACATGGTCCAAAAGTAATTTTTGGTGTGATGAAGTCTTTTCTTCAAATTGCTGTACAGAAATACTTAGTTTGTTTAATTTTTCTGGAATATTGTCAATACTAACGTCATAATTGATTGTCAAAGTTTGATCTTTGATATCTTTTATTTATTTATACAATTCTTGTTGTCCTTGTATTAATTTTTGAGTGTTATCAATTAAAATCTTTGGTTTATTATTTTAAACAATAAACATAATGTTGTCAATTTTGTTTTTATTTTGCACAACAATTATTGTTAAAGAAGATAAGTTATTGTTTATTTCTTGTAATGATAATAAACTGTTTTTAATTTCTTTTAGAGGTAATATACTATTTTAAATTTCTGTTAAAGTATTTACAACATCTTTTGACAAGTTTATTACTTTGGGAAATGAGGCTGTTTCATTCTTTGTTCTTCCTTGTCCTTGAATTCCATCAAGGTTCTGGCCATGTTGAATACATTGTCCATGGCATCCTTTTGGATTTTTGGAATCCTGTAGCTTGGGGAATATGGTTTTCTCCTATTCTTTTTCTTGTTCTTCTTCCCTTTTTGGGGAAGTGGGTTGGCTTGGGGCTTGCTGGTAGAAGCTACTGGTGCTTCTTCCTTGGTTGCCTCCTTCTTTTTGGCATTGTTCTCCTTGATCTTTTTTATTTGAGGTTTGGATGATAGTGGATTCCATCCATTGGATTATCTCACTATTTCCTCCTCTTTGAGGAACTTTTTCAGGATGTTCCAGGAGTTCATCACTCCTTGGTGTATTTGGGGCGACATTTCCCAATCCTTGTCTTTGTACACTGTGTAGTACTGTTTGTACTTGTGAGCCTTAGAGGTAATTTCATATACCCAAAAGGCCACAAATACAAAAATAACATATTAATATAAATAAAAAAAAATTATTTATATTATTAAAATAAAAATCAAAATATAAATATAAAATTATATTAAAAATAAAAAATTAATTACAATTTAAAAATAAAAATACATTAAAATTTTGTAAGTATAAAATTACATTTATACTTGAAAAAATTAAGTAAAAATGAAATTTTAACAAAATTGTGAAAAAATAAATAAATTTGGAAAAAAGTTAAATAAAAATTATTATAACTTTTTATCCAATAAATAAACACATAAAAATTATTTCACCATTGGATTCCTCATAAAAAATCAGGTGGGGTCACCTCTGAGTGAAATTCTTGTAACTCAACTCTAAATAAGCTTAAATTAAGTTTTTAGTATTTTCAATACAAAAGTTTAAAATCCTCAAAACTTTATTTTAATTCACACCACATGTGGTGTTAACCATTAAATTCTGTGTTAAAATTGAGGTGTTGTGTTTAGTTTAGAAGTTATGAGGAATTGAAGTATTTTCAATTGAATTCAATTGAAATGTCAAAATGTGCGCGTGTATTACATAAGTGAACTTTGATTTACATATGAGGTGTCAATTATTACTGTATTGTACTGTACAATTGAATTGAATTACATATGTAAATTATAAGTATAATACATGATGAGGAATTAAAGGAAAAATAAATTGGAAAGATTAAATTTGGGGGGGGAAAGGAACTCCAGCTCTAAGGGGGAGCTAGACCCCCAAAATCCTTGCTGACAGGCGTGGGATGTCAAAATTCATGCAAAAGTTCATCACTTTTGGCCTGGAATTGAGTTACAGGGTCTGTGAACTCAATTCATGAGGAGGTTTTGATACCAACTGGCGTAGTTTTAGCTGTTGCCAAGAGGGTAAAACTACCCTTAAGATAAAACAATCATGGTAAAAACAGTTTTAACTGGTTTCTACGCCTCTGACACACATTCTGACGTGTTTTGAAGGCTCCAGGCCTGGTATTGCTATGGTAATGGCTGATTTAAGGGTCCAAAATGGCTAAAAATGGCTTAAAATGGCTTAAACCAGCCCTTTTTGGTCTGAACCAGGGTTCAATGATGCCATAATTGGCTTTTATGTTGTCAGACTGTTTTTCACGACTGACAAGAGTAAATTTTACTTTTGGAGTAAGAGAATTGGTGGCTATAAAAGAATATATTCTTTGCCCCACTTTTCTCTTCATGTTAGAATCTTTTCCTTTTATTAAGTAGTTTAAAGACTGTTAAACCAATCAATAAAACATTCCAACCACCTTTTTGAAATCATTTTGCACCTTTTAGCCACGTGAAAAAGTTATTATAATCATTGTTTGTAACTCTTATAATCATTTTTACCTCTGAACCACTCCAAAAGTGAATTAAAGCATCTTTCATCACTGTAAACTTTGTCACTTTGTTTCCAAATTCACTCTGGTCACTTTTGGGCGTGTTTTCTCTTTAATATTCTTTTTAAAGACTTTGTTCTTTAATTAATTGCTTGCAGTTCTTTGCTCAATTAATTCCAATTGAAATTGCTCTTGAAGAAATTTCTTTTGTAGCCTTAAAATATCTCTTGTAGAGTATTTTTTGGATAAATTTTTATTGTTGGTAAAACAATAAATTTTTATAATATTATTGTTTTATACTAATAAAGTTATAAACAATAAAGTTGGTGTGTTTTCTCTTAAAAATAATATTTCTTACTATTTTTAATTGATTTTTACCTTATACAAATTTTGAGGATAGGAAAAGTATTTGATTTTTAATCAAAGTTTCATATCCACACCTTACAGTACTGGCTCATGTAAATGTCTATTTGAGCCCTCTGAATGTGATTTGTACCTGTTTGAGTCACTCATGCTAAGTTCTAACTCTGGTCCAGATATCATGGGCATTTCTGGGACTTGCCTTTGGCATAAGGCACTTCCTTGTGTAGATTCTGTTCCACTGGGGATATTGCCCTTCCTTTTCCCTTTTGAGGAATCAATGCTACCTCTGAGTCCAGCTCCATCTGATTTGATGAAGTATTTGGAGCCTCTTCTGGTAGTCATACTTTAAGAAAAATAAGAAATAAGAGAATTTTAGAACAGGAATTCTTCTTATGGCAATTTATAAATGAGGTAGTCACCTTCAGAGTCCTGAATAGTGGGTCCTGGAAAGTCCAATTTCTTGGCTTTCTTTTTATTAGTGATTATTGGTGTTGGAGAACTTTGACAAGTTTCTTCCACCAATCTTTCAACAGTGGTTTGGTTGTCCTCTGTTGGATTGTCTTCAAACACTAAAAAAGACAAAGAAGTATAAGTCTTTTATATAAAAAGTGTTATTTTTGGTAAGATATGGCAATTTTCCACGTAAAAATTGCTTTATATCATAAAAAATGAAACTAAATCAAGAAATGAAATTAAAATGAATAAAAAATAACTTTTTTTATTGGCTTTTTATTCATAATTCTTTTTTATATTTTTATTTTTAAAGCATAAAAAAAATGTGTATGATTCTTTTATAAAATTAATTTATAATATTAAATTATTTTTAATTTATAAAATATCTTTTTTAATTACTAGAGTCACTCAAAGAAAGTTCTTGCAAGTCTAAGGATGTGAAAAACCACGTGTAAGGCAGTACAATTGCTTTCCAAATGCCTCACTATTATTTAAAATCAATAAATATAAAATTATTATATGATTTTATGATTATAATTATAATTTATTATTGGATAAACCCAATTAGAATTCTTTTAAAGGTCTTTTAGAGTAAATATTATGGCCAGTCCCCCAAATGTAAGGTTTGACTATGAAACAATAAGTAAAACTTACTAATATTTTACTTAGTGTACTATGAATGTCCTTATAAATGAAATAATTAAGATAAAAATAACTATAATAATGAAGAATTATTCTAATTATGGCGTAAAATAATTATATTATTAAATAAATATAATAATATAACTTATATTATAAAAGAAATAACATAATAAAATAAATATATTAATATAATATAATTAATATATTTAAAAGCACTTTATTATTGTTACCAACAAACAATAAAGGCATAAAAAAATGGTTTTTATTAATAAAAAACAATTAATAACAATAATATCACTAATATTCAAGTTATAAATTAATATAAGTACTATTTATATTAATTATAGAATTATTAGAGTAATAATAGAGAAAAATTATTATAATAAGAGAAATAACCTACTTTTAATACTTAATATAATAATTTTGAATACTTTTACGCCTATAAATGTAAATACAACTTATTTAAGTTGTAGTTACAATAAAACTTAAGAGAAATTACAATTTTTCTTGATTTTACGTGGAATTGAGGTTTTTAAGAGAAATTTAAACAAAACAATTAAATAATTGCAATAATCACTTCAGAGATGAAGATTATTATAAGATTATCTTTGTTCTTTAATAAGATAAAAACTTTATATATAAAGAATAAAGAAATTACCTTTTTATTCAATGATTTAATGTTTTGTAAGCGTCTGAGGGGGAAATAGAGTGAAAAGAGCTCTATTTATATTAAATTCCTTCCTCCTAGAGTCCAACAGAATTTTAGTAGACCTTCACTGATCATATCCACTGGAATTGATCAATATTTTAAGGTTTGGGGATGATTACATCATGATCAAACCATCTACCCCAAAATTCGTGGTTTTTGTTAGCTTTAATCATAAACTAACAGTATTCACCAATTCTATCACTCATATGACTGTTAAACTTCATTTAAGGTTACAGTGAGTGATCATAAAGTATTAAATTAAGCTCAAACTTTGATCCTTAATGCCTTTTAAGTTTTACACGCTAAAGCAATTCAGAGGGTGAATTCTCATAGCTTTGCATAACCTTATTATGCTTCCAAGAGCATTTCATTACATCATCAAAACTCTATTTTTGATGATATTTCTTGTAACTCATCTTTTCTGTCGAAATTTAATATTTTAAACTTCAAACCATGATTTCAAGGGCTTATACCCTGCATTTTATAATAAGAATTACCTCATTCTTCACTAATGAACTATTAGAATCTGACTGTCTACTTATTTTTAAGTTTGGACCACTTTCACAACAAAGTGGTCAACAGCTCTATTGATTTTAATCAATAATCTGTTACAGGTTTTAGCCTTGCTTATAACTTGTAAAATAAAGTTCATTTCTGTATTCCTACAGTAATTACGTGATGAATATTTCAAAAGATATTAGCTAAACTCCTTTAATATATGCTTTGACCAAAAAAGTGCATATATTCAGCTTAACTCCTGAAGTCTTGACTTTGGAGATTAGCTTCTTAATTGTTTTATGTGTGGACTTTTATGGAGACACCAATTGTACCATTCATTTCAAATGTTGTTTCATTTGTATTTGAAACAATTAAGGATTTATGTTTTTATAAGGTATTATTACTTATAACTCATTAAATATTGACTTTACAGATATGCCATAAAAGTGGTATATGTGTATTTTACCATTGGGAGTCCAATGGTAAAATTTATTTAACATGCTTATTCATTAGTGTTTAAGTTAAACCAGGTTTTATGCCTATTTATGGCATTTTTGTAGTTTTAAGATAATTAATTTTAATGTATAATTATTTCAAATATTTCTTGTGACCTTTTTGAGTATGTAGTCATATCTCAAAGGTTCACAAAGTTTTTAAATGTCTGTTGTTCCATTCCTCCCACTTTTTGGGATCAAAGGTAGCCCATTCCTTGTTCTATTTTATTGCCTTGTCTAAATACCAGGCTAATGACTTTGGCTGCTCTGGCTTCATTTGTGTTGATAGTTCTTCTGTTTATGGTCCCTGTTCTGGCTCTTGTGTTTCTACCTCTTGGTCCTCTTCCACTTCCTCCTGATATTCATTCTATATTCCCCTATCCATCATGGATAATATTTCATCTAAATTACATTCCATAGGCTTTATCTTTTGATAAGCTTTGTTTTTAATTGATTTGAAAATACTTTTTATTTTTGCTTTAGATGTATCTTCAGATTATTTTAATCTTAATTATCTAAACCAATCCTTGCTTTTTCCCATTGAACAAAGCTCCATTCATCTTTGTGGTTCTGCTTGCCATCCTAACATATGGGGTTTGCATATTGGCATACATAATCTTCTACCATCTGCTTCTTGATAGCTAAATATTTCACCTTCTTGCTGTGAAAAGACCAATCTAATGTTCTTTTTTTCCAAGAAGGGACTTCCAAGGACCGTATGTACTGCTCCCCTGGCAATGTAGAAATGAATTTCTTTTTTTTCTCCAGAAGGCAAGATTACTTGTGTGAATTCAGCTACCCCAAGTAATGATGTTGTATGTCCTCCAATTCCTCTTAAATTCATGTTAGGTTTTCTTTTTGTAAGAGAGGCTTTTATTTCTGCATCTTGAGTTATCATGTTGAGCTCTTATCCTGTATCTACCAGTTCCATTACTGGATATTCTTCTTTGCCAACAAATACTTGCATAAACCCAAAGTGACAGGCATAATGATGTCTTGGTTTTTCAAATTCTTTAATCTTTATAAAAATAAAATCTTCTTTAATTTCCAAATTGTTAACTGATCTCATACATTCCTTTTCTTCAAGAGAAATCCCTTGCATAATGTGAATGAAGGTTGGGGAAACTGATCAGATTTCTTCCAAGGTTAAGTTAATTTTCTGTTCCAAGAGTTTCTTTATCACATTTTCAATTGCTAATTTTGGTTTTGATTCTTTCTTATCCTTTATGAATTATTTGTTTTCAGTCTTGTGGAAAGCCATATTTCTATTTAGCTTGTCACTTTCCTCCTCAAAATTATCCTTTTCTTTACTTTCAGTTCCTTCAAATGTTTCATTTCTTGTAGTGTGTTTATTTTTTTCATTTGGTTGGAACAATTATCTTCATCACTTCTTCAGCCTCATCCTCATGATAGGTTCCTGGTAGTATAGGTTCTTTACTTTGAGAATCCTCTTTATTTTGGCTTTCTTGCTTAGCCAATCTTTTCTTTGTCTGTCTCAGTATTTCATGTGTTTCCAACATCTCAGTGGGTGAAAATACTGTAGGTGGTGCCCAATTACCCCAGTTTTCTACTTGAGAAATTGAAACTTCTCTTTCTTCCTTTTTCAGCTCAACTATCTTTTGATCTTCTGGTCTTCATAGAGGCTTTTCCTTTTCAATTATCTTGTTTGAAATTTCTTTTTGTTCCTTATCAAATTCCCTGACTAAATCCTTTGGATATTTGGTTCCCTATGAGGGTACTCTTTGGAAATTAGGGTAAAGGAAATTTAATACTTTCCTACTGACAATTCTCTTTTCCATATCTTCTTCCAGGTAGCTTCATCTTGTCAATGAATGATCATTTTCAAAAAATTAATAACACTTTAAGGGGTGTCTTGGATACAGTTGTGCTTGAACATAAGGTTGATAATTTGCAGGTAAAGGTGCCTGGGTATTTATTGGTCTGAATGGTTGTTCATTTGGTGCTAAACCTGATCCTTGTGTGTTTGGTTTATCCTTCCGGACCTTCTTTGGTGGATTAACAGCCTCTGATAGTTCTTTCTGCTTGTCCAACACATCCTTCATTGGGTTTACTTCTGTTGGGGCTTCATTGACATGGGCCTCTTGACCTGGTGGATTCTTTTTTTCCTTGTAATATTTTTCATTTGGTTGATAACCTCTTCCCAGCTTTCATCTTCAAATCTGGTTTTCTTTTTGGTTTTGACTTCATCTGACTTTGATAATTTTGATTTCCCTCTAATAACTACTGCTGCCTCTAATTCTGCCTCAATATAATTTCTGAGGATATCCATCTCAGTTAAAATATACCCTCCATCTCTTTCTTAAACCATGGCCCTGTCTTTGATCATTTCTTTAGTAACACTACTTCTTATTTCTGGTGATAAGCAATCAAATACATCTTCATGATAATCATTTTCCTTTTTGCTATACCCATAATTAGGAAGATATTTTATCTTTATGTCATATTCCCCAATAAACCTTCTGTATTGGGAAAAACGTTTGACTCCTCCTGCCTGTTGGGTTTTATTAAATAATCTTGTTAATGAATCTTTCCTGTGTCTTATTTCTGGTTTCACCTTTCCCCATTTACTGATAATTTCCTTTTTCAATTGATCCCAAACCTGCATTTCCTGTCCAGGTATTCCTTCAATTGAATATCTGATATCCTTATATTCACTCCATAATGCTATTTGCATGGCCAAATCCCTTTCAGTGGCTCCTTCAATTGATTCTATCCTTTCAGCTCTCTTGATGAAATCCTCAATATCACTTCCATCAAAGTTGAGGTTATACTCCTTTGCCTTTATTTTAGCAATCTTTCTTGTGGGTATTGTAGCTCTTTCAGGTTGCTGATTTTGTGTGCTAATATGTACCCTTTTTTGAAAATTGTGTATATCTTGGCAATCTATCTGATGTGGATTATTCAAATGTCTTTGGGGTTGGTGATGGTGATGGTTTCTGTTGTCTGAGCATTTGTTCAATAGTCACATCCCCAGTAGTTTCAGGTGAGAATTGACTCTATTTTGTCTTCTTTCCATGTCTTTTTGCATCTCTTTCCATAGCCTTCTGTAATTCTAACCTTTTCTTCTGAAATTTTTCATCAGTTTCTAAATAAGAAAAATACTCTTCTTCACTTTCTTCCTGACTTAATTCTTCAATTCTGGACTGCTCTTTTTCCAATTCTTCCTCCAAGGTTAGAGCCCTCTTTGAGGATTATTATTCCTCCATGATAATTGTGATCTAAAACAATGATTATTTATTGATTTATTTTTTTGTTTCTTTTCATTTATTATCTTGGATTTTTTGAGATTTTTTATTATTTTTGATGATTTTTTTAAGATTTCTAAGATTGATAATGTAATATTATGAATGATACTTGATATTGAAATGCCACTGCTGGGACACCAGATGTGGGAACTCTTTATGTTGTGAAATAAATGATAGGCAGTACCTTGAGGGGGGAATTATTGGTGAGTCTGTGTTGAATTTCAGAAGTAGCCAATAACCATGGGTGCTAAGGTGTATTAGCTTCCACTCCAAATATACTGAAAAAGATAGCCTTTTTGATGATATCACAAATAAATTTTTTAGTTTTGTGGCTTTTCAATTAGAGAATTTTCTTCAGCAGTATCTATCAGTCTGTCAATGAAAGATCACTATGATGGTAGTGTTAATAGTTAATATGTGCTTAATAATTGGGGTTTTCTTAACTTGTTATTTATTATAATTCTTTTCAATTAATTCTTATAGGATCCCTTCTTTCAATACCTGATATATTTAAATAATATTGTTTAAGATCACTATTAATATTAATAATAATATTGAGAGCTAATTGAAACTCTTAAAGGTGAGTTAATAATGCTATCAATATAGCTATAATAATTTAAGGGTAATATAATTTTATAATGGTGGTTTTGCTTAATATAAGGGTAAGATATGGATAATATAGTAGTAATATAGTACTATTAGGATCAACATAAATTTAATCCAATATACCTAAATGTTCTATGATATAAGGTATAATGGTAAGATGATATCCCTTCTATAAATGAGGTCTATTGATAAGTTAGATAAGATCACTAATTATAATACTTTCCAACACTACTTAAACACTATTACCATAATGGTAAGACTATTAAATAATTTTAAGCTCTTTCATTAATATTATAAATATGTTTCATTGATTAATCATAAATAACACCATAATATACTGAGCCTTGCTACTGATCTTTTTCAATATAATACTATATTATCATACTAGAGAAGGGGTGGATTGATCCTCAAGATTATTGTCTGAATCAGAAGAATGGGGAAGCAGGGACCAAGGCCCTTTATTAATACATTTTGGGCCCTCCATAGAGCCTTCAAAAAACAAGGGACTTGAATAAAATTCAACCTTGAGACATTTTTGCTGGTGGGTAGATTAAAAATGGTGTCATTTGATCAAGATATTGCACCATATGTTTGGTTTATTGCACCATTCTGGACCTAATTATTGTCAGTGCACAGCCTTAAGACATTTTTGCTAGTGGTTAAATTTGGAATGGTTTCATTTGTTAAGGATATTGCACCATATTTTTGGCTGTTTGCACCATACCTTTTGAACTATACTAATATTTTAGCTAAACTTTATTCTTATTATGCACAGCCTTGAGACAATTTTGCTAGTGGTTAAATTTGGAATGGTGTATTTAATCAAGATATTGCAAAATATTTTTAAAACTGTATTCTTATCTCTACTAACCTTATTTTTCTTCTTCACAGCCTTGAGACATTTTTGCTGGTGGTTAAATTTGCAATGGTGCCATTTGATACAGATATTGCACCATACGTTTGACTGATTGCATCATTTTTTATAACTGTATTCTTATTTCTACTAACCTTATTCTTCTCCTTCACAGCCTTGATCTGTATTCCGTTGAGTATTTTTCTATGTAAAATTTAATTTGTCAATAATACCTGAAATGTTTGATTATGGGAGTTTAAGTGGGGATTGAGTAATGTAACACTATGTTAACTTATATGTAAGTGTTTTTTTATGTCAAGAGATGTAACACATGATGTTGTAAGAGTAATGGTATCACTTATGTAATTTTACACATGTCTATTCATATTGAATATTTAAACAAGCTGCATTATTTTTAAGCATATTCTTGTACCTAGTATAGAGTGTACAGTATTATTTCTCTTCTTCCATCCACAATATCTAGATAATTATTGATATTATGGGGTTGAGGCAATATTTGACTATAGATAAATTTGATGTATATTCCAGTGGAATTCTTATTTCTGTTATTTGAATATAATTCTCTTCGTTTTTCTTGAAATTGTCTACTTTTATCTTTATTTCCTTCTTATATATATATTATTATTATTGATTGAAGTTTTAGCTTTTACATTGCAAATTTGAACCTTTGAAGAACTGGTATGGAATACCACAGCGCTTCTCTGGACCCATAATGCTCTTTATTTGTAAGTAGGAGTTTATGGACCCCTGTCAAAGGCTTGGGAATATTTCCCATTATTTCTCTTTGGCTGCTCTTAACCAATATTTCTTATTAGTACTGATATATCCCTATGGCTCAAATTTTCAAATGGTTAAGCCCTTAAGAAAGTACTCTGAATCAGCTCTGGTTCATATTTCACATGAAAATTAGTGGGTATAGACCTTGGGGAATGGTGGGAAACACTGGAATCCTTCAAATAAGCCTTTATTGAACATTTTCTACCATATTTGGATTAATTATTACCTCTTCCTCCCTTTCCAGATCCATCTGGTTGGACTTAATAGTTGTTTTTAATTCTGTTCTGCACCATTTTCACATCAATATGACATATTAAAGGATAATAACAATGAAAAATACACCTCTTTATGGCTCTTTGGTTAAGTCTGTTTTAAATAAAGTGCCTTTGCTTCAAATATGAAAATCCACACTTTTTCCAGATTCTGGTTCTAAAGATTCTGGACTGGTCATATATCTCTTACTGATCTCATTACCTGCTGCAATATATTTTATCAAAGACACTAGAAAAAGATTCAATGTATAAAAGACAATTACATCTGATAATTTAAAATATTTTTATGAAATTTTTTATAAGGATTTATGCTCCATGTATTCAGAAACTAATATTTCAGGGTTTGAATCAAAAAAGGATTCAGAGTAACTCAAAGAAGAATTTTAAAGGTTTTGTATGTAGAAATGCCATATATAAAGCAGTATAAAATTAATCCAAATTGTTCAAGGAAAAAATACTTTGAGGCAGTTTCTAAAAAACATAAATATATCTCTTGTAAAGGAAGGAGAACAAATTATTCAAGAAATGTATTTTGAGACTGAAAATATATTAAATAGTATTACCGGGTTCAAAAGCCTTGGCTGGGCCCCCAAAATTAAGATTGGTCTATGAAGCTCTTGCGAATCTTACTATTAATCAATATCAATATGACTTTTCTTATTAGGTATAATAGAAAAGCTTCTTATAGCTACAAATGTTCAGTTAATTATTCCTTTTACTTATTATATACTACCAGTGATGATAGCTTTTCTACTAGAATCAATTACAAGGTCATTTACTAGTAAGTTGTCTTATTAAAGTATTATAAAGCTACAATCTAGAGAAGGTACTTTACAAATTTAATAAAGCACTCACCAATATTCCAATTATACCTTTTGAAAGATTGGTAGAGCTATTTGGCATATTATTTTTGTATTTAAAGTTAAAAAGCTTCATAAAGCAATGATATATCAACTGATAGCTATAATACCATGCAAATATAAATATTCCATCATTTAACACCTTTCTGTATTATTTAAAATATTTTAAATACTTGAGATTTATTCAATAAATAATAATTACTTGGTGGTGTTAATGACTCAATGATTAACTGAATTCTCATAAGATGTTTGGAAAAACACATAAATATTAGGCTTATTTTAAATCTAAGACACCTTCTAGGGGCATGAAATGGAAAAATCTGAAAAGAAATTTAGTGAGAAGGAAGTTACCCTTGTTTGAATAGTTCTAAATGCCTTTTTCTCACATAATATTATCATAGCTACTTAATTAAGTCATTTTACATGGCTACTAACCCATTTATGGTTAATAAATTAAGAGGTTGATACTGAAAGTCTTCTTTCATTTTAAAATTTAAATTTATTTCTCATATTTTTTGCTGGGTTTGAAGATTTAATCACAGGTTTTATTCTCTGTGAATTTCTTACAATTCAGTGTTTCATGTGGAATCATTAAAAATGGACTGTAGGTAGAGCTTCTAATTTGAATTATGAACTCAGAATTCTTTTTTCTTTAGTATTAATTTTCTCTTTCTCAATTCATCATAGAAGCTCAAGAAGATTTCATTGAAGATTGTTTTCTTAATGAATTCTTTAAGCTTCCCTCATTTGCTATATAGTGTAAGTAAATATTATAATGACAACTGGTTTCCATGGCGAAGTCTCATTGATCCTAGTCCCAAAAGGCCTTCAATTATTCTTCCTTGGTTTATACATGAAAAATAATTAATAATGGACATTTTTACAGGAGTAAGAGATTCTCATTACCTCCCTTTCATGTCAAAATAGCAGGTTATTTTCGGTTTTCTCATAATTTAATGAAATTGAGCCTTATTACCAATGTTACCAAAGTGTTTTAATTTACTAATTGAGAAAATTAGCCATTTATTAATTTTCTATTACTTTTTACACATCATATTCCTCATAAAATGGGTTACCCTTGCTTTCTTTGATGTCTGTTTCCGCTTAAGCTATTTCCATATCAAAAATCATAATCCAAGGTTAGACTGCTATCCATTATTGGCGTGAAAAAACTTAATACAGAAATATTTTTTTCATTTCCACAAACATGCATAACACTAATAATAGTGTGGAGGTAAAATGGGAATATTAATAATCCCCTTATTTTGGCATGGAAATGCATAAAACAAAACAAAATTAACAATTGTTTTGTGTAGTATTTATGATGAGGTGTTGAAATATTTTTCATCTTACCTCCTCATGGAGCTTATTGAAGATTATTCACTCCATGGAGTTACCCTAGGTGAATTTCTGTGTAAAATCCAAATCTGGCCTTAAATATATTGACTTATGTACTCACAAAGAAATCTATTCATATTTTTCTCTATGAAAAATCAATATTTCTCAATATATACATTCCTTGTGGGTTCTTTATATTCTCTAAGTTCTTTTTGAAATATTTTTGGCTATTTTGGTATGTAAAATATACCTCAAGGATCACATCTAGCTTCCACACAAAAAATATTTCTTCAATGGAATATGGAGTTTTTCCACACAGAAAACACATCAATCATTTAAAGGTGTAAATAGAGAATACACAATATCCCCTGGATTAAAAACTCACCTGACACAAATTCCTTAAAAAATGTGCGCAATAAGATGAAAAATACTATAATAATCCTTTTTTGGTTTACATAACATGGATCAATTCAAATATTAAATCTTGTAAAATTGAAAAATTCTTCCTCCCAATTATTGCTGAAAGTTAGGTCAATTCAATGCCTGAAAAAATCCAGGTGGTTATCCAAAATCATGGTGGCCCAGCAAGGTGGTAGCTGCTTGATATTATTTCTTTAAAATACACATGTTAGTATTATTATTACTCAATTTAACTGACAATTTACTGTTTTAAAATGTTTTATTTCAAATACAATATGCTATTCATTTTTATGAGAAGGGTCCTGGTAGAATTCCTGTGAGAACAATTTGAAACAAAAAACAATGACTTGATCTCTTTTGAAAAAAAATATAATAAAATGTTGCAGGTCAAAAAGAGAACAGTTGAGTAGTCTGTTAGGGTACTATTCTTTCTCAATACTGTGAATACAAGGGGATAAACTGCTAAACTGTGATAAATAAGACATTTTAATTCACAAAACATACCTACACTAGATTAAGATAGAGATGCAATTATCAATCCTTTAGATATAAGAATTCTAAAGAATTAAAAACTAAAATTGTGAAATGATACAAAGTAAGAAATCTACTCCAATAATAAATTCATATGCATTAAGGTTTTGACCCAAAATGGAAGATTCAGTTTTTTATACTGCATGTGGTTTTTCGTATAGCTTTTTGATTTCCCAAGGCTTGTAAAAATTTAAGACCTGACTTTTCCTTGGCTTTCCATACATTTTCCATGGTCTGGAGATCAGTAAAAGCATATTGTTGGGGATATTGCTTTATTCTATTCGCCTTGAGAAAAATGTTATATCCATTTGGCATGGATAGGGGAAACCTCATCAATTAAAATGATGAATTAACATTCTTGAGTGTAGGCATATAATCCATATTATTCATTAATGGAGTTAAATATTTAGGCTTATATGCTTGGGATATGAGATACCCTGCCAGTGAATTAGCTTCTATATGTACTAGGAACCATTCAGTGTAGCATAAAAGTGCTCACCAGAAAATTTACTAATGCCAATCGGACCTATGGCACATGTGTATATTTTCCAAAATATACTTCTCCTTTGGTGAACTCTAAACTCATATCTGGTCACTTTCCTTTCCTGATTCAAATGAAAAATTCTTCATCCACACACATATAGTCCCCTTTTTATTTCCAAATGCTGAAATTTCTAATAAAAGGCCGTTTGTTACTCAAATTAAAATTCTTTCAGTTACGACGTCCTTTGTGCTATATAGAAGCTTTGGCCAAGTCAATGTATTCTTTTCTTATCACTTGGGTGAAAGTTAACTTAGTAATTGATTGAGTGATTTCCTTGAATTGTTCTTTACTGTTTAAATCTATATATTAGTAAGTTTATTCTGATCTGTAAAATTCAAAAAATATTGTTGACCTGTCTTCACTTGTCTCTTGCATCACCCTCTGAGCACCAAATGCTTGATTATTTCAAAAGTTGTGGACTTTGTGACCAATTTTTCCTCAGAAAGGTACTTAATAGATAAGCTTTAATTCCTCATCTCCATACTTTGTAGTTTTTTTTTATATCCATATATTGCGGCACATTTTTCCTTTTTGGGAAATAATAATATAAGAAATTATAAGACAGTATGACCAAAAAATTAAAAAAGGAAAAATAATCAGACATATTTTCACAAATGAAGAATAATATTGAAAAATTTGATTAACAATTTGAAGAAAAAATAAGTTAATTTGGAAATATTTATCAGTTCACTCAAGAGAAGAACATTGAAGAGTAATGAAATATCACTTTTTATTTACCTTCATAGAAAAAAGATTTTTAATTTGGAAATAATCATTTTTAAAAAATGGAGAAAAAATACTTCTATTTTCTTTACCAAAAAAGGAAGTCAACATAAAATAAAGAAAATACTTTTCCACATGGTTAACATATCTAAATAAATTCTGTCACTGGAATTTTGTGTAAATCAAATTGATCAAGAATTTCTAAATACATGCTATGTTCCACGGTACATGTATTGATTATAACTAAGTTACTTAAAATATAATATATATTACTAAAAGAAGCGCCTCAAGCATGACCTCAGAGTTTTTTTCTTATTTTTGAGCTCAAACTTGTGGCTTCTTTTTTCACACTAACAGATAAAAGTCACTTTATTTACCAAAAGCTCTTTTTTCCTTATTTTTTCCAATGAAGATTGATTACTCATGTCTAAGTGATATTTGTATGTTTCAACTTTAAAAACCATTCTAATTACCACAAAGATTCATCCAATTTCAATTAAGAAATATTGGGGTAATATATTATTAAAATTCTATTTGGAAAAAAAACCTATTGACACCTGATAAAGATATTTATACAAAAAAGAATATCTTTTTATCAATTTTTTCCGTTTTAGTGAGAGAAGATAGCTCTCATACTCAATTAAGTTTAAATAAGAAATATATGAAAGATAAGATGAATAACTCTACTTTTCTCAATAATCTATGATTTTGAATAGTCCAATAAAAAAAGTGATAAAATAAAGAAACATTTTGATGAAATAAAAAGTAAAGCAAAACTCTTTAACCTGTATCATTAACTTTGACTTTCTTCTGAAGCTCTATTAGCTATAATATCTCAAAATTAAAAATTGAATTTAATTTAATTTTCATTCTAAAGATTAATACAGATTTATTATTTTTTTTACCTTGGAGGTCATATTTGTTATTTTAAACTTGAATAAATATCAAGAATTGAAAAATTCTTTCAGTTGAGTATTTTTGAGCTTGATGAAAGAAGATAAGCTATTTCTCACTTTTATAATTGATGAACAAATTTTTTATTATTTTCATTTAAACAAACTTAGACTTACTTTTATTGAGTTTATCATGAAAAATATATATTTCAGGTTCACTCTCCAGATAAATCTACAATGATGCTAGTTGCGTTTGTTTTAGCTTCAGCTTTGTCATTGAATTCATAAAACATATGTTTTTTCTTATTTTTTTGAGAAATAAAATTCTCCTCTTTTATTAGAGAAATCAATAGTCTTGTACAAATTGGATTCAATTCTTCCTCAAATTTATTTGATTACTAGTTTTCTAAACAATATATATGGGGACGTTTTATTTTACATTTTTAGTCTTTTATGTGATGAAAACAGGAAAAAAAACATAAAAAAAAGCTTCATTTTGTTTTTTTGAATGATCTTTGGACCTGTCTTTTTGTTTTACCAAAAGAAAGAGTAAAGGAAAATATAAGTTTGTTCTTTTTTAAATTCAAAAAATGAACTATTAGCTAAAGGGTGTTGGTAAACCCATGTCAGAAATTTGGGAAAAGCATGTAAGGAGTGTTTTCAAAATGCAATTTAGCTATTTATGGCATTTCTGATACCATTTATGGAGTTTTGAATGCCATTTATGGCATCAGAAATTCTATAAATGCCATAAATGGCATTGTTAAGGCCATCAATGACATTTTTACTGCCATTTATGGCATTGTTAATTCCATAAAAGGCAGCTTTATGTCATTTTTTATGCCATTTATGGAATTATTATGTCATTTTTGATGCCATTTATGGCATTTTGCATTCCATAAATGGAATTTTTAACTTTCACTCATTCCATAGCTTACATTGATGTCATAAATGGCATTTTCAATTTACTTCCAAACATGAACAAAAAAGCATAAAAAAAAGGACCTTTTGGTCCTGCAATTGTCCCAGAAGAAAAATCCCAAATTTCTGGGATTCTGATTTTTTATTCTCAGGATTCTTCCCTTTATCTTTGAAAAAAATTATGGAAATTCATAAGGTGGAACATTCTTTATTAATTTTTTAAAAAAATAGGCCATTTTTCCAAATCGGCCAAAATAGAGAAATTGGGCAAAAGAAAATTTGAAAAAAAATTGTGGATATTCACATTCCATTTCAGAAAAAATATGGCAAAAAAAAATTATAAAACTTCTCAAAACTAAGCCTGAGGAATTTCTCTAGAAAATAGGTCACTTGCGTGTTTTGGCCATAAATTGGTAAAAACACATAAGGGCTTACATGTTTGTACTCAAATCTTACGTTTTTTTACCAACAACCTATTTAAAAAATCATTTGATTTCCTCCTTTTACAGAGACTTCAAAAATTCATTAAGCAGTATTTCTTTGAATAATTGAGGGTTTAGAAGCATTTTGCAATAAATATATAATGAGGATGATGATTTGGATGACTTTGAAAATTTGGAGAATGAAACATAATCTATTTCAATTATTTCATTTCAATGTGTGCATATTTATTTTAAAGAAACTCCAATACAAGGTTATTTATTGTCTATTTCTTTTTTGGTGCTATAATACTAAATTAAGCATTAGAGTATTATTATATATTAAAATCTATTTTGTTTATATTTAAGGAAATATATATCTTAAGATTAAAGAAGCTATTTCAATGTTTTTTGTTTTTCATCTCTATTTGAAACAATAATGTTTCATTTTGGGAAAGCATTTTTCCAAAAAGAAAGGAAAATAAAAATGAAAGTTCATGAGAAGATTGTGTTCTGTTTTTAAAGCTTTGTTTTGATATTGATAAAATTTTAAGAAACAAATCAATTTTAAAGAAAAAGGATTTTTTTGGTTTGTAAACTTATACTTTTTTTCTTTGAAAATATCAAGCTTCTAGTATTTCAATATAAAATTGTTGAAATTTCAAAATTTGGTGATAATTATGATACAATTGGTTTTGTAAGGTGTGGATATTAAACTTTGATTAAATATCAAGTACTTTTCCTGGCCTTAGAATTTGTATAAGGTAAAAAATGGTTAAAAATGGTATGAAATAGTATTTTTACAAGAAGACACACCAATTTTATGGTTTTTAACTTTATAAGTATAAAACACTAATATTATAAATATTCATTGTTTTACCAACAATAAAAAGGTATCCACAAATACTCTTCAAGAGATATTTGAGGCTACAAAAGAAATTTCTTCAAGAGCAATTTCAATTGGAATTAATTGAGCAAAGAACTGCAAGCAATTAATTAAATATAAAAGTCTTGAAAAAGGTATTTAAAGAGAAAACATTCCCAAAAGTGATCAGAGTGAATTTGGAAACAGAGTGGCAAAGTTAACAGTGATGAAAGTTGCTTTAATTCACTTATGGGGTGGTTCAAGGGGTAAAAATGATTATAAGAGGTACAAACAATAATTATAATTATTTTTTCACGTGTTTAAAAGGTTTAAAATGAGATGAAATGGGTGTTTGGAATCTTTCATTGATTGGTTTAACAGTGTTTCAACTAATTATAAAAGGAAAAGATTCTAACATGAAGAGAAAAGTGGGGCAAAGAAGAAATTCTTTTATAGCCATCAATTTTCTTACTCAAAAAGTGAAGTTTACTCTTTCCAGTCGTGGAAAACACTCTGACACCAGAAAAACCAATTATGGCATCATTGAACCCTGGTTTAGACCAAAAAAGGGCCGATTTTAGCCATTTGAGGCTATTTTTAGCCATTATAGACCCTTAAATCAGCCATTACTCCAGTAATACCTTGTCTAGAGCCTCCAAAACACGTCAGAATGTGTGTAGGAGATGTAGAAACCAGTTAAAACTGTCTTTACTAAGATTGTTTTGAATTAAGGGTAGTTTTAACCTCTTGGCAACAGTTAAAACTGCCCTGGTTGGTATCAAAACCTCATTGTCAATTAAATCACAGACCCTGTGACTCAGTTCCAGGCCAAATTTGGTGAACCATTTCATAGATTTTGACATCCCACGCCTGTCAGCAAGCATTTTGGGGGTCTGGCTCCCCCTTGGAGCTAGAGTACCTTTTCCCCCCCCAGAATTAATCTTTCCAATTTATTTATTTTTCTTTAATTCCTCATCATGTAATACACTTGTAATTTACACATACAATTCAATTGAGCTTTACAGTACACAGCTGTAATTATTGTTACCTCATATGTAAGCTACAGTTCACCTATGTAATACACACGCACATTTTGACATTTCAATTGAAAATACTTCAATTCCTCATAGCTTCTAAACTACACACAACACCTCAATTTTAACACACAAATTGATGGTTAACACCACATGTGGTGAGATTCAAGTTAAGGCTTTGAGGATTTTCAACTTTTGTACAAAAAATACTAAAGACTTAATTTAAGCTTATTTAGAGTTGAGTTACAGAAATTTTACTCACAGCTGACCCCACCTTATTTTTATGAGGAATTCAATGGTGAAGTAATTTTCTTAACTTTATTTATTGTATGAAAAACTATAATATATTTTATGTAATGTTTTACCAAAAATATTTTGATTTAATTAATTTTGTTAAAAATTCATTTTTACTTAATTTTTTCAAGTAAAAATGCTTTTTCATAATTTGAAAATTTAAAATTATTTTTATTTTAATTTATAAATAAGTTTTTATTTTTTTATATAAATTTTTATTTTATATTTTGGTTTTTATTTTGATGATATAAATCAATTTATTTTATTTATATTTGTATCTTATTTTGTTATTTGTGGTCTTTTGGGTATATGAAAATACCTCTAAGGCTCACAGGCTTTTATTATTTAATTTATTTTAGTCATTAACTAACCTGAAAGCTATATTCTAGCCTTTCTGTAATAACATACTGTCTCTTTTTCATTTTGGAAGCTACGTTTCTGCTCCATAAGACCAGGCAGTGTTAACACCCTATTATATACTCAGAAAGGGCACACAGAACTACTTAATTATTTCTTCTGTGGGTGATCTGGTTTCTTTTTGTAAATTAAAATGTTGAATTCACAATACAACAGCAATCATGAGGGTAAAGGTTCCAGGCATAAATTTTATAAAAGGATTAACACTACAAATCATGACAGTGACACACAGGAGAATTTTTCCATCTTTTGATTTCTTGTTACAGATGGGTTCAGGAATATCATTATACATTGAAAATTACAAACTTTTATTATTATTATTATCAATATTTTGATTTTATTTTTAGTTATTTTTTGAAAAAGATATTTAATTATATAGATACACATTAAGCCTACAGATTATCAAATTATGAGCCATCTCTTTTTTCCCCATTCAAATACTTTAGCTAAAAGCAACTTGGGCACTTTCAACTCAACACTTAAAAAAGATTTCTTATTCCAATAAGAATTTTTTTCTTTTTATTAACATTTTTTCTTTTGCAGTTTATTTTTTTATTTTGTGTGAATAAAAATATTGATTGAATTAATCTGTTTCAAATTTCAAATCTCAATATAATTTATAATAGATCAATAATTAGGCTTTTTTGTGATACAATAATAGCATCAGTTAAATCAAAGCTAAAAACTTAATGGTTTTTACATAAAAATATCTTTTAATTGGGTAAATTTTAGGGTAGTATTTTTCTAATTTAACATAGAACTCAAACTAAAGAAATCTGAATCCTATTCAATCAATAATCTTTAAATCACTTATTGCAGATAGTTTTGAAAAAACAGCTTTTCTTTATAGAATTATATTAAGTAAAAGAAATTGATTTAACTGGATGCCACAGTTTTTTTCAAAAAGAAAAATTTCTTCTCTACAAAAAAAACTGTAAGAATAAAGGATATAACTTACAATGAAGAGAAATTAAGAAAGAGTGTTGGTAAGCCCATGTAAGCAGTTCAGTAAAATCACATAAGTCCTTACATGTTTTGACTAAAAGTGTATCCGTTTTTGCCATAAATTGGTAAACACATAAGGGGTGTTTTTTAAATGAAATTTAGCTATTTATGGAATTTCTTATGCCATTTATGGCATTGTTAAGGTTATTTATGTCATTGCTGATTCCATAAAAGGCAGCTATATGTCATTTTTGATGCCATTTATGGAATTATTATGTCATTTGTGATTCCATATATGGAATTTTTAAGATCCCCTAATTCTGTAAAGTAAATTTGTAATTATGTTGACTTCATTAATGGAAATTTCAATTTACTTACAAAAATGAACAAAAAAGAATAAAAATGGACTTTTTGGGCCTACAATTTTCCCAGAAAAAAATCCCAAAATTTTGGGCTTCTGATATTTTATTCTCAAGATTCCTCCCTTTATTTTTAACAAAAAGTGATGAAAATTCATAAGTGGGAACATTTTTAATGAATTTATTTAGAAAATGGGCCAGTTTTGCCAAATGGACCAAAATAGAGAAATCAGGCAAAAACATTGAAAACATTTGGGGTTCTTCACCCCCCATGTCTGAAAAAATGTGGCAAAAACAAATTATAAAACTACTCAAAACTAAGCCTGATAATTTTTTAAAAAGAAGGTCACTTATGTGTTTTGACCATCAATTGGTAAAAACACATAAGTGCTTACTAGTTTTTACTAAAAGCTTACCTGTGTTTACCAACACCCTAAATAAGAATAAATAAAAATAAAAAAATTTCTAACTGAAAGGAATTCTCTTATTTCATGTTACAAATAACATATCCTCCTCAATTTTCCCTTTATTTAAATTTCTTTTTATTTTATTTCCATTTATTTTTATTTTTTCTAAAAATTCTTCATTAAAAACTTAATTTAAACTTCAACAGCTTTATGTTCAAAATATTTGTAAATATCAATTAATAAACTTTCTTTTTTTTTCTTCAAGTGCTTAAAATTGATAATTTTAAGAATTAATTAATTCAATAAATAATAATAATAATAATAATAATAATAATAATAATAATAATAATAATAATAATAATAATAATAATAATAACAATCATAATAATAATAATAATAGTAATAATAATAATAATAATAATAATAATAATAATAACACATGGTTATTTTTTAGTTTTTCTTTATAAGAAGCTTAAATCTAAATAAGAATTCTTATTTATTTATTCCACATGATTATTTAATAGAATAGAATTCAATTCAATTTTCTTTTAACAAAAAAAAAACCAAAAAATTAGATTACATTGAATAATATTATTATATATCTAACTCTTTGATTTTTTTGTTTTTTAAAAAAGTTAAAAAAACAAAAAAGCTGAAAAATACCCAAATAAATAAATATTGAAAAAACAATCTTTTTCTTTTTCGGTTCCTTTTTTTTCTTATATATTTCTTAAATAAATAAAAAACTCTTACAAAAAAAGCTGTTTTTGATAATCTCAAATATGAACCCTTTTCTTTTTCAAGAGCTTGTATTTGAATTCTTCTAATATCATTATAATTTATCTCAAATATAAATAAATGAATCAATAAATTTAAATAATCACTTCTCTTAAGGGTTTTCTGTATAAAAAAAATCGAAAAGTCAAAAGTTTTTTTTGTTTTGAGAAAAAAAATAAAAAAAAATAGCAAATTTAAAAAAAAAAAGAAAAAACGTTTTTAGGAACTCATCTAATTTCCAAAGAAAAAGAACTGATATATATGCAGTTGGAAAAATGCAGAAACTAATATTATATACTTTTTTGGAAAGAGTCAAGTTCGAAGTTCAATTTTGGTAATACATGTTGTACAGTACATACCAAGTTATAGAATGTAAAACCTTTTTTATCGAACCACAAATTTTGTGTTTGAGTCCCTGATTATGATCAGGTTTTGAGTGGGTGTTCAAATTATACTCAAATCAATTTGAATTTACATAGATTTATTAAATTCAGCTTACACTTAAATTGATTCTTTGTTTTCTTAGCTTTCAAAACCTCAATCGGGAGTTTTGAGTTTTTAATTTTTCTCTTTTTGCACTTTAACCTTTTTTTCCTGTCCATATTAGTATTTCAATACCTACAACAGCCAGAGTCCTCATTCAATCTTTCACTAACTAATAATGGCTGATATCACTCTGGACTCACAGTTATCTACTCATTAATATTTTTGAAGGCTTACACATGAGGATGAAAACGGCCAGAATAGTGAAGGGGAAAAGCTTGATGGTGTCAATTCAGCGGAAGTCTGTAACAATACAAGTGGGAAATATGAAGAAAGCCAAAGTCAGGGTTCAGGTCATAAATGAGAGAAATCTATGTTAACTTTGAGAAATTTAGAAAAAGAATGGATTCTCAAACAAAAAAAGGAATGGATTAGAAAAATAATGTAGAAGCAAGCCATATACAGAAATCAGCTCAACTACTAGGTCAGAAGGAAAGTGCAAAACATCAAAAACAACATTTTTGGACAGAAGAGGCCAATAACAATTTGCTCAACATGCCAATAGAGCCAAGGGTAAAATTTTTTAAATGAAGCTTTGATTTTCACAGAGTTCATCCCTGGGTCTCAATTTTTCAAACAACACAAAAATTGTAAAGAAAGATACCCCCTATTGAAGGACCTTGCGTTTGAGATGTTGGAGCAATAATACAAGGCGCTAATGACCACCTTCCCAGTAAGTGGTTTAAATTTGCAATAGTATGTTTATTGATCCCATGTGATAATTAGATCATCAAGGATTCATGTAATGCAAAAGGTGGAGGTGGTCTATTTTGTCAATTTGAGAGTCATCATATGATGAGAAATTTAAGATGTTTCATTATTAAACTGATTGATTTTAATCACTTAATTGATTCTCAATGAGGTTTAAGTTTTTTTGAAAGAGCTCAATATGAATAAACTGGCTTTAAACAAGAATGGATATGAATCGGAAAATGTACCAGGTTTCAGCCAAAATATTCATGTGAATCTATGTTGTGATTCCTCATCTTAAAACAGTGTTGGGAGCCACAATGAGCCCATATCAAACTATTATTTAGAACCTTCTCAACAGAGAGGTTCGATGCAGGAGGATTGTAATGTGGATCATACTCCACTAAGTCAAAAAGGAACATCAGAAATATTATGAAGACATACAAGTGAATCAGCCATGAAACAGCAAAATTCTTTGAGTCAAAGTTTGACTTTAAGTATTAAATCTGGGTCACATTCAAGTGATTTAAAATTGAATTTGATAAAAAACTTTAAACAGTAATCACACCACTGATGTTGATGATTTAACAAATTCCAGAATGGGCCAATGAACACAATTCATTGCAAAGAGAGAGAGATATGAAGAACAGTTTCAATTACAACGGGAAAAGGAAAAATAACATCAATTATTAGAAGATTAGACTCAAAATGAGAAAACTGACATTATAATGTTAATTCTGTTGGAAAAAATCATTGAGGTACCTCCAGAGACATTTAATCCTCAATAGAGAATTATTGGGGTCATCTCTGGACAAGTGTGTGAATTAACCAAAAACAAAATAAAATAACAGAAATTATGTTAACATGAATAATTGAACATGGTATTATTTTAAATTTTAAAATAAAATAAGCATTTTATTCCTGCTCCATCTGTAAGGCTAATGGGAAAATTTTATATTCTTCAGAACTTGATGTTGTAAATTGATATCTGATTATTTTCTTGTAAGTGTTTCAAATATTTTGTAGCTCTCTGGTCTGATATTTCTATTAATTATAATGTATATTAGTTGTAATTACTTAAAATTATATTTGTTTAGAATTAAAACCATGAATTGAAATTTTTCTTATTGAAATTTAAACATACACAATCCATTAATATACCAGAGATCTGATAATAACTAAGCTCAAGAATTATCAAAAATTAGCTTAGGTGACTTCATTCGATTCCTTTTCCTTACAGAAACGTTTTGGCATTCTTCAGATTCAAATGTCAAATAATATGGGCTGTATGTTCAATTTGAAATGATGAAAAGATTCACACTTAACAATGTGACATTCCCCATGTTGTGGTCTAGTTGGCACTAGGATTTTTAAACAAGCCAAATAATTTTTTGATAAAATCTCATCCGCATTACTTCTGCTGAAAAGGACTATTTGTTTTATCTTTAATTTTAACAATAAATGACATTGAAAAGAAGCTTTTTTAATCTGATGAACACACCTTTTATATTATTTTAAAATATTCCTGAAATATCAATGTCAAATCCCACTAACAAAACAATTGCACAATAAATTCAACAGATAAATTACTATTAAAATGAAGCAAAAGAATCCAAATCCAAACTCGATCAACTTAGCTATGAAGAATGAAATTTGAATGCATAATTGCAATATAAAAACTCAAAACTTATTTATTTACTTGAAAAATACAAGGAATATCTTATTGAATTGCAATCTACCTCTGAAAATTTGTTTCAACATTGTGAGCATTTTGTGTGGTTTAAATTACTATTAATAACAGTTTCTCAAACTTTATATAGCTTCTTTCAAGCATGATAACTCATTTTATTTGTTTGTATAAATGCAGCCTTAAATCCTGAATTAATACCAGGACAATTTTCAAATGAATACATTATTCATTGAATGAATTTCTATCTCATGGTTACTAAAGTCAACCTACCAATATTTTAAGTTTATTCTTTATTGATATGGTTGAGCTTTAATGGTAATATATCTCATTACATTATTAACATCTATATTATAAAATTGTGTAGTGGCATGAATCCAAATATTTTGTAAATCTCATAAATTGTTGCCTTAGTTTATTCAATGATCAGATAATAATTGTACCTCTTTCCTGGGCGCCACATTAAGCTTTTGGGAAGTTTTCAATATTAGACTTGGGGTATATTTCTAATTTTTTTGGAAAGGATTTTTATGTACCTTTGTTTGCACTGGGAATGTCACCTTGACAATCTGAATTGAACTCACAACAAATTTTTGAATATTTCCATAAATTCCTGTTCCTATTTATTCAAAAGTTTGTGTAAGATTATACATTCTATAGTCATCTTACCTGTATTCAGAGGCACAGTTTCCTAGGGTTCCAACAATCAACAAAAGCAGTTTTTCAATATTCCAAAGGCCTATTCTACCACCATTCTGGTATTAAAACTATACATTTTTTTAAATGACTAATTCAGGAAATATACATACCTGGTGGAAGAATGCTTGAAGCTGAATTCAAAATGCTCTCCATTAGGAGTATGACATAATGGTGTAAGCTTAGGCACTTTGGAGGAATAGCTCGAGACTCCAATAAGAAGAAATTCAGCAGAAAAGCTTGAGATGTGGAAAACTAAATCCTGGCCAATTCTGGAATTGCGAAAAAATTTTCTATCATGAACTGAACCTGGCAGGCCACCAAAAACCTACTTAAGGGCATATTTAATATTAAGAAAATCATAGAGAAAAACCAAAATTATCCTAAAGAAGTTGCCATTGTTGTCTACCATGCATTGACAAGGATTTGAAGGCCAACCCCTTAAATTGATATACAAATGCCATTCATCATGGCGTGGTGGTATGATTAGCATATGGGCTCCATCACTGGCCCCAGAAATATTTGGAAGCCCATTCCTCTTCTGGAAGCTGCTCTTCCATTGATCCCACTTCTCATTTCCTTCAAATTTTGGAAATCTATAATACATGAATCCTTAAGTATGAATTCTTGTGGAGAAAAATCAAGTTTAGCACTTACTGAATAGTGGAATCATGCAATGAAATCACAATTTCCTCAACAACCTCCTTGTTTATATGGTAAGCTGTTTCCCATTGCTGAAATATAAAACCCAATTACTAATATAATTGGTATCATTGAATTCATTAGGCTAGTTGGTGACCTGTGTTTTACACGGGCCTAATGGCTTGTTGATCTGTTACGATGACAAAAAAATTAATTTTTTTTTAAAAAAAAATTGTGCAATGAACAACATATCTTTGGAATGATTTTAGAATGAAGTTTTGGTAGAATTTTATTACATTTTTGTTAGGAAATAAATCCAAATTAATTCCAAAATAATTCAAAAAACTTCTCAAAACCCAATAATAAGCAGGACCTAGGAGTTCATATCCCTGGACCTTAGTTCCTTCCAAAAAATGAAAAATGAAAATTCATTGTATTTGCAAATTTTGTTTTATGTTTTTATGAGACCAACTGGCATATTTTTAATAAAACCCATCAAATAATTCTCTATTGAAACTCAATTTACTCAAAAAAGAATATATTTTTTCTCAGTACAATTCTTTTTTTGACAATAAAAGAATAAATCACTTTGAAACTTAAAATATTTATTTATTTAGAGTTTTATTTTATTTAGAACACTTTATTTAAGAAATATTGTTGAATTTTGAGCTATCACCATTGCGACCAATCTATTCAAATGGTCTCATCCCAACACTAAACTATATTTTATTGACAGAGATAAACAATAAATTCCCAACCACAGATCTCTTCTCATGACTATTGGACCACCTAATTAACTCTTCTTTCTAAACCTTAAATAAACTGTCTCTCCTTTCTCTTAGAGGAACATTCCTAATACTCTTTCTATTCATTCTTTATTTTCCTTTTCTTACTCTCATTTCTCTATATCTTAATTTGTTATTTACTTTTCTTCTTCCTCTTTTCTATATTATCTTTTCTTTTCATAGCTGATTTAGGTGAAGTACCTCTCACTCCATTTACAATACCACAAGAACAACCAACATAAATCTTATTTAGTACTTATTGATCTTGTAGCATTGTCTATTATTCCTATCATTGTGTTATTCTTAATAGTTATTTGAGCCACTTTAGGTTCTTTTGTTACCATTTTCATCTCAATTATTATTAATTCCCTTTTTGATAAAATATACCATTTAGTATTGATATTTGACAAATTCATGGTCTCGATTACTCCATCTCAACAAAAAAAGGTAGATCTAATGGATCAAAATTCTTTATAATGGCTCATAAATCATCTCCAAATTTTTCCTGTAGCTTCCCCATTCACAACAACTCTAATTACAGTGAATGGGATATTTGTATCATGTTTCCTTTAAGGTCTCAGGAGCTCCTAGAGGTTGGAAAAAAACACAAAAAGGGGTAGCCATCCTGACCTCTATCAACAAATGGACTGAAGCAAGCCACAAATCAATCATTCTTATTCCTTCTTGTCTCAGACATGTGGTCTTTCTTGATGTCATAAACCAAGAAAAAAAGTTTAATTTCACTTACTATGGACTAAGATAATTGACAAATGCACCTCAAAAAGAGCCATTAACAGAAGAAGAGTCTAGATGGATTGGATATGGTCTAGCTATCACTGCAATCTACAGGATTGAAACGACAGTTGTAGAAAAATGAAGCTGTACCTGGACTCAGTTAAAATCAATATTGAAGCTAAACTTCTCTCCTTTTCTATTCTTGGTAAAATTGTGAGGGATCTCAAACTAAAAAATTATGTAGAAGTCCTGACGCTTCATGATTACCTGATAGAGAAACTGTAAGGTTTGTCTATGAAACTCTTGATAATAGTAACAATATCAAGAGTACTATGACTGTCCTCAGTAGAAAAATATAATATAATGAAATATTATAACCACAAATTTAAATATAATTATTAAAAATAATTATATAAAAAAATAAATTTAATTATTATTATAATAATATAATAATAAAAAAAAATATAATAATTATAATAAATTATAATTATTCTATTATTGTTATAGTCACTGACAGTTATAACAATAAGAAGTGTAAAGCTCTTAATGAGACAATTACACGTGGAAAATAAGAATATTAACCACTTATAAATAATATAAATATTATTTATAAAAAGAATTAATCACACACTGTGCAGAAATAATTCTTTATAGAATAAAATTCTATATAAAAAAACTAATAATAGATAAAAAAAAATATAGAACTTTAAAGAAAACTTACTTATAATATTTATTTAATACAACAAGTTATAAAACAACAGTTATTATATTAAATAATGATTATAAGTTAAAAACACGTCAAAAGTCAATAAAATCAAAGATAAAACAACTTTTTATACTAAAATTTTATGATTAAAGAGTTTTTGAGAGGAATTTGTGGATTTTAAAAAATATTTAAGATGATAATTTTATATAATAAAAGTTATTATAGATGATTACAACAATAATCTGAATTCTATGACTTCAATTCTTTAATTTAATAAATAAAGAATAAAAATAACTTAAGAATTACTTTTAATAATAAGATTTTATATTTAATAAAACTTTACCTGTTTTTAAATGTCTAATATGATTGGATTGATTATGAATGATGGACAAAAACAGTGATGAAAAGACTCTTTTTATGTCTACAGAGCAGCTCTCATGATTCATAATGGATGTAGAGGGCGTGCTCAGGTCAAAACTGAAAAACCATGCTTAAAAATTAAGTTCTTAACTTAAGGCAACTTATTTTTACTTCCAATTTAAAGTTACCAGAGTTATTCTTAACTCCAAGTAACTTTAATCCTCATTTAGTTTAATTATTTTAAGTTTTAATATAAAATAAGTTTATTTATATTAAAGTTCATCACATGAACAACATAAAATCAGAGTTTCAGGCAGAAATCTCTTAAACTCAATTTTTAATTAATTTTTAAAGAAATCATAATTTTCTTTAAGCTTAATTAAAAAAGTAATTTTCCAGGCTAATTACCCAGGAAACTTATTAATAAAAGATACTTAAAATTTAATTTATATATTGATAATATTAAATTCTAAGCTGTGTGAAATTCTCAAGAAAATCCATTAAGATTTGGATTTTTAATGAATTTTTTAAGTTATTGCTATTTTTCCACGTAAAATAGCAATACACACAAAACCTTAAGTTTTGATAAGGTTTTGATGATTGAAACCTTAAAGTTTTAAGCTTATTTAAGCTTTTTAAGCTTGATTAAGCTTTGACAATTCTTAAAACCTTAATTCCAAGCCTTCTTATTGGGATTTACCCTCTTGGCAGCTTGAAATTCTTATCCAATTTAGGATAAAATCAGTTTAAACCTTAAGGTTGGATCAAAGTCTAATCTTAAAGTTTAAATAAGGTTGAAAATCCTCCAATACAGGTGGACAACCTTAATTGAATCATTGCAGATCCAAAAAGTTGGGTACCCCAGCTCTATTTGGTCTTTTTCCTTTGTCCCACCTTTTTGCGTGGATTTTGCCCTTTTATTTATTTAAAGCCATACTATGGCCTTAAACCCTTTTAAATTGAGCTCACGCAGGATTTACATTCTGTATGGCAAATCCTTAGCCAATTCAGTAAATATACACCACACCTCAATTTTAACTAAAATTTTGGTAAAGTTGCATAAACCTTATGTAACTTTAAATTTAAGCTTAATTAAGCTTAAATTTAACAATTTTAAAAAAATGTTAAAAAAGTTACATTAGTACTGTGAGATTCTTAAATCTTCTAATAACACAAGAAATAAGTGTTTTTGGGTATAACACCCTATGGGTGTACCCTAGGTTATTTTTGGTGTAGAATCCAAAAATGACATAATAATTATAACTTTGTTTATCCAAAAAAAAAGTTATACTTATTTTTTATTATTTTTTATTTTAAATTCAACTAAAAAGTCTGTTTAAGACAAATTTAATTGTTTATAAAATCATTTGTGGCCTTATGGGTATGTTAAACATACCTCACAGGCTCACAGAAACCCAACCTTATCCTAACAAAACTTCAATACTTTCTTGATAATTCTTTTCTTCAACCTGAAATTAAAGAAGGTTCCTTGTTAACCCTTGCTAATTCAGCTCATCTGTACAAAATAACCCACTATTGTGCCAATGGCAAGCACAATTCAAATTTCACTAGCCTCACCAGAGAGCAGTGCTATGCCAAGAATCCAAATTTAAGAATGGCAAGAAGAAACAACCAAAGAAGATAATTTCCACTAATTACACCTTCAGATCAATTCCATACACTCATAACTGCAATCTCTGATTTCCTTTCATCTATCACTCTCATCATTGACTGTGGTGCCACTAACTACATGTTTTCTTCCTTCCAGAATATTCCAGAGCTTACTATCTCCACTGAAGATTCTGATATCTCTTTGGTGGCTGAAGGAATGGGGATAGTCAATTTTTCTAACTAAGACTCCTTATTTTCCTTAAAGAACTTCCTGTATGTACCAAAGCTCAATTGCAACCTAGTGAGCCTTCTGAAGTTGTTCCAAGAAAATATTACCATTACACACAAAAACAACACCCTCAGTACTGAGTCAAACAGCATGCCAATACTGAAAGTAAATATAGAAAAAAACCTTCTAGTAATCCATTGCTTCTTTTTCCAAGCTTTTGTCACAGGGAGAAGTGTCAATCCTTTACCATCCAGGAAGCATACCTCTCAAATCCATGGTTCTACCCACTTCTTCCTCATCTTGCCAGAAACTTTCTAGCAGAAAGGCTCATTAACTTCCTTTTTATGACCACTTTGACCAAGTCTCTATACCTTTTCATTCCATCTACATTGATCTGGTAGGGCTTTTTTCTCCATTTTCTTTTTCTTTATGCCAATATTCTCTCACCATTATGGACAAATCCACATTTATTAAAATCATGAGGTTTCTCAAACAAAAGTCCAAAGCATTCAGTCAATTCCTCATTTCAAGAACAGCAATGTAAAGTCTTCATTATTGAAAGTTAAACAAGCTTGTGTCAAACAGAGGGGGATAATTCATGAACCATAACTTTTCCCAACTCTCTGAAACTGAAGGTTAATTCATATCCTGTCTCCTGCAGAAACCCCTCAACACAATGGGTTTGCAGATAGCGCCAATCAAAGCATCCTGGAAAAGGCCAGTTCCATGCTGGGAGGCTCTGGCCTTCCTAACTACTATTGGGGGGATCTTTCAAAGCTTCTTCCTTCCTTTTCAACCTCATTCCAACCCCCTCATATTCTATGGCAAAAGACTCCTTTTCACATCAAGTGACTCAGGACCTTTGGATGTCTAGCAGTCATTTCCATCCCCAAAAAACATTGCAACTGGAAGCTAGGACCTGAAGCCATAGAAGGAATACTTCTGGGATACAAAAATGACAACACTGCCTATTAATCCTTGCATTCCAGAGACAGGAATCTCATTAAATCTTGACATGTCACCTTGAACAAGTTGTTATTTCCTTCCTTTGGTGACAGTCCAAATCCCTCAAGCTTTTTCATGCTTCCAATGATGGCTCCTGAATCAGAAATCATAGATGAAATCAGAACCTCTGCACTTGAAGTCTACTTCCCATCAAAAAGGATTGGGTGCACTGATAAATCAAGTCCAACATCCAAATCAGGGAAGCAAGGAAGAGCATTCACAATGTGTCAAGGTAATCAGCCCTTGTCACCCAACTTTCATTTCCTCCAACATTACCCCTCAAAAATCACCGGGTCAAATGTTGCGTCACATGCCAGCAATTGACTTCACATTGCACCACTGTCAGTATGCAATCTTGCTTCAATGGTGTTAGTGTCACATTATACTAACTGAATTTAGTAGGCTGTGTCACAACTGCATAAAGACACTGTCAAATGTCAAATATGTCACATTAGTATGTCACTCAAAGAAGAAACCCATATCAACACCATTCACGATCTTTGGGTAATTACACCTCATGGTGCAATCCAACATCTTGGCATGCTCATTCTCATGCATGAGATGACTTCCACACTTCTATCTGATCATCTCCCACCTTTACCATGCATACTCTGGCACATCAATTGTCTTCTGCACCTGACCATGCTTACACTCACACAAAGTTTGGCTTCTGCTCCAATGCCTCAGCATCTCTGCCATAAACCATCCTTATGCTTCCACACCCCGTCTCATGATCTCCACAGCTTACCATGCTTACGCTCCTGAACTTACTTCTCATGGTCTCACTTTACCATCCTTAGCATCACTCTGTGGTATCCCATCCCATTAGTATCAGTTTCAAGCTTACCATAAAAATTAACAAAAATAGAATTCAATATATCCAATATTTTTAAAGATAAAGAGAAATGTGAAAAGAAGTTATTTCTACAGACACAGTTACAATTCCTGACTAAAAAAGGAAAAGAAAACCTTCATTTCTCAGCTGACAAGGAGAAGATTTCACCTTTGGATTGGTCATATAGCTGGTTCAATACACATTGAAGGCAATTTCAAAATTATTTTTTGTGGAAGTTTCAAGAATAATAAAAAACAAAGAAAAAACAAGAATAAAATCTTTTTGGAAGAAAACAGAAAATATTTTTTAAAAAATATATATATCTAACCTAACCCATAAGATGGACATCAAAAGGGACAGCAATTGCACAGCAGCTGATTATTCTTTTCAAATACAAACCACAAATTATTAAAAACTCATCGGAACATTATTTTATTGGTCAGAGATCAGATTAATTCATGGTACATACCTATAATTACAAATTGACATGATAAACTAATCTCAGTGGTCAGAATCAACGTCCAAAGTCCATCAAAAGAATAACACCATCTAATTGGTCTTAATTCCAATTAAATCCAGGTACATACCAATATTTACCAATTGATGTGACAACTCAATCTTATTGGTAAGAACTTGGATCCCATGTCACATTGCTACACCAAAACTACATCTCTCACCAGCTGAAACCTCTCAGCTATGATTTTTTCTAAGTACCCTGTTTTTGGAAGCTCTATGGAGGACCAAAAGCTATAAATACAGGTTTTCTCTTGCTCATTTATCCCAGAATCATGGAGCAAGTTCACACTATCCAGGATCACCACCATCCCTGGACTAGCAGGATATCTAGAGTAGTAGTAGTGTTTTTGGTTGTGAAGAGATCAGGAGCCTTGCTCAGTAGCTTAGTATAGCTGTAGTGAAAAAGCTCAGTAGCTTAGTATTATTAAAAGAATAGTAGTATACCCGTAGTGAACAAGCTCAGTAGCCTTGCTCAGTAGCTTAGGATTATTAAAAAAATTGTGAGCCTTGAGGTATATTTTACATACCCAAATAGGCCACAAATATCTTTAAAAATGAATTTTGAACTATGTGTAACTGTCAGCCTGTGACTCAAAACAGAGCACCAGCATGACATCCAACATACCATCAGTAATGGCATGAGGAGTATTGGACAGATATAGCCAATACAAGTAAAATATAAAGAGGAAACCTCCTCAAATATAATAAGAAAGGACAAAGATATGCCCTATCAAAGATAAGACCAAATAAGCAAAAACTCTTATTCTAGCCTCTAATCTAACTTATAAATATTTCATTAAACCCCAACCAGAATGGTTTTTTTCTTGAAGCTCTAAGGTAGAGCTATCCAATGGTATCATCTATTCATCTGTAGCACTCCTAAATCAGGAGATACCATTATACCACCTTTTTTCACCAACAACCCCTCAAAGGTGTAGGAGGGCTTGTACAAACCTGTACAAAAGTACAGCCAAATTAAAGGTCTGAGTGAGAGCTTTAATTTGAGATACCTTAGACCCCTCTATCTTCCAAATTGACAGAGGGATCTTGGTTTAAAGGTTTACATCTCAAAATACAGGATTTATGAAACTAACCATATAAAGAAACCCCTGTATCTTTGGAATATATTCATACAGCTGTAAAGTGTTGTATATCAGACTGTAGATCCAATCAAGCCCTACAATACTGTATCATTAGAATACAGATATCTTCTAAATTGGAGAAGATATCTGGCTTGGAAGGTTTTGAAGCCTCATACTGATGTACAAAAATACATCCAAAAACTTAAAGGCCTTATAGCTTTTGCTATCTTAGAGAAGGGTAAGCATGAAGCATATCAAATTTAAGAGCTCATTAAGCCCTTCAATTCTGTGCTCTTGGATTCTTGATATCTCAAAAACTGACTAAGATATCTTGGTTGGAAGTATTTTGACCAATACTGGTCTGTACCAAACCTGTACCAACCAGTACTGGCTTGATACTTAAAATAATGGTTGTTTAAAGCTTAAACCCGCCCAGAATGACTAATATTAGTCATCCAGACACTCTGGACACGTCACAATGGTGCTGACGTGGCCTGTGAAGAGTTTTTTCACCCTGTATTGATCCAGAATGATCATTTGTGGTCCAAAAACCACAATTCTGACTATGCTGACGTCAGAATTGATGGTACAGAACCACAACCCAGCCTCCAGAGTGAAAATTTTCACTCTGTAGACGTGTGAAGAGCCTACCAGTCTTTCACAGTCCTCAGAGGAGATAAAAGCAGGTCTTTCCTCACTGGAAAAGACTCATCTTATCATGAATTAACATCCTTACGTAGTAAAACTGTCTTATACCAGTAGTACTCTTAGGATTATATTGATATAATTAAAATAATTAATTATTGTAGTGATTTTCACAGTCAATTGATATTAAATCATTGCAACCCAGGTTCTCAATAGATTCATCACCACTGTTATCATATTACAGTAGAACCTGTTTACTATTATAAAAAATAATTTTTTGTGTGTCACAGTCATAGTGCTAGCTTGTATTTACTATTTTTAAGCTACTACATAGACTCACCCTGACATTTTGGGGGCCTGGCCGTTGTTTTAACCTATTCCGGACCTATTTTGGCGATTTTTGGATCATTTTCACCATTTTTGAAGGTTTTTTACTATAAAAGTAAGTACAATTTCGAGTTTTTTTCATTTTTTAACTAATTTTCATCTCTTATATTATAAAAATATAATATATATTTTTTATATATTGTATTTCATCAAAATATATTAAATAATATATTTTATTTTATTTTTGAGTATTCATACTCTTCAAAGCTTTATATTGCAATTTTCACGAAAATTAATAATAATAAATAATTATTATTAATTTTTCAAAGTTATTTTTATATACAAACAGTATATTTAAATAAAAAAACATTATTTTTTACCAAATTGTGTAAAAATTAATTTAAATCATAATATTTATTGTAAATCAACAATAAATATTGAAATAATAATTTTATTATTTCAATTCTTTAATATTCAAATTGAATATTATTGGAAAAGATCTTTTTTTTACTCAAGTTGAGGAAAAATTGATTAAGATTTCTTTTTTTGATAAATAATCAAAAAAAATCTTAATAATAATAAGTCATTATTATCAATTTACCACGAAAATTGATAATAATAAGTAATTATTGTTAACTTCTCAAACTTATTTTTATATACAAATAGTGTATTTAAATAGAAAGTATAATTAATTTTTGCCAAATTGTGTAAAAATTGATTTAAATCATAATATTTATTGTAAACCAAAAATAAATATTTAAATAATAATTTTATTATTATTTCAATTCTTTAATATTCAAATTGAATATCATTGAAGAAAAAATCTTTTTTACTCAAGTTGAGAAATAATTTATTAATTTTTTTGATAGATAATCAAAAAGAAATAAATAAATAGATTTTGATAATAATAATAAGTAACTATTATTAATTTTTCAAACATATTTTCATATACAAATAGTATATTTAAATAAAAATATAATTATTTTTCACCAAATTGTGTAAAACTTAGTTTGAATTAAAATATTTATTGCGAAACCAGCAATAAATATTTGAGTGATAAGTTCATTATTATTCTAATTCTTTAATATTGAAGATCAATATTATTTAATACAATCTGTTCTTTCTTAAACTGAGGAGGAAATTTATTGAAATTTGTTTTATTTGATAAGAAATCAAATAACAACAAAAGAAAACTTAATTATACAACAAAATTATTGTATAATTAAGATATAGACCCTTTTCTTTCCTCTAAAGAAAGAAAAATTGTAAATTGAACTATTAACAGTTGATTTTTCAATTTCAATAAGTAAATAACTTATCAATAATATTCAAGTTTAATAATATAAATTTTTAATATTAAATACTTTACTTATAAAAATAAGTGAACCAAAACTGTTATTTCTTCAAAAAATAAAAAATAAAATAATAATAATAATAATAAATAATTCAAACTCAGATATCAAACCAAACTCAGAAGAAATAACAGTAAGGAATTGGAAATTTTGTTTATTCAAATTGAATTACAAACTTTCTCCATTTGCTTTCAAGTGGAAAAAATACATTCCATTTGAGACAAAATCACAGTGAAATTCATCTGTACCAGCCTCAAAGACAAGGAGGAAGTACCAACTCCCAAGCAAATTGCAAAAGAGTATAAAGCAGAAATCAGTCCAAGGGCCTTTTAAAGGTAAAGAAACCTTGGAAAATACAGAATTTTTGTCTTTTGTCATTTTTTAACATGACAACTCCATTTCTCAGAGATCTTGGATACCCAAGAAATCAGCCAGAAATCTGGCAAAGAAGAAACAAAGGGAGAAGGTCACCCCCTTCTGGATCAAATAACCAACAAAGGACTTATTATCAGGAAACTCCTGCTCAAAGTCCTACCCTAAACCAAATTCAGCCCTGTTCAACAAAAAAATTGGACAGATGCAGGGAAAATAACTCATATTCATGTACTCCTAAAAGACTTTTTCACATGGAGTATGGACAAAAAAACCTTAACCATGGGAATATCATGGGAGGAAATTGGAATAATGAGGCAAAAAATATGAGTCAATCTTATTACTTGCCAAAAGATTCTGGAAGAAATGAAAAGTTGGAATCTCAACAGCCATTTCATACTCTCAGAAGAGACTTGAATCAGAGGGAATCAAACAGAAATCCAAGCCATAGAGAATTCTTGGCATATGGAAGAGCCCAATCTGATTCAGGAACACCAAGGCATGGAAGAAGAAATTCCATCTTTCCCACATCAGTCCAACAGCTACAGGACTTGAAATCCAAAGGACAATATTTCCAGGACTCTCCAGTCATGCCTGGTGGTTTCCAGCAGAGGACATGGAGCCCTAGTAGAAAACAAGAATTCTTTCAGGAAGGAGAAGATAGAATCAGATCCTTTGATGAAACAATGAATAAAATTAGTCCAAGAGGAACACAAATCCTAAAAGACACTGTACCTACCAATAGTGTTAGCTCAGAATAAATTGATCCTCAGCTTAAGCCTATTGATGATAAAATACCCCCTCAAAAATTTGAAACCACAGATTCCAGAGGTAGTAGTTTCATATGGTCCAACATGGGTAAATTCATGGATTGGACATATGATCATGTTCAAGAAGTGACTTCAGAAATGAAAACACTCAAGGAAGAAAATTCCTTCCAAGCAACAGTCATAGAAGACTTGAACACAAATCTATCCAGAATTTGGGCAGAATTTGAAACTAAAAACAGACAGTGGAACTCAATACTAGAGGAACAACAAGCTGTGAGAAGAGATTTAAGAAATATCCAATCTCAACAGGAAATCCTGGAAAAAGAAGTGGATTTTCTCTATAAAAAGGAGGAAAAAGAAGATAATTTCTTCCCTCAAACAACTCAAGAGGATAAACCAATCACCAAAGTAAAAGAGGAAGAATCAAAAAACCAAGCTCCTGAATCCCAGGATCCAAAGTTAAGGTCTGAGTCTATTTACCAAGATGGTTAGAACCTCAGTTACTCTGAGAAACAAGCATTGAAGCAATTACCTGATGTGGTAAATTGGCCTAAATTCTCAGGAATTGGAGAATATGATCATATGGAGCTTATTGATTATATTAATGGACTTTTTGTTGATGTACCAAAGATACCAGACTACTGGATCACCACAAGACTCAACACTGCATTCAGAGGCCATGCAAATATATGGTACACTGAAATGAAAGAGATACATGGTAGGAAAAGCTGGCTATGGTGGAGAAACCAAATAATACAAAAGTACAGCAATGGTACTTGGATTTGGCAAAAAACCATCTCTTTTGAGAGTGACAGATACTCTACAGAAAAAGACCCTTATGAATGGTGTCTTAAACAAACCAAAAGACTCAAATCTATTGATCCAAACATGACAATAGAGATGAGAAATCATAAGATTCTGACAAAACTTCCAGGAGACTTAGAACATGCAGTAAAGTGCAGATGCAGCAAAATAAGCAGCATTGATGACATAGCAAATGTCATACAAGATGTCAGAAAAAAGACATCAATTGGCAGTAGTTCACCCTATAGGTCACATGATAGCAGAGAAAAACCAAAGATACTCATGGAAAAAGACCTCAAACCTACTAATGGTGAAGAAGCACCAAGGAGAAGGAACACATGCCATAACTGTGGATCACCTGGCCACTATGCAAATAATTGTCCCAAGGGAAAAAAGAAAATATTTGCAATAGAGGAAGAGTCAGTAGAAGAACACATGGAGTACAAATCTGACTCTGACAGCATGGGAAATGGGCTAAGACGGGATTCAGACAGTGGATCAGAGCCTATTGAACAATATTTATTAGAGTATGAGGATGAGAAAACAGAATCAGTCCTAGGAAACTCTTTGAAACCAGAACTCATTCAACCCAAAAAAGGTGAAAACAGAAGTGGCAGAACCATTGATGCTAAAGAGTATTTGGAAGTACCCAAAACTGGTATGGCCTTTATTCATGGAGCAAAATCAAAGCTTGATGTGTACATTGAAAATAAAAAGCATCCTTTGATTTTTGACACAGGAGCAAATTGCTCAGTGGTAGCCAAAGAATACTTGGACAGACACTTTCCAATGTGGAATGCAGAGATGCTTTTAACAAAAGCAAGAAGCTTTAAAAGTGCTGCAGGCAAAATGAAGTCACTTGGAATAATCCAAAAAATAATTATAATACCACACAAAATGGGAAACCTCAGATTACACATTGAATTTGTGGTACTTGAAAATGCTAAGTTTGATGGATTTTTAATGGGTACAGAGTACCATAGAATCTATGGCATAAGCATACATAATTACCTAGAGAGTTACTTGATAATTGGGCAAGACAAACAAAGAAAGTTCTACTTTGAAACTGACAACCCCAATCAAATAAAAAGATATTCCAATAGGGATTATTTAACAGAAAGAAGGAATGAACCACCAGAAAAAGACCAATGGGTAAAGCTGGATAATGTTTCAGATAAAGATTCTTTTTTAAAAGGATCAAGAGCCTCCATGAGGACAAAAGAATCTCATCAATGATGAGCCTTTTTTGGAGGGAGGGTATGTCAGCCTGTGACTCAAAACAGAGCACCAGCATGACATCCAACATACCATAAGTAATGGCATGAGGAGTATTGGACAGATATAGCCAATACAAGTAAATTATAAAGAGGAAAACTCCTCAAATATAATAAGAAAGGACAAAGATATGCCCTATCAAAGATAAGACCAAATAAGCAAAAACTCTTATTCTAGCCTCTAATCTAACTTATAAATATTTCATTAAACCCCAACCAGAATGGTTTTTTTCTTGAAGCTCTAAGGTAGAGCTATCCAATGGTATCATCTATTCATCTGTAGCACTCCTAAATCAGGAGATACCATTATACCACCTTTTTTCACCAACAACCCCTCAAAGGTGTAGGAGGGCTTGTACAAACCTGTACAAAAGTACAGCCAAATTAAAGGTCTGAGTGAGAGCTTTAATTTGAGATACCTTAGACCCCTCTATCTTCCAAATTGACAGAGGGATCTTGGTTTAAAGGTTTACATCTCAAAATACAGGATTTATGAAACTAACCATATAAAGAAACCCCTGTATCTTTGGAATATATTCATACAGCTGTAAAGTGTTGTATATCAGACTGTAGATCCAATCAAGCCCTACAATACTGTATCATTAGAATACAGATATCTTCTAAATTGGAGAAGATATCTGGCTTGGAAGGTTTTGAAGCCTCATACTGATGTACAAAAATACATCCAAAAACTTAAAGGCCTTATAGCTTTTGCTATCTTAGAGAAGGGTAAGCATGAAGCATATCAAATTTAAGAGCTCATTAAGCCCTTCAATTCTGTGCTCTTGGATTCTTGATATCTCAAAAACTGACTAAGATATCTTGGTTGGAAGTATTTTGACCAATACTGGTCTGTACCAAACCTGTACCAACCAGTACTGGCTTGATACTTAAAATAATGGTTGTTTAAAGCTTAAACCCGCCCAGAATGACTAATATTAGTCATCCAGACACTCTGGACACGTCACAATGGTGCTGACGTGGCCTGTGAAGAGTTTTTTCACCCTGTATTGATCCAGAATGATCATTTGTGGTCCAAAAACCACAATTCTGACTATGCTGACGTCAGAATTGATGGTACAGAACCACAACCCAGCCTCCAGAGTGAAAATTTTCACTCTGTAGACGTGTGAAGAGCCTACCAGTCTTTCACAGTCCTCAGAGGAGATAAAAGCAGGTCTTTCCTCACTGGAAAAGACTCATCTTATCATGAATTAACATCCTTACGTAGTAAAACTGTCTTATACCAGTAGTACTCTTAGGATTATATTGATATAATTAAAATAATTAATTATTGTAGTGATTTTCACAGTCAATTGATATTAAATCATTGCAACCCAGGTTCTCAATAGATTCATCACCACTGTTATCATATTACAGTAGAACCTGTTTACTATTATAAAAAATAATTTTTTGTGTGTCACAGTCATAGTGCTAGCTTGTATTTACTATTTTTAAGCTACTACATAGACTCACCCTGAAAGTAACCCATAAGGCATGCATATATGCAAAATTCATTATTTTTTCTTTCAAAAAAGACAAATAACTTTTTTGTGAGTAAGTAAAGCCATGGGTTTAAGGCCAGCTTTGGATTCTACACAAAAATTCACCTAGGGTAGCTCCATAGAGTGAATAAACTTAAATCGACTCTAAGAGGTGGTAATATGAAAAATGCTTCAATATCACATATAAGAATTGTGAAGATTTTTGTTTTTCTCAATTTCATGCCAAAATAATGGGAATGCAAGAAATCCCATGTTACATATACACTAAGAATAGTGTCATGCATGTGTATGGCACTTAATATTATGGTATTCTTACATACACGTTTGGTACACCCATAGTGGATATCAGTCTTGAAGCCTGAATTTCTATTTTTGACATGAAAATAGTAAAGGGGGACAAATTCTGAGGCCTCTGAGGCATGTACAGCTCCAAAGCTTGGATCTATCGCTTATCTTGACCCAATTATTAAACTAAAACCTTTTGGGAACCTGGTTACCAAGTCAAAACTTCATTATATCATAAGAAAATAGGAAATAAGCTGCTATTTTTACTTGCAAAGGAGGTGAAGAGCAACTCATACTCCTGTAACCATGTCAATTCTTGATGAATTTCCATGGATAGACCCTAAAAGAGTAATCAAAACCCTTTTTTGGACTAGTATCCATTGATTTACCTCATAGCAACCAGAAATATAGTATTATTTGCAATTCTACATAGAAATGAGGTAAAAACTTCAAAAGCTCATTAAAAATACAACTCTTAATTAATATTTCTGAAATTTCAGGACAAATGAAGAGCAGTATAATTCATATAAAAACCAGATATAATCATACTTTCATATGTAAAATTAAAAGTTTTACTTACAGTCCATTTTTGATGATTCCATGTGAAACACTGAATCTTCAAAAATTCACAGAAAATACACTCTGTGATGAAATTTCCAATAAAATTGATATATTATAGAAATAAGTTATTATTTTGAAATAAAAGAATATATACAGTTGTCACTCCTTTTATTCTTAACCATAAATGGGTTGGTAGTCACATAAAAACATCAATTAAGTAATTATGATAATCTTACGTGACAACAGATGATTCAATCAATAATCCAAAAAGGTTTATTGCTTTCTCACTCACTTGTTTTTCAATTTTCTCCATGGAATGCCTCTGTGAGATGTTGTTTACTTGAAAGAGGGCTCCTCTTGCTGGCTTTTCCAAAATTGTCATAGTATTCACTTATACCATTATTACCAACAATTAAGTATTAGTTAATCTTTTCTTAAGTGTTTTATTATTTCATAATCAATCAGAAAAACTTGAAATCATAGAGCTCAACTATATATTTGTGTAATCCTGTTATCAATCAATTTTGATCCTTTAAATCCACAATTATCTGTCAAATTTCTCCGCTATTATCTTTTGGTAAGCTCTTTGGAGTATTAGTGAGTGTTTTGTCTTAATTGTTAAAGTTTTTCTCTAGTAATAGCTTTCTTCAAGAGTTATCTTTATAATGATTCTTGTAAAATATAATTCTATATTAAAATAATTTTATTATTTTGATAAAGAAGTTTTTATTATTAAATTCTTCTTGTAATTGATCCTTGAAAACAATTACTGCTTACTGTTATAATCATTAGTATTGTATAGGAAGTAAAAGACATAATTAATTAATTATTTAATTTTGGTTATAATAATTTTTATTATTATACTTCATAAGAACAGTCATAGCACTGTTGATTAACAGGAATATTATGAACAGTTTCATAGACAAATCTTACATTTGGGGGCCTGGCCATGATTTTATCCATAGACTTGGCTTTAATCATATTCTATACTTCACTTTTTTGTTCTAAAAAACCACCATACCTACCAAATCTTACATTTGGGGGCCTGGCCATGTTTTTTGAACCTTCTACCCTTAATTAATATATTTGTAAGCTCTAAAATATATTAATTTAATTATTTTTTTTTCAATTTGAAGTTAAAATTATTTGTTATTTTTGGAATTTTTATTGAGGAATTTGGTTTAATTTTATATTGCCTTACACATGGCTTTTTCACATCCAAAAACCTATAAGATTACTCTTTGAGTTACTCTGAATTAATAAATCAAAATCTTGAATTCTTAACTTTTTTTTCTTTTTTGAAAATTATTTTTTTATAAAAAAAAGAATAAAGACTTATGAAAAATCTTTTGAAAAATCTTTTAAGTATAAAAAAATATCTTTTTCTCTTTTAATTTCTTTTTCTCTAGTGTCTTTAATCAAATACTGTGCAGCTGGTAACATACTTGGTAAAAGATATATTACCAGTCCAGAATCTTCCCAAGCAGAATTTGAAGACAGTATTGAAGTTAAAATTGCTAAAAGTGGCATTTTTTTCAAACAGAAAAAGCAAAACAACCACCAAAAGGTGTGTATTTTTGACTTTATTCTTAATTTTTTCTCTTAAATTGACGTCAAATGGTTCATATCAGAAATGGAAGTAACTATTTGGTCCAACCCGATGGATGTGTACAAAGAAGAGGAAATACCAATTCCAAAAGTGGAAAGGATTCCTCAAGAAAGACACATCTGGAGGATGCCAGAGTTTCCCCCCATTCCCCAAGGTCTGCACCCACAAACTGTGATGTGAACTCTGAGTCTAACCTAATTCATGATAAGATTTCAAGGTCTGGACCATTTTCAAGTGGCAGCAATAGAGATTTACCAAGGCCAATACAAGAATTGTCAGCCTGTGACTCAAAACCAGAGCACAAGCATGACAGCCAAAATACCATAAACCAATGGTATAGCCAAAATACCACCAAAACATGGAACTGAGCCAAATTAGCTCAAAAGGTATCAAAAGAAAGAGGAAACTCACCTCTTCCTGAAAATATAAGTCCCATCACCATAGGACAAGAAATAACAAAGTTATTCCTGCTCAAAGTTATTGCTGAGCATAAACCTTAATTTTCACCTCTCATCTAAAATCTAGAAGGAGAGGCTTAACCCCATCAAATGGGTATTCAAAATGAAGCTCTAAGCCAGGGCTATCCAATGGTACTAGCCAAACTGAGCTAGCACCAGTATTACCTGAGTTATGGTCAAATTCAGACCAAATAAGGGTGAATAAAACATTCACCTCTCATCTAACTTTTACAGTTTTAGTGTGAGATACTTAAAGTGGGGTCTTTTTGGAAAGAGCACAATCAGGGCTATCTGATGGTGTCATCCATTTCCCCATATCTCAACTAGAACAGAAGTTATTGGCCAAACAAGCTTAATACAGCTTTTGCCCAAAACACGCCAATGTATAAAAACACTTGTACATGGGATAACTTTGCCATATTTAAGGATAGCCCTGTCAAGTTGGGTACCATTGTATAGAGCTCATACAGGGCTATTCAATGAACCAACTTTGAGCTTGATATCTCAAAAACTGACAGAGGTATGACAATTTTAAGGTAAGAATCCCACCTGCTGTCATATACAGCCTTACCATGGGATAATACCCTATAACCATGAATATGAGGTGTCAAATAGACGAAGAAGCATGTTTTTACTTCAATACCTCATATGTCAGTCAATACTGGGGTCCCATACAGTTTCTGTACAGCATTCTATGCGTCATACACGTCAGAATCAGGCTGTGAGGTCCCCAGATGAAAATTTTCACCCTGTATTGGTGAAAACTGCCCAGATGTGGTTTCAAAACCACATCTGAGCCCAATACAGGGTATACAGGCTGTTTGCAAACCACAAGCCTGTCATGAGGAGTGAAAAATCTTCACTTCCTCTACGTGAAAAGGTCTAATAACCTTTTCACCTCAATTTCAGGATAAAAGGAGGGCTTTTCACTGCCAAAACCCTTTCCTCATCCTGCTCTTGAATACCCTACGTAGTAAACTGTCAAAAACAGTTTTACTCTTGGGTAATAAACAGGTATACTCTTAATTTAAAGTATTGTAGTCTTTATTATTGTAATCCAACAGGTAAAGCTGCACCCAGGGCTTTCAACAGCGCTCACCACCACTATATCTCTATAGTAAAGCCCTTTAAATCTTAAATTAAATCATTTATTATCAATCTTATCATCTTTTAAAACCATTCTTACCATGTCACAGTCATAGTTAAAGCTTGTAAATACTCATATACACCTTTATCATAGACTCAGCCTGACATTTTGGGGGCCTGGCCGTGTTTTTTTTTTTTTGACTTTTTGGACCTTACAAGTAAGTCTTTTCTCTTTTTTATGACTTATTAACCATTGTTTTTATCTTTTTTAGGCGTAATTCCTTTATTTAAATATATATATTATATATATTTATCCTTTTTTATACATACTCATATATTAAAGAGTATTATTCACGTGGCTAATACCCACTGAATTTAATTATTTTTGGCGTGTTTTGTATATAAAAACACATAAGCCATCAATAAAGTCCTGTATTCTTGACTGAATAAGGACACCTCTGACTGAAAAACCATCAGTTGAGGCGTGGTCAAGTGTATTGTTAACTCAATAACACTTGTATACAAACCACTTTTACAGAGTACACTTGCAAACCACAAGTGTATCTGTGGGATACTGGCACACAAACAGTGTGACAGGGCACCATAAGCTGTATTTTTGACGTGAAATTGTTAATTCAATTACACTGTCATTATACAAGGGCATATTGTAATAATATACAAGCCCAGAGGCCATTCTTAGACGTGCAAAACCAGCCATTTAAGAAGTCTTAACTGACATAAGCCCTCTTTTTTCCTGTTTTGATTCAGTGGAAGAAAACTATATCCCACTTGATACCCAGTCACAGGCCAACACACCAGTGACACCCTCAGAACCAGAGGGCAGCAAGGGTAAAGGAAAAAGGCTTAGTGAAGGCCTCATTACAGCCAAGAAGTGGACACCAATAGCCACTCAGAGGAGTAGAAAACCACGAAACTCTGCTTCAATACAAGGTAAACCAACCTTAACCACTTGTACAGGGAAGATTACAATTATTAACCCAGTTGTAACCTCCAAAGGCAAACTGCCCAAATCAGCAGATAACAAATTTGTACAAGGCACAGTCAAAGGTAAATACCCTAAGAACATAAAGTTTTTGACTGCTTGCAAACACTGATATGTCCCCTGCATGCCTCAGAGACCTTGGCTTCCAAAGGAACCAGCCAGAGGATAGAGCAGGAATGTCTAGAACCAGAAGACCTGAAAGAAGACACATTGGACACAGTGCTGGATGGCAAAACAATGAGGGAGATAATATCAACCTTGCCATTCACACTCCAATTCAACAGAAACCTCAAACCAGAGGACTGGAAGGATATGGATCAAGTTCTTCAAATCCACCAACTCCTCAAATATTTGTTTCAATGGAGCATGGACAACAAGAGGTTCAACCTAGCAACTCACTGGGAAGAACTAGGATCAAGTTGCCAGAAGATCTGTCTCAAAGAGATAGACTTCAAAGACCTTATGGTAATCACCAAGGGTTGGAATCCTACCAGGCAGCACAGACTCCTGGAGGCAAGGGCACAGAGAATAAGGGAGAATCAAGCCACTATCCAAGCTATAGAAGAACAGCCAACCCAGACAGGGCCTACTCAGATTCCTTCAGGTTCACAAGGAGCAAGCCAAATCAGCTCTCCAGTGGCTTCACACCATTCAGAAACCAGCAGATCAGTGGCCAAGAGTCACCATTCTTCACAATTTCAGGAGGTTTCCAGGAGAAGACAAGGCAACAAGGGCAAGAACAAAGCCTCCTTCAACCAGAGGAGGAAAGAGTCAGACCCCATGATCCAGAAGCTGTTAGATTTGGTAAAAGAAGTACACAAGAACCAGAAGTAGTTGTAAACCACTCTAGAATCAGTAGTCCTAGTAATAGAAACATTACCCCCACTCAGACTGAAAATAACATTATCACATCTGAAAGTAACATCAACAGTGACACACTGTGGTTACAAATGTCCCAATATGCTGAGCAATCTGCAAAGCAGGCTACAGAATTTGCAGCTGCCCAAGAGAGGATGAGAAAAACTCAAGCCTCATTGGAACAGATAGTTAAAAACCTTCAGGAAGGATATGCTCAACTGAGCAAAGCCTCTGAAGAAACCAACAAGAGACTGAATCAAGTCTCTGAAGAACAACACCATAGTAGCAGGGACAGGGAGTGTCTGAACCAAGACATCAACAAATTGTTTGATGCCTACCATAGCTTGAAGCCCCAACCACAAGGCCAAGCTATAGAGAATCCATATCAACCAGATGACATCAAACCAGATTCCATGTTGTTGAATAAGGCAAGATCTCCATCACAATACCAGGATGGAGATGGCATGTCTTATTCAGAGAAGGAAGCCTTGAAACAGCTTCCTGAGGCCTCAAGCTGGCCCAAATTCTCTGGATCAGGAGAATATGATCATATGGAACTCATAGATTATATTGATGGACTCTTCATTGATGTACCAAGCATACCAGATTACTGGATTACTGCTAGACTGAATACTGCATTTAAAGGTCATGCAAGTATATGGTACACTGAAATGAAAGAAATCCATGGCAGAAGAAATTGGCCATGGTGGAAGAGTCAAATAATTCAAAAGTACAGTAATGGAACTTGGATATGGCAAAAGACCATGTCATTTGAAAATGACAAATACTCTGTGGATGAAGATCCATATGAGTGGTGTCTTAGACAGTCTAAAAGACTTAAAGCCATTGATCCTCAAATGAACATTCAAATGAGGAATCATAAACTTCTGACACAACTGCCAGGAGAACTAGAGCATGCAGTAAAGTGCAGATGCAACCAAAATTGCACTCTAGATGATATAGCCAATACCTTACAAGACATAAGGAAAAGGACTAATATAGGGAAATTCACCCCATATAGAAGCAATAGTTTCAAAGAGAAACAACCTTTCAGGGTAGAGTTTAAAGACAAACCCAGAGAAAGAGTGGCAGAAGTGGCAAAGAAGAAGAATTCTTGTCACAATTGTGGTTCAACAGATCACTATGCCAACAACTGCCCAAAAGCAAAGAACAAAATCTATGCTATAGAAAAAGTCCCTGAAGAAGAACCTCCAACAGAGGATTCTGAATCAGACTCTATGGGTGATGCCATCAGGGAACCATCTGATGAGGATCAAGACCCAAGAGAGGAATTTCTAGTGGAATACCAAGTGGAAACCCCACTAGAAATCCAGGATATACAGTTGGAAGCAGGCATGCCACAAGACACTGCCAACAAGAACTTGTGTAAACACACACAAGATGCACAAACATTCCTGGTTACACCAACCAAAGGAATGGCATACATACATGGAACAGCCACAAAAATGACTGTATGTATTGACAATGCTCAGCACCCATTGATCATTGACAGTGGAGCACACTGCTCCATAGTGGCCAGAAATTATCTGGATAACCACTTCCCAAACTGGGAAAAAGAACTCTTGCCCACCAGGGCAAAGAACTTTAAGAGTGCATCTGGAAAGATGACCTCTATTGGGACAATTATCAAAGAAATAATTATACCCCACAGAAAAGGTAATATCAGACTCAACCCAGAGTTTGTAGTGCTTGAAGATGCCCACATCCAAGGGTTTCTACTGGGAACAGATTACCAGCGAATGTATGGCATAGATATTTACAATAGTAAAAATAGACATATTACCATTGGTACTAACAAGGAAAAGAAATTTTCTCTTGATATATACCAGATATCTTCTCAGGACCCACTGGAAGAACTTCTGAGAGAATTCAGAGAGGGACAGTTTAGCACTACCCTCACCAGTAAACAAAAACTAAGTTTACTGAAGATGCTGAGGAAGAATAGACCAGCATTTGCCATTGGTGAAGAACCATTAGGCAAGATCAAAGGCCATGATATAGAACTACATCTGGATGTAGAAAGGCCTTATCCACCCATGTTAAAGAGACCTCCTTACCCAGCAAGTCTGGAGACCAGGAAAGAGATTGAGAAACATATCAATGAACTCCTGAACATGGATGTCATTAGGAAGATTGGACATAATGAAATAGTGGAAATCACCACTCCTGTCCTAATCACCTGGCATGATGGCAAGTCTAGACTGTGTGGAGACTTCAGAGCCCTGAACAACTACACAAAAGCAGACAGGTATCCTATACCAAGGATACCTCATGCCTTGGATAAATTGGCCAAAGCCAAATACATAACCAAGATGGATTGTATGAAGGGCTTCCACCAAAATGGAGTTAAACCAAACTCCATGAAATTACTCAGAATTATATGCCATATGGGCATATATGAGTACACCAGGATGCCATTTGGCATCAAGAATGCACCAGCCCACTTCCAAAGGATGATGGACACCATATTTCAAGGAGAAATAATGGAAGGCTGGATGGTAGTATACATTGATGATATCATTATATACTCAGAGACATGGGAAGACCATGTACAATACATAGACAGAGTGCTAAGTAAATGTACACCCATCAATCTGAAAATTTCACTCAAAAAGTGTAATTTTGGCCAACAAGAGCTACTAGCTCTAGGACACAGAGTCTCAGGCCTCAGTCTGGCAATTGACCAGAACAAAGTAGCAGCAGTACTGCAAAAACCAGTACCAAAGAACATCAAAGAGATGCAATCTTTCCTTGGATTTGCTAGCTACTATAGAAACCACATCAAAACCTTTGCCCACATAACCAGTAGTTTATACAAGTTATGCTCAAAGGATGTAGTTTTTGAAATAACCAAGGAAAGGAGGGATGCATATGAGAGGATCAAATATGAACTCACTAATGCACCTGTACTCATCTTTCCTGACTTTGAACTACCATTCAAGTTATATATAGATGCAGCATGCAGCCAAGGCTTGGGAGCAGCCCTTCACCAAAGACAGATTGTGGATGGTGAGCCAAGGGAAGGTGTAATATGTTACATCTCCAGGCAGCTGAAAGATTCAGAAGCCAGGTATGGGGCCACCCAGACAGAATGTTTATGTCTAGTCTGGGCTCTAGAAAAACTCCATTACTATTTGGAGGGTGCAGTCTTTGAAGTCTACACAGACTGCACAGCTTTGAAGTCTTTACTAAACATGAAGACTACTAATAGACACATGCTGAGATGGCAAATAGCTATCCAGGAGTATAGAGGGAACATGACCATCATATACAAGGAAGGTAAAAGCCATACCAATGCAGATGGCCACTGGACAATGTCAAAAGCAATCCAGCTTATGACCCTGAAGTTTCTGCAAAAATTCCTATCCATTTTATGGAAATAGATAGGAAGAAGAACTTCAGATTCTCTGAATGGGCACCAGGGAGTGGTACCCTTGACAGTGAAAACACTGATTCAGAAGGGACAGAAACCCCCATACTGGGGATAAGTTCCTCAGAACTGCACAATGAATTCTTCAATGCAGTATTGAAATCTTATGCTAAACACAAACAGTGTAGCATACTACTCCAACTCCTTCAACAAAAATACAGGAGCCCAGAACTGGAAACCCAGCTGGAGGAACCCTGGTTGAGGGCCTATAAGGACAATAAATTCTTCCTTATAGATGGCCTGATTTATCACAGAGACAAGCACACCAGTGCACTCACAGTGATAGACAGAGACCACATCTCTTTAATCCTGCTCTTGAATACCCTACGTAGTAAACTGTCAAAAACAGTTTTACTCTTGGGTAATAAACAGGTATACTCTTAATTTAAAGTATTGTAGTCTTTATTATTGTAATCCAACAGGTAAAGCTGCACCCAGGGCTTTCAACAGCGCTCACCACCACTATATCTCTATAGTAAAGCCCTTTAAATCTTAAATTAAATCATTTATTATCAATCTTATCATCTTTTAAAACCATTCTTACCGTGTCACAGTCATAGTTAAAGCTTGTAAATAATCATATACACCTTTATCATAGACTCAGCCTGACAAGAATGGGTACAGAGAAGCCAAAGAGGAGGAGTGGGAAATATGCCCAAGCCTTTTGCAGGGGGGCATGAACTCCTACTTACACATCAAGAGCTTTCTGGGTCAGGAGAAGACCTTAGAACGTTGAGGAGGATGGGGCCCATTGTCTTGCAAAGACAAGGTCAAAAAGATGAAGAAATGGTTGAAATATTGAAGTCTTTTATCCATAGACCAGAAGAAGGAGCTGGAAATGACTCCAGCTTTGGAGGAAGAAGGCCCAGTGGCATCTACAAGCTCCAAACCAGCTCCAGAATTTTCCAAAGACAAGCCCAAAGGACCTCAGAAGAAGGAGATAGGTCCCAAGAGCCATCAAGGAAAGGGCAAAGCCAAAGCCAATTGGCACAGACCTTACCCACAGGGGTACAGGATCCCCAAATTGGAGCCTTCAGCCATGGACAGTGTCTTCGATATGGCCAGAGCTTTCATGGAATTCACAGACAAAGAGCAGGAAAGGATGAACAGGACCTTTCCACGCAAATAATTCAAGAAATACAATTTGTTAAATCTAGTATTGATGTATAACTTGGTAAATTTGATGCAAAGCTAAATGAAATAACATCAGATATAAGTGAATTGAAGAGAAATGAAAAAATGTATACTGACTGGTATAAGCTGAAAAATTTCAGACTTGATTCACTTGCCAATACATGTGACAGAATTGAAAATAAATGTCAAGCTCAAAAGGATGAAATAGGAGAGATTTCCATTTCACACATCAATGAACAACTTGAAATTCTAAGAAGTCAGGTTTTGGAAATAACTACTAATACCAACCATTTTGAAAAAAATGACAGTGAGAGGCAGAAATTGAAGAATGAAATCATTGCAAATTTGGAGAAAATTCATAAGAATTAGGAACCACATATGCCAAGACATTCTACACTTTTGACTGAGGAGGAAAATTCTGTAAAAGGAAGTTTGAACCCCTTTTTAGGAGAAATTCCTATCTGTGCAAAAGATATTTCCAAACTGGAATAATGGCCAACATTCTCTGGTGAAGGAGAATACAATTATATTGAGTTCATCAGAGCAATTGATGTGTTTCAAGAAGATTTTCATAAACCTGATGAAATTATAGTGGGCAAGCTACACTCCTTGTTTACCAGAACTGCAAAGAACTTGTATTACAAAATGAGACAATATAATGGTAAACATGATTGGCTTTGGTGGAAATCTGAAATAATCACCAAATGGGCTAACAATTCTTGGAGATTTGAAATGGAAAATGCTTTTGAAAGTGCCATTTTCAATCAGAAAAGGATAAACCACTTACATGGTTCCTCAAACAAAAAGAGAGATTATCTGCCTTGAACCCAGATATGTCTGACTCTATTATTAATATGAAAATATTAAGAGAATATGGAGAAGAACTAGACCATGCTATCAAGTGCAGATTTGTAGAACCCTTCTCAACAGAAGACTACATCAATGCCATGGAAGATATCATTAGTAGGACAAGAATTGGTAAAACCTGGACTAGAGTACCTATGGAATCCAAAATGGTCTCTAAACCTCCCAGAGAAGATAAGAGGCCTGAAAAACCTTTCTTAAAGGGTCATAAATGTGGAAGCGCCTCAAATTTGACCAACACTTGCACCAAGAAGACAAAAATTAATGAAGTTCAATTCATTGAAGAAGTTCAGTGTACTGAAGAGAAAGAGGAGTCTGACCTAGATTCTGCAGTCTCTGAGGATACACCAGTAGAAGACTATCCCATTGAAAACATTACAGCTTTCTTTGAGGTCACAGAATTCCATACTCACTTGCCACAGTACAGTGGGGATTTTCATAAACTGATAAATATCCAGGATGCCAGAATGTGTAAAACCAAACCTGCTAGAGGTAAAGGATAAAGTTCTGGAGAATCTTGTATCACATCAATCCTGATAAATGATACTGAAGCCAGAGTAAATTTGGATACAGGGGCATTTTGTACTTGTGTAGGAAATGATTATCTTCAAACAATACTCCATGGATGGAAGGACCATCTGTTACCAATAGAGGGTGTACAATTTAGTAGTGCCAGTAATAATATGTACCTTTTGGGCATATTGGACACTAATCTTGTAATTCCGCATCTAGAAGCAAGTGTAATAATGAAGACAGAGATAGTAGTAATGGACAATTGTGCATCTCAGAACATCATTATTGAGATTGATTACTTGAATATTTATTGAATTGACATCAATAACCATAAAGACAGATATTTCACAATTGGAGAAAATAAAAGACAAACATTTTGTTTTTCCAATATATGAAAGAAAATATACATAATATCTTCTCTTAAAGATACTTCAAAAGAAGAATTTGTGGATAAACAACTTGTTGAAGCACAAATTAATCCATCATCATCACCCAAAATCAGGCATGATGATTTTGATGTATTATACACATATAAGAATGTCTGTGCTTCTGATAATGAACCATTAGGTGCCATTAAAGGGAATGAAGTTGATATTACTCTTAATATTGACAGACCATATCCTACAGTACTTAGAAGACCAGCTTATCCAGCCAGTCCCAGAGCTAGAGAAACCTTGGAAAAACATATCCAAGAGTTGATCCAGCTTGGTTTAATAAGAAAATTAGGCCATAATGAGGAAGTTGAAGTGACAAAACCTGTTATTATTGCTTGTCATAATGATAAATTGAGGATGGTTGGGGATTTTAGAGCATTGAATACCTACACAGCTCCAGATAGGTATCCAATTCCTAGAATCTAATAAACATTGACTCAATTGTCTAAAGCCAAGTATAAAACATCCATTGATGCATTGAAAGGCTTTAATCAAAATGTTTTGACACCCAAAACTAAGAGATCACTTAGAATTATCACTCACTATGGTATTTATGAGTATCTTAGAATGCCACTTTGTATTAAAAAAATCATCCCATTATCAAAGAATGATGAATTCCATCTTCCCCACAGAATTATCTGGAGGATAGCTTATCATTTGTATTGATGATATTATCATATGTTCTGACTCATGGTCTTTGCACCTTGAAAGACTTGCAAGAGTACTTGAAAAGGTTACAGCGGTGAATATGAAGATTTCACTCAAGAAATGTAACTTTGCCTTTGAAGAAATTAAAGCTCTAGGACATATTGTTTCTGGCTTAAGCTAGGGTATTGACAAAAATAAAGTGGAAGCAGTGTTACTTAAGCCAATACCCCAGAATCATAAATAAATGATGTCTTTTCTTGGATTTTCCAGTTATTACAGGAAAGACCTGAAAGACTTTGCAATTCTAGCCACATCTGTAGGATTTGTCTATGAAACTGATGATAATATTACTATTAATCAACAGTACTATGACTGTTCTTATGAAATATAATAACAAAGTGTTATTATAACCACAATTAAATAATTAAAGAATTATTTCTTTCACGTGTTAAACACTACTAGTGATTTTAACAGTGAGCAAGTAATTGTCTACAAGAATCAATTACAAGAAGATTTTAATAACAAAACTTCTTATTTATTAAAGTAATAAAATTATTTTAATATATAACTATCTTTTGCAAGAATAATTATAATGGTAATTCTTGAAGAAAACTAATTTTAGAGAAAAACTTTAAGAATTAAAGATAAATCGCTCACTAATATCCTAAAGAACTTATTTAAAGATAAGGTAGAGAGATTTGACGTAGAATTGTGGATTTAAAGGATCAAAATGAATTTATAAGAGTATTACAGCAATATATAGTTGGATTCTATGATTTCACGTCTTTCTGATTGATTCTGAAAGAATTAAAACACTTAAGAATAGCTTTAACTAATACTTACTTGTTGGTAACAATGATATAAATGATAATAAGATGATGATGATCTGGAAAAAACAGCAAGAGGAGGCTTCTTTTAAGTCAACAACAGCTCACAGAGGCGTTCCATGGAGCAAACTAAAAAACAAGTGAGTGAGAAAATAATAAACCCTTTTTGGATTATTGATTGCATCATCTGTTGTCACGTAATATTATCATAATTACTTGATTGATGCTTTTACATGACTACCAACCCCAATATGGTTAAGAATAAAAGGAGTAACATCTGTAAATCTTCTTTTATTCCAAAATAATCATTTATTTCTCAAATTTATCAATGTTATTGGCAATTTCATCACAGGTTATAATTACTGTGAATTTTTGAAGATTCAGTGTTTCACGTTGAATAGTCAAAAATGGACTGTAAGTAAAGCCTTTAATTATACTAGTAAAACTGTAACTCTTTTTGGTTTTACCATAGATAATACAGTTCTCCATTGGAACTGAAGGTTTCAGAAAGATTCATTAAGAATTGCATTTTTAAAGAATTTTTGAAGTTTTTACCTCATTTCTACGTAGAATTGCAAATATCAGTGTTTAACTGGTTGCTATGAGGTAAATCAATGGATACAGGTCCAAAAAGGGTTTTGATTACTCTTTTGGGGTTTATCCATGGAAAATCATTAATAATTGACATGGTTACAGGAGTCTAAGTAGCTTTTTACCTCCTTGGCACATCAAAATAGCAGGTTTTTTGCTATTTTCTTAAGATTTACTGTAGTTGTAACATGGTAACCAAGTTCCCAAAAGGTTTTAGTTTAACAATTGGGCCAAGATCAACCATGGATACAAGCTTTGCAGCTGTCCACACCTCTGAGGCCTCAGAAGTTGGGTACCCTGGCTCTCTTTGATGTCTTTTGTCCCCCTTGCTTATTTTTCACGTCAAAATAGAAAATTGAGCTTAAAGTGAGATATCCACTATTGGTGTACCAAAAGGCCATGTAAGAATACCATGATATTAAGTGCCCAAAACATGCATAACACAATTCTTAGTGCATATGTAATATGGGATTTCTCACATTCCCATTATTTTGGCATGAAATTAAGAAAAACAAAAAATTTCACAGATCTTTTACGTGGTATTAATGATGTGGTATTGAAATATTTTCCATATTATCACCTCAAAGAGTTAATTTGAGCTTATTCACTCTATGGAGCTACCCTAGGTGAATTTTCTTTGTAGAATCCAAATCTGGCCTTAAATCCATGGATTTACTTCCTCAATAAGAAGTTTTTCATCTTTTCTGAAATCAAAAATGATGAATTTTGGATATATGCATGACTTATGAGTTATGCATAATTCAAAATTCATTTTTAAGATAATTGTGGCCTATTTGGGTATATAAAATATACCTCAAGGCTCACATTTCCTCCCACCAAAAAATAAAATTGTACTACAATTTTATCAATGGTATAAGTAATAAAAGCCCCAAAGGGGGTTAATTTCCACTGTTCAACCTCTTTACATCACTCAGATAAAGTAATTTAAAGCACATTTATAGACATATTCAGGCTTGTGGCCTTCTTTCATGTCTAAATGTTCTCAAGAGTTTATCTGAGTCAGGTATTTCTGATTCTGCCAGCAATTCATCTTCATGTACTGGATTTCTATATCTGACAAGATGTTCTCTCTGATTTTTAACCCTAAGTCTCCTTTCTTTAATGACTTTCTTTTTCTTTTTGTCTTCATTCTGTTCCACTGGTGGCACAGTTAAAGGAGTTGGGTTCCTTAAAGGAAACAATTCTTTGTCAGCTGGTTGATAAGGCTTTATCAAGCTGACTGGAAAGGTGGGGTGTTTATTTTCCAATTCACCACTCAATTCCACTTGAACTGCATTGTTTCCATGTAAGGCAACAATAACAAAAGGTCCTACATAAGAATCTTTAAGTTTCTTTGGGCCTTTGATATTATTAAAAATCAAGGTTGAAACTAGAACTAAGTCCCCTACTTTGCAGTCTCGTACTTTATGACTCTTGTCCCACTTCTGTTTTGCATAATCAAAAGCATCATTCATACTTTGTTTTGCATAATTTTTACTTTATCAAGCATCATCTTGAAGCTGGAAGCTGTATGATGAATGTCAATCAAGTCTTTCCTCAGTGTTTCTGCTGGGGGTCTTGGATTCCATCCTTTTTCTAACATAGCAGGAGTTTTTCCTTTGGAAGAATGGACTGATTTCTTGTATGCCAATTATAATGCAGGTATCAGAGTGCACCAGTCATGGGTAAAGCCATCTGAGTCTTTGAATTCTAACCCATAAGAACAAAATCTCCTGATCATTTCTTCTAAAGTTTTAATCATCCTCTCTGCTAGCCCATATGTTTGAGGGTGGTATGCTGTAGAGAATGATAACTTAGTCCCAAACAATCTATGAAGATTGGTCCAAAGTGCAGATGTGAACTTGGGATCTCTGTCACTTATGATATTCTTAAATAATCCTGTATGAGAAATAACTCTACTCCATAGAAGAAGAGCTGTATCCATAGCAGTGTCATCTTTAAGACATGGTAAGAATATGGGAGTCTTGCTATATCTGTCTACAATGACTAGACAAGCATGATACCTTTTGTCACCACTAGGAGGAAGTGCTGTGACCCAATCCATGTGAACAACTTCCCAAGGAGATTTTGGTTCTTGAATATGGATCATAAGTCCAAATTTCTTGCCTGTACTCCTGTTTGCTTTTTGACATCTGTCACAGGTATGGCAATATTCAATGGTTTCTTTTCTCCAAGATGGCCACCATGCACGGTTCTTCACTTTTTCAAGTGTTCTGTCCTCTGACAGGTGTCCAGAGTAGATGCTATCATGGCATTCATGAAGAATTGTATTGATAAGCAATCTGCTGCATAATGTCATTACACAAGAATGTTTGGTTCTGTGGTAAATAACCCATCAAACAAGTGGAATCTTCCTTCAGAATAGGAATTTCTCCAAACTTCATCTATTGAATTGACTAAATATGTATCTCTGCAGTCTTTATCTAATAAAGAAGTCAAGATATGACAATTATTGTCTTGATTATAAGATTCTCTGACCTCTTCAAAGAATTCAGTCCCAATATCAGTTATGTTAATCCCTTCAATTGGAATCTGTGGTTCAGCTTCCAAAGGTACATAAGCTGGGTTATCAGGAGTGTTGGCTAATTCCTACCTGCTAAGTCCATCAGAATTCTTGTGAATGTTGCCTTCTTTGTGAACTATGGTCATGTTTCCTCCATATTCTTTAATGGCTATATGCCACCTCAACATATGCCTGTTGGGAGTCTTCATGTTAAGAAGTGATTTTACTGCGTTACAGTCAGCTGTCACTTCAAAAACACTTCCATCAAGATAATAGTGTAATTTCTCAAGTGCCCACACCAAACATAAGCACTCCACTTGGCTTGCACCATATCTGGCCTCTGTTGGTTTTATTTGTCTTGAGATATAACAAACTGGTCCCTCTGTAGGTTTGTCATTAATAATTTGAACTTGATGTAGGGCTGCCCCTAATCCATCTCCACATGCATCAATGTACAATTTAAAAGGAATATTCCAGTCAGGCATGAGGAGTAAAGGTGCTTCTGTAAGAGCTTTCTTTATCTTCTCATAAGCTTTAATTCTCTCCTGTGTCATCTCAAATACAGTCTGTTGATTACAGATTCTATGTAGTGACTTGGCTATAATTGCAAAGTCTTTCAAGTGCTGCCTATAATAACTGGAAAACCCAAGAAAAGACATCATTTCTTTTTTATTCTGGGGTATTTGCTTAAGTAACACTGCTGCTACTTTGTTTTTGTCAATACCCAAGCTTAAACCAGAAACAACATGTCCTAATGCTGAGAGTTCTTCAAAATCAAAATTGCATTTCTTAAGTGAAATTTTCATATTCACTTCTTCAACTTTGTGAAGTACCCTTGCAAGTCTTTCAAGGTTTGAGGACCAAGAATCAGAGCATATGATAATATCATCAATATAAATAATAAGCCATCCTCCAGACAATTCTGTGGGAAAGATGGTATTCATCATTCTTTGATTATGGGATGGAGAAATTTTAATGCCAAATGGCATTTTAAGATACTCATAAATACCACAGTGAGTGATAATTCTAAGTAATTTCTTATCTTTAGGTGTCAAAACATTTTGATGAAAGCCTTTCAATGCATCCATTAATGTTATATACTTGGCTTTAGACAATTGAGTCAAGGTTTCTTGAATTCTAGGGATTGGATACCTATCTGGAACTGTGTAGGTATTCAATGCTCTGAAATCTCCAACCATTCTTGACTTATCATTATTCCAGGAAATAATAACAGGTGTTTTCACTTCAACTTCCTCATTATGACCTACTTTCCTTAGTAAACCAAGTTGGATTAACTCTTGGATATGTTTTTCCAAGGCTTCTCTAGCTCTGGGACTGGCTGGATAAGCTGGTCTTCTAAGTACTGGAGGATATGGTCTGTCAATATTAAGAGTAATATCAACTTCATGTCCCCTTATAGCACCTAATGGTTCATTATCAGAGGCAAATGCATTATTGTATGTGTATAAAAAATTAATAAGTTCATTCCTCATTTTTGGTGATAATGATGGATTAATTTGTGCTTCAACAAGTTGATTAGATACAAATTCATCTTTATAAGTATCTTTAACAGAAGATACCACAGATATTTGTTTTGGCATATTGGAAAAAGCAAATTTTTGTCTTTTGTTATCCCCAATTGTGAAATATCTGTCTCTATGGTTATTGATGTCAATACCATAAATATTCAAGTAATCATTTTCAAGAATGATGTGCTGAGATGTGCAATTATCCCTTACCACAATCTCAGTTTTGATCCTTACACTTCCTGCTGGGTGTGGAAATACAAGATTAGTGTCTAATATACCCAAGGGGTACATATTGTTACTGGCACTACTAAATTGCACACCTTCTATTGGTAATAGATGGTTTTTCCATTCAGGAAGTATAACTTGGAGATAATCCTTTCCCACACAAGTTCAAAATGCCCCTGTATCCAAATTTACTTTGGCTTCAATATCCCTCATCAAAACTGATGTGATACAGGATGCTCCAGCAGTTTAACCTTTACCTCTAGCAGGTCTTGTTTTACACATTCTGGAATCTTGGATATTGATCAGGTTTCAGCAAGCCTCACTGTACTGTGGTAAGTGGGTATGGACTTCTTTCACCTCAAAGAAATCTGTAATGTCTTCAATGGGATAGTCCTCCGCTGGTATATCCTCAGAGACTGCAGAATCTTGATCAGATTCCTCTTTCTCTTCAGTACACTGAATTCCTTCAATGACTTGAACTTCATTGATTTTTATCTTTTTGGTGCAAGTGTTGGCTAAATGCGAAGTACTTCCACATTTATGACACTTCAAGACAGGTCTTTCTGGTCGTTATCCTCTCTGGGAATCTTTGGGACGATCTTGGATTCCATAGGGATTCTAGTCCAAGTTTTACCAATTCTTGTTATGGTAATGATATCTTCCATTGCATTAATATAGTCCTCTGTTGAACAGGGTTCTACACATCTGCTCTTGATTGCATGTTCCAGTTCTCCTCCACACTTTCTTAATATTTTCATATTAATCATAGTGTCAGACATATCTGGTTGTAAAGCAGATAATCTGACTTTTTGCTTGAAGAACCAAGTGGTTTATCTTTCTCAAAGTTAAAAATGGCACTTTCAAAAGCATTTTCCATCTTAAATCTCCAAGAATTATTGGCCCATTTGGTAATCAATACATATTTCCACCAAGACCAATCATGTTTCCCATGATCTATTCTCATCTTGTAATACCATTTCTTGTCAGTCCTGATAAACAGACAGTGTAATTTACCCACTATGATTTCATCAGGTATATTAAAGTCTTCTTGTAACATATCAATAGTCCTGATGAACTCAATATGGTTGTATTTGCCTTCACCAGAGAATGTTGGCCATTCTTCCAATTTGGGAATATCTTTAACAGACACAACATTTTCTCCTAAAAGTGGGGTAAAACTTCCTTTAACAGAAGGCTTTTCTTCAGTCAAAGGTGTAAAATGTCTTGGCATATGTGGTTCATAATTCTTATGAATTTTTTCTACATTTGCAATGATTTCATTTTTTAACTTCTGCCTTTCACTGTCACTTTTTGCTAAATGTGTAGCAAACGGATTGGTATTTTCAGCTATTTTTAAGACATTATCTTGTAGAATTTTAAGTTGATAACTCATTTTAAAAATAGAAAGATCTTCCATTTCATCATTCTGAACTTGACATGTACTCTCAATCCTTCTACATGCATTTATAATTGAATTAAATCTGGCATTTGTCAATTTATACCATTCAGTATATTTTTTGTCATGTCTTTTCAATTCACTGATATCCAATGTTATTTTAGTTAGCTTTGACTCAAGTTTACCAATTTCTACATAAATACTACTTTGTACATGATTAATTTGCGTGGAAAGGTCATGTTCATCCTTTCCTGCTCCCTGGCTGTGAATTCCATTAGAGCTCTGGCCATGTTGAACACACTGTCCACAGCTGAAGGCTTCAATTTGGGGATCCTATACCCCTGTGGCCAAGGTCTGTGCCAATTGGCTTTGCCTTTTCCCTTGCCTTGATGGTTCTTGACACCTCTCTTCTTCTTCTGAGGTCCTTTAGGCTTGTCTTTGGACACTTCTGGAGCTGCTAGACGCCACTGGGGCCTCTGTCTCCAAAGCTGGAGTCATTTTCAGTTCCTTCCTCTGGTATATGGATAAAAGACTTTTGTTCTTCAACCAGTTTTCTATCTTTTTGACCTTGTCTTTGCAAGACAGGGGGCTCCATCCTCCTAAGAGCTCTATGGTCTTCTCCTGACCCAGAAAGCTCTTGATGTGTAAGTAGGAGTTCATGGACCCCTGCCAAAGGCTTGGGCATATTTCCCACTCCTCTTCTTTGGCTGCTCTGAACCAATTTTTGTATTGGCATTGATATATTTCTATTTCTGCCACCTTAAAATGGTTCAGCCCTGGAAATATTATCATGAATCTGTTCAGGCTCAGAATTCACATCAAAATCTGTGGGTACAGACCTTGGGGAATGGGGGGCAACTCTGGCATCCTCCAAATGTGTCTTTCTTGAGGAAGACTTGGCACTTCTGGATTTGGTCTTGCCTCTTCCTTTTCCACATCCATCTGGTTGGACTGAATAGTTGCTTCCATTTCTGGTATGCATCACTTTCACGTCAATTCAAAGATAAAAAGGTGAAAATATAAGATAAACACACACCTTTTGGTGGTATTTTATTCTTTTCTGAGTTAAATAAGGTGCCTCTTTTAGCAATTTGAACCTCAATACTGTCTTCAGATTCTGCCTCTGAAGATTCTGGACTAGTGATATATCTTTTACTGAGTCTGTTGCCAGCTACACAGTATTTGATTAAAGACACTAGAAAAAATTATAAAAGAGAAAAAATTATTTTTTATACTTTTTAAAATATTTTTAAAGATTTTTTATAAGTTTTATATTTTTTAATATCAAAAAAATTATTCTTTTTAAGGAAAAAAAATTGAAATTTTAAGATTTTGAATGAAAATTAATTCAGATTAACTCAAAGAATAATTTTATAGGATTTTGGATGTGAAAAGCAATGTGTAAAAACAGTATAAAATTAAACCAAATTCCTCAATGAAAAGATTTCCAAAACAATTTCAAAAAAATAATTATTATTTTAACTTTAAAATGAAAGAAAAAATTATTTAATTAATATATTTTAGAACTTAAAAATATATTAATTTAGGGTACAAGGTTCAAACAAACATGGCCAGGCCCCCAAATGTAAGATGTGTCTATGAAACTGATGATAATATTACTATTAATCAACAGTACTATGACTGTTCTTATGAAATATAATAACAAAGTGTTATTATAACCACAATTAAATAATTAAAGAATTATTTCTTTCACGTGTTAAACACTACTAGTGATTTTAACAGTGAGCAAGTAATTGTCTACAAGAATCAATTACAAGAAGATTTTAATAACAAAACTTCTTTTTTATTAAAATAATAAAATTATTTTAATATATAATTATCTTTTGCAAGAATAATTATAATGGTAATTTTTGAAGAAAACTAATTTTAGAGAAAACTTTAAGAATTGAAGATAAATCACTCACTAATATCCTAAAGAACTTATTGAGAGATAAGGTAGAGAGATTTGATGTAGAATTGTGGATTTAAAGGATCAAAATGAATTTAAAAAAGTATTACACCAATATATAGTTGGATTCTATGATTTCACGTCTTTCTGATTGATTCTGAAAGAATTAAAACACTTAAGAATAGCTTTAACTAATACTTACTTGTTGGTAACAATGATATAAATGATAATAAGATGATGATGATCTGGAAAAAACAGCAAGAGGAGGCTTCTTTTAAGTCAACAATAGCTCACAGAGGCGGGCCATGGAGCAAATTGAAAAACCAGTGAGTGAGAAAATGATAAACCCTTTTTGGATTATTCATTGCATCATCTGTTGTCAAGTAAGATTATCATAATTACTTAATTGATGCTTTTACATGACTACCAACCCCAATATGGTTAAGAATAAAAGGAGTAACATCTGTAAATCTTCTTTTATTCCAAAATAATCATTGATTTCTCAAATTTATCAATGTTATTGGCAACTTCATCACAGGTTGTAATTACTGTGAATTTTTGAAGATTTAGTGTTTCACGTAGAATAGTCAAAAATGGACTGTAAGTAAGACCTTTAATTTTACTAGTAAAACTGCAATTCTTTTTGGTTTTACCATATATAATACAACTCTTCAATGGGCCCCAAAGTTTGGGAAAGATTAATTAAGAATTTTATTTTTAATGAATTTTTGAAGTTTTTACCTCATTTCTACATAGAATTGAAAATATCAGTGTTTAACTGGTTGCTATGAGGTAAATCAATGGATACAAGTCTAAAAAGGGCTTTAATTACTCTTTTGGGGCTTATCCATGGAAAATAATTAAGAATTGACATGGTTACAAGAGTCTAAGTAGCTTTTTACCTCCTTGGCACGTCAAAATAGCAGGTTATTTGCTATTTTCTTAAGATTTACTGTAGTTGTAACATGGTAACCAAGTTCCCAAAAGATTGTAGTTTACCAATTAGGCCAAGCTCAGCCTTGGATCCAAGCTTTGGAGCTTTCCACGCCTCTGAGGCCTCAGAAGTTGGGTACCCTGCCTCTCTTTGATGTCTTTTGTCCCCCTTGACTATTTTCATGTCAAAAATAGAAATTCAGGCTTCAAGACTGATATCCACTATGGGTGTACCAAACGTGTATGTAAGAATACCATAATATTAAGTGCCATAAACATGCATGACACTATTCTTAGTGTATATGTAACATGGGATTTCTCACATTCCCATTATTTTGGCGTGAAATTAAGAAAAACAAAGGTTTTCACAGATCTTTTATGTGGTATTGAATTATTTTCCATATTACCACTTCAAAGAATTAATTTGAGCTTATTCACTTTATGGAGCCACCCTAGGTGAATATTTGTGTACAATCTAAATCTGCCCTTAAATCCATGGATTTACTTACTCAATAAAAAGTTATTCACCTTTTCTGAAATTAAAAATGATGAATTTTGGATATATGCATGACTTATGAGTTATGCATAATTCAAACTTGATTTTTAGGATAATTGTGGCCTATTTGGGTATATAAAATATACCTCAAGGCTCACAAAATCACTCTATAAAATCTGTGATCAACAGACAGTATTTGAGATGACACAGGAAAGTATCAAAGCTTATGAGAAGATAAGGAAATATCTTGCAGAAGCACCTTTACTCCTCATGCTTGACTGGTATATAACTTTTAAATTGTACATTGATCCATGTGGAGATGGATTAGGGGCAGCCCTATATCAGGTCCAAATTATTGATGACAAACCTACAGAGGGACCAGTTTGTTAGATCTCAAGACAAATGAACCAATAGAAGCCAGATGGAGTGCTTATGTTTGGTATGGGCACTTGAGAAATCACACTATTATCTTGATGGAAGTGTTTCTGAAATGATAACTTACTTTAATGCCATGAAATCACTTCTTAACATGGAAAGTCCCAGCACACATATGTTTAGATGGTAAATAGCCATTCAAGAATATAGAGGTAATATTACTATAGTTCATAAGGCAGGGAACATCCACAAGAATGCTGATGGACTTAGCAGGTGGGCATTAGCCACTACTCCTGATACCCAGCTTATGTACTTTTGTAAGCAGAACCACAGATTCCAATTGAAGGAATTGACATAACTGATATTGGGACTGAATTCTTTGAAGAGGTCAGAGAATCTTACAAGCAAGACAGGAATCTCCATATCTTGATTTCCTTGTTAGATAAAGACTGCAAAGATACATCTTTAGTCAATGCACTGGATTATGTTTGGAAGAATTCCTATTCTGAAGAAATATTTCACCTGTTTGATGGAACAACTTACCATAGGACAGAGAATTCTTGTGTAATGAAATTGTGTAGCATATTTCTTATCAATACCATTCTTCATGAATGCCATGATAGCATCTACTCTGGACACCTGTCAGAAGACAGAAAACTTGACAAAGTGAAAAACTGTTCATGGTGGCAATCTTGGAGAAAATAAACCATTGAATATTGCCATACCCGTGATAGATTTCAAAAGGCAAACAGGAGTACAGGCAAGAAATTTGGACTGATGATTCATATTCAGGAACCAAGATCCCCTTGGGAAGTTGCTCATATGGATTGGGTCACAGCACTTCCTTCAAGTGGTGATAAAAGTTATAATGCTTGTTTAGTCATTGTAGACAGATATAGCAAGACTCCCATATTCTTACCATTTCATAAAGATGGCACTGCTATGGAAACAGCTCTTCTTCTATGGACTAGAGTTATTTCTCATACAGTATTATTTAGAATATTATTAGTGACAGATATCCCATGTTCACATCTTCACTTTGGACCAATATTCACAGATTGTTTGGGACTAAATTATCATTCTAAATAGCATATCACCCTCAAACATATGGACTAGCAGAGAGAATGATTCTAACTTTAGAAGACATGATCAGGAGATTCTGTGCTTATGGGTTACAATTCAAAGACTCAGATGGATTTACCTATTACTGGTTCACTCTAATACTTGCATTGGAACTGGAATATAAGACATCAGTCCATTCTTCTTCAGGTCAAACTCCTGCTATGTTAGAAAAAGGATGGAATCCAAGACTCCCAGAAGACGAACTGAGGAAAGACTTGATTGACATTCATCATACAGCTTCCAGCTTCAAGATGATGCTTGATAAAGTAAAAATTATGCAAAACAAAGTATGAATGATGCTTTTGATTATGCAAAACAGAAGTGGGACAAGAGTCATAAAGTACGAGACTCCAAAGTAGGGGACTGAGTTCTAGTTTCAACCTTGATTTTTAATAATATCAAAGTCCCAAATAAATCTAAAGATTATTATATAGGAATTTTTTTATTCTTTTATTACATGTAACCAATGCAGTTCAAGTGGAATTGTCAGGCTGAGTCTATGATAAAGGTGTATATGAGTATTTACAAGCTTTAACTATGACTGTGACATGGTAAGAATGGTTTTAAAAGATGATAAGATTGATAATAAATGATTTAATTTGAGATTTAAAGGGCTTTACTATAGAGATATAGTGGTGGTGAACGCTGTTGAAAGCCCTGGGTGCAGCTTTACCTGTTGGATTACAATAATAAAGACTACAATACTTTAAATTAAGAGTATACCTGATTATTTAACCAAGAGTAAAACTGTTTTTGACAGTTTACTACGTAGGTTATTCAAGAGCAGGATGAGGAAAGGGTTTTGGCAGTGAAAAGCCCTCCTTTTATCCTGAAATTGAGGTGAAAAGGTTATTAGACCTTTTCACGTAGAGGAAGTGAAGATTTTTCACTCCTCATGACAGGCTTGTGGTTTACAAACAGCCTGTATACCCTGTATTGGGCTCAGATGTGGTTTTGAAACCACATCTGGGCAGTTTTCACCAATACAGGGTGAAAATTTTCATCTGGGGACCTCACAGCCTGATTCTGACGTGTATGACGCGTAGAATGCTGTACAGAAACTGTATGGGACCCCAGTATTGACTGAAATATGAGGTATTGAAGTAAAAACATGCTTCTTTGTCTATTTGACACCTCATATTCATGGTTATAGGGTATTATCCCATGGTAAGGCTGTATATGACAGCAGGTGGGATTTTTACCTTAAAATTGCCATAACTCTGTCAGTTTTTGAGATATCAAGCTCAAAGTTGGTTCATTGAATATCCCTGTATGAGCTCTATACAATGGTACCCAACTTGACATGGTTATCATTAAATATGGCAAAGTTATCCCATGTACAAGTGTTTTATACATTGGCCTGTTTTGGGCAAAAAGCTGTAATAAGCTTGTTTGGCCAATAACTTCTGTTCTAGTTGAGATATGAGGAAATGGATGACACCATCAGATAGCCCTGATTGAGCACTTTCCAAAAAGACCCCACTTTAAGTATCTCACACTAAAACTGTAAAAGCTAGATGAGAGGTGAATGTTTTGTTCACCCTTATTTGGTCTGAATTTGACCATAACTCAAGTAATACTGGTGCTAGCTCAGTTTGGCTAGTACCATTGGATAGCCCTGGCTTAGAGCTTCATTTTGAATACCCATTTGATGGGGTTAAGTCTCTCCTTCTAGATTTTAGATGAGAGGTGAAAATTAAGGTTTATGCTCAGCAATAACTTTGAGCAGGAATAACTTTGTTATTTCTTGTCCTATGGTGATGGGACTTATATTTTCAGGAAGAGGTGAGTTTCCTCTTTCTTTTGATACCTTTTGAGATAATTTGGCTCAGCTCCATGTTTTGGTGGTATTTTGGCTATACCATTGGTTTATGGTATTTTGGCTGTCATGCTTGTGCTCTGGTTTTGAGTCACAGGCTGACAGGAATTGAGTGGTAAATTAGAAAATGAACACCCCACCTTTCCATTCAGCTTGATAGAACCTTATCAACCAGCTGAAAAGAATTTTTCCTTTAAGGAACCCAACTCCTTTGACTGTGCCACCATTTGAACAGAGTGAAGACAAAAGAATAAAGAAAGTCATAAAAGAAAGGAGACTTAGGGGTAAAAATCAAAGAGAATATCTTGTCCAATATAGAAATCTAGTACATGAAGATGAATGGCTGGCAGAATCAGAAATACCCGGCTCAGATAAACTCTTAAGATTTGAACATGAAAGAAGGTCACAATCTTGAATATGTCTATAAATTTGCTTTAAATTACTTGTTCTCAGTAATGTAAAGAGGTTGTACAGTGGAAGTTAACCCTCTTCAGGGCCTTTTTTTTTCTTGATACCATTGATAAGATTGTAGTACAATTTTATTTTTTGGTAGGAGGGAATGTGAGCCTTGAGGTATATTTTACATACCCAAATAGGCCACAAATATCTTTCAAAATAGCTTTTGAACTATGCATAATCCATAAGTCATGCATAAATTCAAAATTCATTTTTTTTCATTTCAGAAAAGATGAATAACTTTTTTGAGTAGGTAAATCCATGGATTTAAGGCCAGATTCAAATTCTACACAAAAATTCATCCAGGGTAGCTCCACAGAGTGCATAAGCTTAAATTAATTCTTTGAAGTGGTAATATGGAAAATACTTCAATACCACATAAAAGAATTTTGAAAAATTTGATTTTCTCAATTTCATGTCAAAATAATGGGAATGTGAGAAATCCCATGTTACATATACACTAAGAATACTGTTATTCATTTTTGTGGCATCTAATATCATGTTATTCTTAAATACACTTTTGGTACACCCATAGTGGATATCAGTCTTGAAGCCTGAATTTCTATTTTTGACGTGAAAATAGTCAAGGGGGACAAAAGACATCAAAGAGAGCCAGGCCACCCAGATTCTGAGGCCTCTGTGGCGTGGACAGCTCTGAATCTTAGATCCATGGCTGATCATGCCCAAATTATTATACCAAAGCCTTTTGGAAACTTGGTTACCAAGTTAAAATCTCATTAAATCATAAGAAAATGGCAAATAAGCTGCTATTTTGACATGCCAAGGAGGTAAAGAGAAGCTTAGACTCCTGTAATCATGTCAATTCTTAATTATTTTTCATGGATAATCCCCAAAAGAGTAATTGAAACCCTTTTTGGAATATTATCCATTGAATTACCTCATAGCAACCAGCAATATAGTATTATTTGCAATTCTATGTAGAAATGAGGTAAAAGCTTCAAAAACTCATTTAAAATAAAATTCTTAATTAATCTTTCTGAAACTTTCAGGACTAATTAAGAGAAGTATAATTCTGATAAAAACCACAAAGAATTACCCTTTTATAACTAAAATTCAAATTTTTACTTACAGTCAATTTTTGATGATTCCACCTCAAACACTGAATCTTCAAAAATTGACAGAAAATACATTCTGTGTTTAAATTTCCAATAAAGCTGGGACCTTTGAGAAATCAATTATTATTTTGAAAAAAAAAGATTTACAGTTTTTACTCCTTTTATTCTTAGCCATAAATGGGTTGGTAGTCACATAATAACATCAATTAAGTAATTATGATAATCTTACATGACAACAGATGATGCAATCAATAATCCAAAAGTTTTTATTGCTTTCTCACTCACTGTTTGTTCAGTTTTCTCCATAGCATTCCTCTGTGAGCTTTTGTTGACTTGAAAGAGGCCTCCTCCTGCTGTTTTTTCCAAAATCATCACATTATTCAATTATACCATTATTACCAACAGGTAGGTATTAGTTAATCTTTTCTTAAGTGTTTTATTCTTTCAGAATCAATAAGAAAGTTGTGAAATGATAGAAATCAACTATATATTGTTGTAATCCTGTTATAAATCAATTTTTATCCTTTAAATCCACAATTCTCTGTCAAATTTCTCTACTATTATCTTTCAGTAAGTTCTTTGGAGTATTAGTGAGTGTTTTGGCTTTATTCTTAAATTTCTCTCTAGTAATAGTTTTCTTCAAGATTTATCTTTATAATTATTCTTTTAAAAGATAATTATATATTAAAATAATTTTATTATAAAATTCTTCTTGTAATTGATTCTTGTAGACAATTACTGCTTACTGTTATAATCACTGGTAGCTTATAACAAGTAAAAGAAATGATTAAGTAATTGATTATTAAATTGTGGTCATAATAATCTTTATTATTATATTTCATAAGAACAGTCGTATTAATGTTGATTAATAGTAATATTATCAACAGTTTCATAGACAAATCTTCCAAAAATAGTAGTATAACCTTAGTTAAAAGCTTAGTAGCTTTGCTCAGAAGGCCATTATTATTAAAAGGAAAGAAGTAGTGATATTAACTCAATATTAAAAATATCAAAAGAATTACATCCCATAGTTTCAAATCAGTATCAATATAAAAAAGTTATTGGATTCAACATAACACAAAAAAAATATTCTTATTAGTTTTATTAAAATAACAGAAAACCAGGAAAAAAATATTATCATCAATTTTATTAAAATAACAAAAAAATCTTATTCTGTATTTTATCAAAAAATTTAGTTTTAAATAAGAGTTTTTACTGTAGTGTTATTGATAGGTCTGATTTAGAGATTTCTGGTAAGTATTCTCTATCTGTCAAAGCCACAAATCTTACTTTATTTTGTGATTCTCTGTAGGCTGACTATTCAGTATTATTTAGAGGGGAAGCTAATACACCCTAGCACCCATGGTTATTGGAAAATTCTGAAATTCAAAACAGACTTACCAATAATTTTCCCCTCAAGGTACCGCCTTATTTCATCCCACACCAAAAGGAGTTTTCACAACGCAATGATTGGCTTCCCCACAGAAGACTGTTAGTTTTCCTAATTTTGCATCATTATGCTCATGTAAAGATTGGCTTCTGCAACACTGACTCCACATCTCCCCTGTATACCATCCTTACCAATTTGCACCCCAGCATCCTATCATGATTATGCTCCCACACTGCCCTCTCACCCTCACAATTCCCCATCCATATGCTCACACAGTGATTGGCTTCTGCACCAAGGGCTGCTCATTTTACCAATTGACTATTTTTACACTCATGGAAACGTTTGATTATGCATCATTTAAATTGGAAATCAATATCAAACTCCATAATGCTAATTTACAGTGTTGGAATTCTGCCACACAGGTTTTTCATTTCAGAATCCTACTGTATCACCAAATCATCCCCAATTCCCAATGACAAATGGTCTCCCTCAATTTGATATGAGTTACATTCCATCATAGTAAGTGTTCAGAGCCATAAGGTACAGTGGCTTGTTGGTGTACATGATTAACCCAATCACAGGAATATTCTGAGTGGCCTTCTTGGCCAACATCTTCTGGGGAGCAACTGGTGGGGATATTAATTACTTTGTGTTTAGGGTTTAAATTAAGATAATCACAGATTAAAACCTCCAAAGTGTGCTATTTAAAGCCAGAATTGTGTCTTCTTTTCTGCAAAAAACCATTTTATTTCATATCATTCAAATGGAACATTTTGCTTAGTCCTTACCTCATGGGTATTGAATAGATATAAAATTAACTTTAGGAGGTTTCTCACTAGTCAGTTTTATTCAAATTCTCACAGGGAAGTTATTTCATTGGAATGAGATGAAATAATTTGAAACAGATCACCTCCTTGAATTTCCCAACAAATCAAATTTTGCAAATGCATTATAAGTTCAGTAGATATTGATGGAAGGTTCCAAGGCTGTGTGTGGGCAGGTTTCTTTTGGTGAGCTTGTGGTTCTAAAATGTTTATTTAGAAAATTCACTAAATATTGAACTTATTAAAATTGATATTTAACATCTTTCAACCTTTCCAAAATTCACCCATGTTGATATTACCTAAAAAGGAAGCAAACATTAATATCTTTAATTTAATTTACTTCCACCACTTGCGAAACTCCTGCCTTGTTTTGTCAATTTTTATATTTTTATTCTAAAATTTTCAATAAAGTTACAAATCAGCTCATCACCATCTATTCACTCAATAAACTACCTCCACTATGCCCCAAACACTGGTAAATTCAACAGAATTCAATGAACTACAAACTTCCACCCCAGAGGGTGGAAGTGAAATCTCCAATATGGTCAGTATTAATGAATTAGGCATTTAATTAGAGAGCATGGCACATTAAAATAATCAAGATCCACCAGTTCTTCCAGAATTTGAGCATATGTAATCTCTCAAAAGCTAATAGTTCTTTAATAGACTCTATTTCATTTCAGCATCCAAGATATCAAAAACCTATGAGAAGTAAAAGACTGTTGAGCCCTGTGAACCAACATAAGATGCAGGGAAACATGAGGTAATTTTCAGTGGCTCAGTTGAAAACATATCCAAGGAACAATTTGTCTCAAACATCACAAAAATGATCCCCTGGGTGGAAAAAATTCAAAACAATAGTAAAAATCCTGATTATGTAAATCAAACAATTTCTGAAGCAATGATCCTCCTCAAGATAGATTTTAACCATAAGTCCATTAATAATTTCATACCAATTTGATAAAAACACCTGCTTATAATATATGGATAGGTGTGGAGGTGGGAGAGTCTCTACCCAAAGGATATCTAGTGGCTCTTGGAGTTCTAGGATAAGGTTAAGGCAAAAGACTAAATTTAAATACCACCAAAAAAACAACAAAAAATTTTGTGCCTTTGAAGCTGCAAATGATTCTCTTGATAAGGGTGATGACACTATCAATCCTGAAGTGGACCATAATGATCATTAATCTCCGCAAACTGAAACCCCCAGGCACTTAATGAAACAATCCACAATAAAAGCCCTCTTGCCTCTCCTCAAAATATTCAAGCATTTCAAGAAATTGAGGAAGTTAAACATGACACAATGGGTCAAGATATGATTGATATAATCCCTGAACCAGAGCCCAAAGTGACAACCTCCATTAATGATCAAGGAATTTGTTTTATCCTTCATTGAAGAGTTTGGAGTTATTTTGAATAATCATTCCAGTATTACTCAACAATCATGGAAAGGAGGATTTGACAATCTCAATAATATTTACAAAACTCAATGGAGAAATTTACAAACAAATGATTCTGATACATTCCTTCCTGTTGGTATTAAGGTTATCAGTAGCCAAGAGCTTGATATTTCAGCCTGTATTGAGGAGATTGGAATTGAAGGTGAGTTTTATCTTTGTGAATGATACATGATGATTTGGCTGTTGACTCATGTGATATACATTGCAATGCATAGGGTTAGATTTTTAAGGCAAGTGAAACCAAAGCCTTTTTAGTCAGAACATTTTGAATTCCCAATTGAAGAAAGAATAAGAAAAACCTTCATATAATCTCCCAAAATCTGAACACTCCTTCTTCAAAATGGTTCAGAGCCTTTGTTACCCCTCAAATCCAATTAAAACATTTTGGGTGAATTTTATGTTTGAAGCCATTAGTTTAGTCTTGTACAATGTGATTGCACCCAAACCATATGTGGCACCATCAAACAATTCCAACAATCCTCTAGGACTCCAATGGGGAGAATTTAATCACCTTTCCTCCTGGCTGAGTAAACCAAAACAACATGAAACATAACCTAGCATTGAAGGTGGCAGGGCAGACAATGAGATATTGAAAAAGCCCAACAAGACCTTGGAAGAACTAATGGGTACAGTTCTCCACTTGATGATTTCATAAAAAATGGTACATTCACATACAAAGGTCAAAGTCTGCAGCATGAAAGGAAAACTCACAAGTTTAAAAGAAATGAGGCCATCAAATATCTTCTGTCATGTCATAAGAATCTCAGAATAAATTGAAGTTTCTATGGTATATTTTCTGCATTCTGTGTGGCAGGTGTTGGTGGCTTGATGGTATGCTCATATTACTGGAGGACAAGCTCAGTGAAAGGGACTTTGTCACTCATTGACATTTCCAAAAGACGTTCAGAGGGTAAAAAGCTAGTAGAGCTGGTGTGGCTACATACTAATAATTAGATATGTAATTTACTGAATAATAGTTTCTTCTCATAAGAGTCCTTTAAAACCACTTTACCTCTTAGATTTGAACTTTCATTATGCTTGGTATTAGACTTTGGTGATTCCTGGGTGGAAAAGTGGGGTTTTGGTTCAAATGAAGAGGTCACATTGACTTTATACAGGTCAGCTCAACTTGCAACTAGGATTGACCCCCTTTGGATTAGCTTTGTATCAGATAGATTGAAATTTAATTTTGGAAAGTGATTTATTAGTTTTGAAATTCGTACTACCTATCCTATTATGGCTCTCTTAGAATTGAGGTGAATAATAAAGAGCTTTTTCTGGTGGCATGCCTCTGTACACCATAGAAAATCTCCAATATGACACAAAATCAGTTGGCCAGTTGTTCCCACAAATAACACACACAGGGTAATTGCAGGAAGTTGATCTTTTCAAGTCAAGCTCATAATGGGTCAAATTGGCACATTTTTTTCAAAAGGAATACTTGAGATAGTGCAGGACCAGTGGGAACAGTCATCTGCAGTGGGGTGCACTAAGAAATCCCCATGAGGTGTGTGAGCCTTGAGGCATATTTTACAGACCCAAATAGGCCACAATTATCTTAAAAATAAATTTTGAATTATGCATAACTCATAAGTCATGCATATATCCCAAATTCATCATTTTTGATTTCAGAAAAGATGAATAACCTTTTATTGAGTAAATAAATCCATGGATTTAAGGCCAGATTTGGACTCTACACAAAAATTCACCTAGGGTAGCTCCATAGAGTGAATAAGCTCAAATTAACTCTTTGAGGTGGTAATATGGAAAATACTTCAATACCACATAAAAGATCCGTGAAACTTTTTGTTTTTCTTAATTTCACGCCAAAATAATGGGAAGGTGAGAAACCCAATGTTACATATACACTAAGAATAGTGTTCTGCATGTTTTGGGCACTTAATATCATGGTATTCTTACATGGACTTTTGGTACACCCGTAGTGGATATCTCACTTTAAGCTTAATTTTCTATTTTGACATGAAAAATAGGCAAGGGGGACAAAAGATATCAAAGAGAGCCAGGGTACATAACTTCTGAGGCCTCAGAGGCGTAGACAGCTCCAAATCTTGGATCCATGGCTGATCTTGGCCCAATTAGTAAACTAAAAAACTTTGGGAACTTGGTTACCATGTTACAACTACAGTAAATCTTAAGAAAATAGCAAATAACCTGCTATTTTGACATGCCAAGGAGGTAAAAAGCTACTTAGACTCCTGTAACCATGTCAATTCTTAATGAATTTCCATGGATAAAGCCCAAAAGAGTAATTAAAACCCTTTTTTGACTTGTATGCATTGATTTACCTCATAGCAACTAGTTAAACACTGATATTTGCAATTCTACATAGAAATGAGGTAAAACTTTAAAAAAATTCATTAAAAATACAATTCTCAATGAATCCCTCTGAAACCTTCAGGACCAACGGAGAATTTTATTATCTATGGTAAAACCAAAAATAATTATGGTTTTACTAGTAAAATTAAAAGGTTTACCTATAGTCCATTTTTGACAATTCTATGTGGAACACTGAATATTCAAAAATTCACAGTAAGTACAACCTGTGATGAAATTGCCAATAACATTGATACCTGTGAGAAATCAATGATTATCTTGGAATAAAAGAAGATTTACAGATGTTACTCCTTCTATTCTTAACCATATTGGGGTTGGTAGTCACGTAAAAAGCATTAATTAAGTAATTATGATAATCTTACATGACAACAGATGATGCAATCAATAATCCAAAAGGGCTTATTGTTTTCTCACTCACTGGTTTTTAAGTCTTCTCCATGGCATGCCTCTGTGAGCTGTTGTTGACTTAAAAGAGGCCTCCTCTTGCTGATCTTTCCATATCAAATCATCTTATTATCCATTTATATCATTGTTACCAACAAGTAAGTATTAGCTAAAGCTATTCTTAAGTGTTTTAATTCTTTCTGTGAACCTTTGAGATATGACCACATACCCAAAAAAGGTCACAAGAAATATTTAATATAATTATACATTAAAAATAAGTACCTTAAAGCTACAAAAATTCCATAAATTGGTATAAAACTTGGTTTAACTTAAAACCAATGAATAAACATGTGAAATAAATTACCCCATTGGATTCCCCATGGTAAAATACACATATACCATTTTTATGGCATATCTGTCAAGTCAATATTTAATACGTTATAAGTAATAATACCTTATAAAAGACACAAATCCTTATTTATTTCAAAAACCAATTAAACAACATGTAAAATAAATGGTACCATTGGATTCTCAATAAAAATTCACACATAAAACAATTAATAAGCTAAGCTTCAAAATCGATACTTAAGGAATTAACCTGAATATATGCACTTTTTTGGTCAACGCATATATTCAAGGATTTTAGCTAATATCTCTTGAATTATGCATGATAGAGTGATTAACCAAAAATAAAGTCATCACGTAATTACTGTAGGAATTCAGATATGAAGTTTATTTCACAAGTTATAAACAAGGTTAAAACCTGTAAGGAATTATTGATTAAAATCAACAGAGCTGTTGACCACTTTGTTGTGAAAGTGGTACAAACGTGAAAAAAAGTAGACAGTTGTATTCTAATAGGTCATTCGTGAAGAATGATGTATTTTTTATTATAATATTCAAGGTATAACCCCTTGAAATCATAGTTTGAAGTTTAAAATATTAAATTTTGACAGAAAAGATGAGTTACAAGAAAAATCATCAAAAATAGAGTTTTGATGATGTAATAAAATGCTCTTGGAAGAATAAGAAAGTTATTCCAAGCTATTAGAATTTACTCCCTGAATGTCTGTAGCGTGTAAATATTAAAAGTTATTAAGGATCAAAGTTTGAGCTTAATTTGATCATTTATGATCACTCACTGTAACCTTAAATTAAGTTTAACAGTCATATGAGTGATAAAATTGGTGAATACTATTAGTTTATGATTAAAACTAATAAAATCCACAAATTTTGGGGTTCTGTCAGGTCTTTGACATCATCAAACGTAGAGGTATAGTGATAACTCTAAATAATGGCGTAATAATGATGTAATATGGTTTGATCATGATGTAATCATCACCAAACCTTAAAATATTGATCAATCCTAGTGTATATGATCAGTACACGTCTACTAGAAGCCTTTTGGACTCTAGGAGGGAGGTATTTACTATAAATAGAGCTCTTTTTACTCTGTTTTCCCCTCAGATGCATCAAAAACATTAAATCAATACAATAAAAAGGTAATTTCTTTATTCTTTATATATAAAACTCTTATATTATTAAAGACCAAAGATCACCTTATTATAATCATCAATTTTGACGTGATTAAATCATTTATTTAATTGTTTTTGTTAAAAATCTCTCTAAAATCCCATTTCCACATAAAAATCAAGAATATTTGTAATTTCTCTATTTTTTATTGTAAATACAATTTGGATAAGTTGTATTTGTATTATTTGGCGTAAAATATCTCAAAATTATTATATTAAGTATTAAAAGTAGGTTATTTTCTCTTATTATAATAAATTTCTCTCTATTATCCTTTTATTAATTCTTTAATTAATATAAATAGTATTTATATTAATTTATAACTTTAATATTAGTAATATGATTGCTATTAATTGTTTTTTACTAATAAAAAACAATTTTTTAGGCCTTTGTTATTTGTTTGTAACAATAATAAAGTGCTTTTGAATATCTTTATTTTATTATATTATCATATTTTATAATTGTTTTACGCCATAATTATAATAATTCTTGATTATTATAATTATTTTTATCTTATTTATTTCATTTATAAGGACATTCATAGTACAATAAGTAAAATATTAGTAATTTTTACTTATTGTTTCATAGTCAAATCTTACACTTTCAGAATCAATCAGAAAGACGTGAAATAATAGAATCCAACTATATATTGTTGCTATCCTGCTATAAATCATTTTTCTTGCTTAAATACACAATTCTATGTCAAATTTCTCTACTTATATCTTTCAATAAGTTCTTTGGAGTATAACTGAGTCATTTATCTTTAATTCTTCAAGTTTTTCTCTAAAATTAGTTTTCTCCAAGACTTATCTTTAAAATTATTCTTGTAAAATATATTTATATATTAAAATAATCTTATTATTTCAATGAAAGAAGTTTTTATTATTAAATTCTTCTTGTAATTGATTCTTGTAGACAATTACTGCTCACTGTTAATATCACTAGTAGGGTTTGACAAGTAAAAGAAACAATTCTTTAATTATTTAATTGTGTTTATAATAATATTTTATTATTATATTTCATAAGAACAGACATAGTACTGTTGATTAATAGTAATATTATCATCAGTTTCATAGTCAAATCTTACAGGGTGCATGTTCCACTTTTGCTTGCTTGTGAAATTTGAGATGGTCATATTCAAAACTCATTGAATGGGAACAGAACTCTATCAAATTTTATAATGCAGTATCCATTTCAGTGGATTTGGTTCAGGTAATTGAGATCACCAGTTTGCAAAAGTCTCATGCAATAATTTCTTTTTAGAATGCAAAAACAAACCATCAGAAAACCAATAGCAAATTTAGGTGAAATTCATAATCCACACAAAAGTGACTAATACATTGGTTTCATTTCATTTTTCTGCACAAAAATGCCATTCACAAAAAAAGGAAAGGAGTTTAAAAGGGAGCTCATGGCAAACCTTTGGGGGGAGGAAGGAAAGTGTGAGCTTCTCAGTTATTTTGAAGATATATATAGATATATCCATGGGCCAGCATTCATTTTCCAACCTCATTGGGCCCCACGGAGGGAAATTGGCTATAGTTGGTTTATATCAAGCCAATGCCATTTTGACTCCAACAGAAAAGTTGTGTATGTGTTCCAAATAAAGCTCATTTGGAATTGGGCACCATTCATTGATTTGTTCCATTTGGTATCCAAAAGAGCTTTCTTCAAATGGTTGTCAGATGTATCTGATATCTTGTCTGCTTTGACACCAAGTGATCCCTCAACCACTTGTGAATAGTGGCACATTCCAAAACACACAAAGAAATAAGTTTTTTCATCCAGTCAACCAACAGCACAAATATCAATTCCAGTATCAAAAAATATAACCACCAGTGAGATTTGGAGGGTTGTGGATTCCACTCAAATCAAATGTATCTACTTTGGCCATTTGGCTTTTTTCTCTTCATGCGGATTACTAATTGCCCTTGTTTAAGTCAGGCCATTTGCAACAATGAATGAATTTGAGGTCAATTAATGGGATGAATTTTCACAATTCTTATTTTGAAAAAGTAATCTCACAGACGCAATATCAATGAATGATGCATTACTTGAGGGATTTATTTTTTCTAGTGGGTGGCGCAAATGCAGCACAGAGAACAAACAATTTGCTATTTATGGAAGTGTTAGAAAAATTGAAGATGCAAAAGAAGAATGGCAGAACTGAGGTGAAAAGCTGAGCTAACTGGTTTGCATTCTAGGTCAATCCTTACAATATGTGGGGGATAAATTATTTCAAACGATTCAGACTTGCTCCAAGTCATTAGGGGTCCCTTCCTTAGATCAAATCAACTATGAAGCTGAGATTTCTGCAAATCAGGGGCAGTTTGAGCTTGCTTATGCTCTCACTTTCACCATGAAAGGATTCAAAAATCACCTCATGTTGGTATGGATGCCTTGGGATGGTGGTTTCAAGCTGATGAGCAGACTTCCCAAATTCCAAAACATGTGCCAAATCACTGTAATGGGGGGAAATTGTTTTTCCCAGATGGCCATTTCTGGAATGATCTATCCAAATCTCACAGGCTCATTCAGGTAAGGTGGGCCAGTAGTACATTCATTCATTATACTTATCCAGCACAGGAAAGTGAAAGAATGAACCTAGTGTAGATTTCTGCTCAATTCTCAAGGAGGTTAGTAAAAACTATGTGGCAGAAAATCCATGGCTACTATAAAATTGGCAAGGGAGCTGGCTATCACATCAGGAATGGTAATACAATCACATCCCAACTAGAAGAATGAGAGGGTTTGTATGCATTTTGTAATTAAAGGGTTATTGGAAAATAATAATTTGGTACTTCAGAGCACAATATACACCAGGATTGGATGGTTTTGTCACAGGGGCTCTTCTAAGTGAAGAGGGCCTGTCACTCAGTAAACTGGGACTCACTGCAGAGGGCTCAAGGGTAAGATAAGGCAAAACAATTAAGAGTGTAATGAGAGTAATATTTCTACAAAATACTAATGTAAGAAAAAGCAGAAAGAAAGAATAAGAGTAGTAAATAAAAGAGCCAACCACAAACAAGTCCAAGTCCACTGTTACAGTCTGTCAGAAAGAAAGAGGAGGGTTAATAAGGATATGGTCACCACACCTCATACTGAACAGGTGAGAAGAAATGCAAAGACTAACTTAATACCAAATAAATATAATACCCCAAATAAGAGTAAGAATATTTATAAAATAATAAATCAACTAAATTAATCAACTGGGGAAAAGTCCCCAGGGGAGAGAAAGAGGGGCTGGTATATGTGAGAATCACCAGCCCTGATCCAGACAGAGAGTTTTCATGAGAGGGATTGATGACTGAATTGAATCTGGCCAATACAGGTCCTGTACAATCTGTACAGAATCTGTACAGGAGGAGTGGTAGTGTTGAGTGATCATACAGTTTCAGGATGATGTATCCAAACTGTATTGGGTAATTCCAACCTCTACAAGTATTGACAGGCTTTATTGATGCACCAGACTGTATGCATGTTTCAGCAAGGAAGATTGCTGAAACTGATTGCTGATTTGAGGTGTTTGAGTGGGTGTAAGCTTGAATACCCTTAATCCTGACTAATGGTTGTTACAGGTTTTTATTTGGGGAGATAGGGTGGCTTAAATGAACTGGGGTGGAAATGGTTTATGTAGGGTGGCATGCCACCTTATATGGTCATATACTGAGGTTATAAATGCAATTCTCACTTTTTTCAACAATGGGACCAGCTGATCATCTCAAAAAAGGGGAATTACATCCCATTATGTTTGTATGCCTCATTGTCACACAACAGGGCATGGAAGTCCCGCAGGGGTTTGGAGTCATACACATGTACTGTATCCCTGCCCTTCACATGCCAATTCTCCTGCTTATGCAGTATACCTACCTTTCATATGCAAATCCTCCCACATGTCTAGTATACCTGCACTTCACAACAATCCTTATGAATTTCCAGGGTCCTGGCGCTTCACATGGAAATCCTTACGCAGATCTAGTATATCTGTGCATCACATGCAAATCCTTACACATTTCCAGGATCCCAGTACTTCACACGCAAATCCTTACACATGTAATGTTAATTGCATGTGATCTTAGGAATGGCAATGACTCACACACCTCAGGTGGAATTGTCCCATGTGGGGAACCCCAGGTTTTCTATATTCAAGATCTCACATAAGATAGGCCGATGGATTCAGTAATTGCTATTTGGAGAGTTCCTGAAAAAGAGCTTTACACAAAATAAATACTTAGTCATGAATTTGTTGGGGCTCTTTCAAAAATTATTCTCAAGAAAAAGGTGATTTTCACTGTTGAGGAAATAATAAAAAGAAGCGGAAATAAAGAAAGTAAGAGAAATTACTTATTTTTTTCTTTCATTACAACTATGTTAATTAAATGAGTTTATTACAAGACAAAAAAAGTGAATATATAGTAAAGATGTTTTATTTTCATTTTTATTTTTCAAGAAATTTGGAAACTATTCTGGTGATTTCCTTCTTTGAATAAGCCTCCAATTTGTTTCCAAGGAGGGAGCTTAGCTCCTTGCAAAATTCCTGCATTGCATTTCATTTTGATGAGTTGCACCCACAAAGGGAATCATATGGAGTAATCAGAAATTCTCCAACAAGATTCAGTTGATTTATTTGTGGAATGTTATTTTAGTAATCATGAGGGTTGGTTTTAAGTAGGTGAATTCCTGTTGAGCCACTGTGGGAACTCCTTTTGTTGTGGGATAAATAATAGGCAGTACCTTGAGGGGGAAATTATTGGTGAGTCTGTTTTGAATTTCAGAATTAGCCAATAACCATGGGTGCTAAGGTGTATTAGCTGACCCTCTAAATATACTGAAAAAGATACCCTTTTGATGAGATCACAAATCAATTATTTAGTTTTGTGGCTTTTCAATTAGAGAATTTTCTTCAGCAGTCTCTATCAGTCTGTCAATAAAAGATCACTATGATAATAATGGTAATAGTTAATATATATTTTTTTTAATAATTTAGGTTTGCTTAACTTTCTTGTTATTGATTATAAATCTTTTTAATTAATTCTTCTAATATTCCTTCTTTCAATACCTGATATATTTAAAGAATATTGTTTAACATCACTATTAATATTAATAATAATCTTGATAGCTAGCTAATACTTTTGAAGGTGATTTAATAATACTATCAGTATAGCTATAATAATTTAAGGGTAAGATAATTCTTTAAGGGTGGTTTTTTTTAGTATAAAGGTAAGATATAAATGATATAATAGTAATATAATACTATTAGGATCAATATAAATATAATCCAATATACCTAAAAGGCTTATGATATAAGGTATAAGGGTAAGATGATATCCCTTCTATAAATAACGGTTATTGATAAATTAGATAAGATCACTAATGATAATATCTTCAAACACTACTTCAACACTACTACTATAATGGTAAGACTATTAAATTATATCAAACTCTTTCATTAATATTATAAATATCTTTCATTAATTAATCATAAATAATACTATAAGATACTGAGCCTTTCTAGTGATCTTTTTCAATATAAATACTAGATTATCCTACTAGAGAAGGGATGGATTGATCCTCAAGATTATTGTCTGAATCAGAAGCATGGGGAAAAAACAGGGAGAGAGGCCCTTTATTTATACCTTTTGGGCCCTCCTTAGAGCCTTCCAAAAACAAGGGACTTAGAAAAAATTCCACCTTGAGACATTTTTGCTGGTGGGTAAATTAAAAATGGTGTCATTTGATCAAGATATTGCACCATATGTTTGGTTGATTGCACCATTCTTAACCTTATCATTGTCAGTGCACAGCCTTGAGACATTTTTGCTAGTGGTTAAATTTGGAATGGTGTCATTTGTTCAGGATATTGCACCATATGTTTGGTTGATTGCACCATACTTTTTGAATTATACTCTTATTTTAACTAAACTTTATTCTTATTATGCACAGCCTTGAGACATTTTTGCTAGTGGTTGAATTTGGAATGGTGTCATTTGATACAGATATTGCACCATATGTTTGGTTGATTGCACCATTTTAAAAAACTGTGTTCTTATCTCTGCTAACCTTATTTTTCTTCTTCACAGCCTAGAGACATTTTTGCTGGTGGTTAAATTTGGAATGGTGTCATTTGATACAGATATTGCACCATATGTTTGGTTGATTGCACCATTTTGAAAAACTGTATTCTTATCTCTGCTAACCTTATTCTTCTTCTTCACAGCCTAGAGACATTTTTTCTGGTGGTTAAATTTGGAATGGTGTCATTTGATACAGATATTGCACCATATGTTTGGTTGATTGCACCATTTTTTTAAAACTGTATTCTTATCTCTACTAACCTTCTTTTTCTTCTTCACAGCCTAGAGACATTTTTGCTTCTTTTTCTTCTTCACAGCCTTTATCTGTATTTAGTTGAGTATTTCTCTATGTAAAATTTAATTTGTAATAATACCTGTAATGTTTGGTTATGGGAGTTTAAGTGGAGATTGAGTAATGTGTGACTATGTTAACTTATATGTAGGTATTTTTTTATGTCAAGACATGTAACACATGATGTTGTAAGAGTAATGGTATCACTTATGTAATATTACACATGTTTATTCATATTGAATATTTAGACAAGCTGCATTATCTTTAAGCATATTCTTGTACCTAGTATAGGGTGTATAGTATCATTTCTCTTCTTTAATCCATGATATCTAGAAAATTATTGACATTATGGGGTTGAGGCAATATGTGACTATAGGTAAAATTTGATGTAGATTCCAGTGGAATACTTATTTTTGTTATTTTAATATAATTCTCTTCCTTTTTCTTGCAATTTTTTACTTTTATCTTTCACTTTTTATCTTTATTTTCTTTATATATATATATATATTATTATTATTGATCAAAGTTTTAGCTTTGAAATTGTGGATTTGAACCTTGGAAGAACTGGTATGGAATACCACACCGCATTGTGGGATTGAGGGGTGCCTTGCACCAGGGGGAGGGGGATCCAATTGGCATATCGTCAGTCATGATGACTGAGTGGGGAGTGGAGGGACAAGCTGAAGATGTTGGAAGGAGGTGTTAGGGAATGTTGGAAATGGAAATTTAAGTGGAAAATTGGCCTTACCAAATGGTTCCTCCATTGATTTATTTGAAGCCACCTCATGTTCAGGCTCACAAGTGGAATCATTCTCAGTTGGTGGTACTTCACTCTGGCCTGGAATAGGTGGGGTGGGGGGCAAACAGGTGTCTCATTGGCTTGGGAGGTTTCTAAAATACAAGGAAAATTTGGTTCACTTACTTTGAAAGTTAAAAGCTCATTGATTAAAGAAGTCTGCTTACCACAGAATAAGTCCTCCGACCATCAGTTGCCACCCAGGCCTTTAGTGGGTTGCTGCAGAGTTTTCTCACAAGGTGTATGGGGAACGGAAGAGTGTTATCAAGGGGGATTTGGTTTGTTTTGCTATATGGGTAATAAATAATAGTCAAGGATAAGAAATAAAATCTAATTTTCCATTTGAATCCCATAGGTGAAAAGACATGGTGACAATAAGCCCAAGTTTGGATGTCCTCTCACCATTGCCATATTTCATTGGCCAGATAATCACTTTCCTCTGTTCAAGAAGTGAAGTGAGCATTGGATGGTGGGAAAATAAATGCTTGAGGAAACTGGGCTAATTGTTCAGAAGTGTTCCTGTTGGCCTGTTTATGGTCCCGGGGTCCATTTGCACTCAGGAATGCTTTTGTCATTGTCAACTACAAATGAGTTCTCCCAAGGGTGTCTTGCACATGGTCAGAAGCGGCATGCAACAAACAAACATTATTTGTGTACTTGTCAGCAAGAATAATAGGCATTGGTTGTTGCAGGAGATACCCTTCTTAGAGCACAAATTGCACAACATCTAAAAAAGTAAAATCATATCAGCATTGGAATGGTGAGTCATAGTTCAAGAAAAAAGTGATACACACAATGAATAATAAAGTTAAAACAGAACTAGAATATTAAAGTGCAATTAGGAGGGGTTGGAAACTCTGAAACCAAGGAATGAAAGAGTGCTTTAGTAGGAAAAGCAGGCAATGAGAAAAGAAAACGTTTTAAACTGGGAAGATGACACACAAAGTAGATAAAAGTGGGGGTCTGGATGAATGATTGGAAAAATAATATAGGGCAAGGGAAGAGGAATTGTTAGTTTAGTGCATTATAATATAGTGGAAAGGGGTGAAGACATAGTGGAATACATACTGTGGAACTCCTTTTAGTGTAGGATTGGATAAGGCAGTCCTTGAGGGGGAAATCACAGGTAAACAGTTTTGAATTGCTGAAATAATCCTGTAACCAAGGGTGCTAATGGTGTTTTAGCTGCCCCTCTGAATATACTAAACAATCTCCCTACAGAGCTCACAAATCAATATTTAAGATTGTGGCTTTACAACTAGAGAAGACTTTTCAGCAGTCTCTATCAGACCTATTCAATAACCAGATAAGTAACTTATAAGTTAAAACAGTATAAAATATAATTTTCAAGTAATAATATAAGATAATTTTAAGGGTAAGACCTTAATAGTATAAGAGGTTGATTTATTATAATAGTAATAATATATATTTTAAGGGTTAATTTCAATTTGATGTTATATATATTATAATACTTAATGGTTTGAGAGGGTAATTGTTAATATAATATAATAATAAGACCTTTAATAATTTATTGGTAAGATTTTGTTAAATATAGAGTGGATTTTTGTTAGATATGTAAATTATGTAATATAATATAAGGGTAGGTTTTTTATATATATAATAATATATAGTTGTAAGGTTGGTTTTTTAATATGAAGATACAATAAGACTATTTTTCCTTTATAATGTAAAGGTATGGGGATAAACTCAATATTATGAGTATTATTGATAGTATTATGATTATAAGACTAATAATTTAAACATAGGGTGGATTAAAAATATTAAGTAGACCTTCTGTTAACTACTATTAATTAGAAATCACTATGAATTAAACTCATAAGTCTATAATACTTCAATAAAATAACTAGATTAACCTACTAGTAAGGGATGAATAGTTATTCTCCTTCTTGGTATATAACTAATTGGATTCATGGGGAAAAGAGGAAAGAAATGAGGGAGAGAGGACCTTTATTTATATTCTTTGGGCTCTCCATAAAGGCACTCAAAAACAAGGGACTTAGAATTTTTCCACTTCTTTTGGCTGGGATAATTTCTTCATAGTGGTGAGATACCATTTGTTTGGTTTGTTGCACCAATTTATGTATGATTATGTAATCTGAGATGTTTTTGCTGGTGAGGAATTTTGAGATGGTGTCATTTGATCAAGGTATTGCACCATTTCTGAAGCTTTATTTATATTTTACTCAAACTTTAATATTATTATGCACAGCCTTGAGGGTATTTAGCTGGTGAGTAATTTTGAGATGGTGTCATTTCTTCCAGGTATTGCACCATTTGTTTGGTTTGTTGCACAATTTTTGGTGGTATGAGATGATTTTGTACAGTTATTGCACCATAGGTCTGTGCATTGTTTGAACTGTAGGTGGAGAATTCTGTGTATTGTGGGGATTCTATTTGTCCTGTATGAGTGTCTTCTTTTCTTTATCTAACTTAATTCTGCTTTTAATTTAGATTTACTGGCTTATCAGGTGGCTGTGCTTGTGTTTCCTCAGATATGCTGTGTAATTTAAGGTTTTTGATGGATTTTTACTTGCATAAATTAATTGATTTCTTTTTCTTTCTGTCTTGTGGCTGTTGATTGATACAGTTTTAATTTATTCCTTATTGAAGTGTCCTCAGGTTAATAACTGAATTGCTGAGTAATCCAAAGGATGAGCAGAGGTAGGGTAACTTGAGTGTTACACTACCCCTTTTTACTGGTAACTTTAACATTCTTGCTAGCTTCTCTTTTTCTTTTGCTCATTTTATTGTTATTCTTGTAATCAAATGGACCATTCTTCAAGGATTTGCTTATGGGATTATACATATTGATGAATTTAAATCCATTTTATTGCTGAATTCCTCTATTATAATTGATAATTATTGATTTTTTCTTTGTTATTTCTTCAATTTATAGCCTTATAAATTAAATTTCACTTGAAACTGGGCCATTAAGGTATGGAATACCACAATACCAGTATAAGAAGGTGCTGGTGAAGTAGAAGAAAGTGGAGTGGGTGATAAAAAAAGAGAAGTGCATTTTGGGAAAAGATGGTCTTATAACAGGTTGAAGCTGAGCCATTTGCAGTAGTTGCATCACCTGCAAAGGTCTCAGCTGCAAGGAGAGTCCGTGTCATGAAAAGCACATTTGCAGCCAATGCTGCAGGTGAGAAGGGAAATGCCCATTTGGGGCAGAGAAACAAAGGGGTCCTGACGGAGTATCACAATCAATTCAATTTTTATACTCAGTTGGATCTCCTTTTTTGCATTAAAAAGCCACCCAATCCCCAGGGAGTGCTTTTTTGAGGGCATTGTTGAATTTGCACAGTGGCTGCAATCCACAAGTGCACCATGCAGAAAAGTACATCATGAATTTGGTCACAGGTCACCATGGCCAGGTGATAGAGTATGAACAAAGGGTAGAGAGGCTGTATGACAAGTGAATACAGCATAAGCCTATGTTGCCCCAAGGCACAGGTGTGCTTTGATGTCATAGAGTAAGTGCTCAGGGGCTGAACATTTCAATTGCACAACTGCAGAGCTGTTTCTGCAACAATATCAAATTCTCTCCTGCAGAGGTATTGGGATATCATCTTAATAAGAATGCAATCTGAGCATTTGGCCCAACATCAGAAGACATTATTTCCACGCTGAGCATTTCACCACTTTGGTCAAATGCACAGCAGTGGGCCTTCTAATAAGCTATTTCAAAAAGCATTCTGACCATGGTATTCTAAAATTTTTTCAACTGAGCTTTTGGAACCCCAGTAGGAAATTCTTACATGCTGCGCTTGTGGGTGAAATGCAGAAGATTCACCACACTCAGCTTTTGGCACAGCATCAAAATGTATTCAACTGATGGGAATTTTGATACTCAACTTTAATGTGCATGCAGGCTGAACTATTATCACATCAACCAAAATTTTGGTGTGTACACCATTTGGGCAAGCTGCAGGGCTGAGAAAATTCTGAACTCACACTGAGGCATTGATAGAAATGGAACAAATGCATCCTTTGAATGCACCTTGTTGGAGAGCTCAGTGTAACTCTCACACAGATTCTTAAATCTTTCAGCTCATTCTGAGGGGAGAATATTGGGCTGAGGAAGGATTAGGGTCATATGCAAAACATGGACTCACTCTGGTGTCAAGGAGTGAGGAAACTATGACTGGCACCCACTTATGATCAATGAGGTTGGAGATTGTTGAGCAGGCACACACACCCCACTTCCCATCATACTCAGGTGACCATCACACACATTGCAGAACCTTTCAGGCCTGGCTTCTGGGAGGAAATTTTCTTGTGCAGGTGGCCAAATTCACTGCAGAGACTCACACACGTGAGGGAGAAAACCTGAGGCCCATCTGTGGGATTAGCTAAAGCCTCATACACAATAGCATAGCACCTGTCTGTAAGTGGATCATGGGTCATTCCTGGCACCCCTTGATAAACTTACACATTGACTTCTGGCACCCCAGTAGGTGTCAGTCCACAAGTGTTTCTGCCCACAAAAGATCACATTTTTGGTGGCATGACCATCTCTCACACATTCCCTCATTCCTGTAGTCAAATTCACCACAAACTCTAATATGTGTGAGCAACACATCTGAGGCCAATTTTTGGGGATTAGTTATGCACTCATAGTCTGTAGCTTGTAAGACCAGTGCTCAACCTTGTACTTGGGTCATGGAGTGTTTCCCCCCACAATAAATCTAATTTTTGGTGGAATAAAACTGTACATACCTCACCTCCTCTGACACAAAATGATCCCCACAGTGAAACCTTCATCTCCACTGCCATTGTTGCACCATAGGTTACTTCACCACAATTCACCTGCAGAAGATTCATGTACTTTTCACTGTCATGCCATCAAACATGGCTCCATGCCACATATAGGAACTTCATATATGGTGGCATGCCACCATACATGAAGTTCCTATATCCCATCCAATTTTTGATATTTTAATGTGAACCTTGGTCCACCAATACTTGTATAATATGCAGAATAGCCAGAAGTCATATGGGTTCACCCACATTCTTGCCACCTTGCTTGGATATATGCCCCAGTTGAATATGAAAATTATAAATACAAGTGGCCCATGAGCCAACCCACCATCCACATAACCACAGGCAATCCCCCTTTTGACCCATTTCTTCCTCTAATATAGTATTTTCCAGATCACATCTTGGTGGTTCATTTCCTTTGGCTAAACCTTCCTGAATCATATTATTTCCCACTTTCCCCAAATTCATAATAGCCATAATGTTGGCCTCTTCACAATGACTTTGAGCTGGGATGATTAATATTTGTATTTCAACTAATAGCAATATATCCTTAGCCTGTGTTCATTCCCACTTACCTTTTTGGATTATCCTATGGCACAATAAACATAATATATTCTTATATCTCCCCAATCACATTAATCCTATTGACTCTCTCCCTGAAACTCTTTATAAAGCATTGATACCATTTCTTGGGGCACCAAAAGCATTCATGCACTGTGGCCCTGGTGAGCAATGGATTGAAAATTGCCAATCCAATCCTACTCAAACATTATTTTTTAAGGGTGTATTTATGACTGATCATGTGATCCTGGGAGGTATATGTGACATACCCATAAGGCCACAAATAACTTTATATACAGCTGATTTAGTCTTCAACAGACTTTTCAGTTGTAATTAAAATGAAAAATAACAGAAAATAAGTATAACTTTTGTTTGGATAAACAAATTTATAATTATTATGTCATTTTTGGATTCTACACCAAAAATAACCTAAGATACACCCATAGGGTGTTATACCCAAAAATTCTTATTTCTTAATTTATTGGAAGATTTAAGAATCTCACAGTACTAATGTAACTTTTTTAACATTTTTTTAAAATTGTTAAATTTAAGCTTAAATAAGCTTAAATTTAAAGTTGCATAAGGTTTATGCAGCTTACCAAAATTTTACTTAAAATTGAGGTGTTGTGTATATTTGCTGAATTGGCTAATGGATGGCCATACAGAATCTAAATCCTGCGTGAGCTCAATTTAAAAATGTTTAAGTCCATAGTATGGCTTTAAATAAATAAAAGGGCAAAATCCACTCAAAAAGGTGGGACAAAGGAAAAAGACCAAACAGAGCTGGGGTACCCAACCTTTTGGATCTGTAAGGATTTAATTAAGGTTTTCCACCTGTATTGAAGGATTTTCAACCTTATTTAAACTTCAAAATTAGACTTTGATCCAACCTTAAAGTTTAAACTGGTTTTATCCCAATTTGGACAGGAATTTCAAGCTGCCAAAGGGTAAATCCCAATATGCAAGCTTGAAATTAAAGTTTTGAGAGCTTTCAAAGCTTAATTTAGCTTAAAAAGCTTAAATAAGCTTGGAAATTTAAATTTACAAGTATCAAAACCTTATCAAAAGTTAAGGTTTAGTGTGTATTGCTATTTTATGTGTAAAAATAGCAATAGCTTCAAAAATTCATTAAAAATTCAAATCTTAGTGGATTTGCTTGAAAATTTTACACAGCTTACAATTCAATTTTATCCGTGTATAAAATGGATTTTCAGTATCTTCCATAATCAGGTTGTATTGGTAATTAGCCTGGAAAATTACTCTTTTAATTATACTTAGAGAAAATTAAGATTTCTTTAGAAATTAATTAAGAATTGAGTTTAGGAAATTTCTACTTAAACCTCTCTTTTTAATTTTTTCATGTGATGAAATTTAATATAAATAAACTTATTTTATATTAAAACTTAAAATAATTAACTTAAATGAGGATTAAAGCTACTTGGAGTTAAGAATAACACCAGTAACTTTAAATTGGAATTAAAAATAAGTTACCTTAAGCTAAGAACCTTTTTTTAAGCATGGTTTTTCAGTTTTGACCTGAGCACGCCCTCTATATCCATTATGAATCGTTAGAGCTGCTCTGCAGACATAGAAAGAGTCTATTAATCACTGTTTTTGTCAATCAATTCAATCCAATCCAATTATATTAGACATTTAAACAGGTAAAGTTTTACTATATATAAAATCTTATCATTAAAATAATTCTTAAGCATTTTATTCTTTATAAATCTTCAATTAAAGAATTGAAATCATAGAAATTAGATTATTGTTGTAATCACCAATAATATATTTCATTTTATAAAATTATTTTCTTAAAATATCTTTTTAAATCCACAAATTCCTCTTTAAAACTCTTTAAAGCATATTTTTATTATAAAAAGTTGTTTTATTTTTTAAAATATTAATTTTTGGCATGTTTTTGACTTATAATAATTATTTAATATAATAACTGTTGTATATTAATTATATATTATAAGTAAGTTTTTCTCTAAAATTCTATAATTTCTTATCTATTATTAGTTTTTTATATAGAATTTTCTTATAAGAATTATATCTGCACAGTGTGTGTTATAATTCCTTTTTATAAATAATATTCATATTATTTATAGGTGTTTAAATATTGATATTTTGCACATGTAATTGTCTCATTAAGAGATTTAAACTTCTTATTGTCATAACTGTCAGTGACTATAACAATAATAGAATAATTATAATTTATTATAATCATTAATATTTTTCCTATTACTATATTATATAATAATAATTAAATTCATTTTTTTAATATAATTACTTTGATAATTATATTTAATTTGTGGTTATAATATTTTTTTATATTATATTTTTCTACTGAGGACAGTTATAGTACTCTTGATATTGTTACTATTATCAAGAGTTTCATGGACAAAGCTTACAGATCAGAATTATCCTTCCTCATCTCAACAACCTAATTTTGTGTTGATGTTATTTACATGGCATCCAAGCATTCTATTCAGAACTTTAAATTTTAGAAAACAAGACTTCAAGCTTAAAATACCTAAAAAATATGATGGTAATTCTCAGAGTAAATTTCAACTTTTAACTCCCACATCTCCCACTTCAAATTTGAATCCACCCTTGTATCCATCTGTCTCTTCTTTTTCATCCAATGAGAAACTAATACAATTACCCAGAGGATCAGACCTTCCCATGATGACCTCACCCTATTCCATGATTAAAACTCTCCTTCTCCCTCATCGAAAACCTGGACTAGCCTTTCTCTGGGATTGAGAAATCCCCAATGGAAAATTTGCCTGTAGCCTTTGGGCCACCCCAACCCCAGGATTCACTTTTAATTCCATGAACATAATTACAAACAAGGTTGTCAGCTCATTTGAATCCCTTTTGGTGGACTGCTTGCAGATGATATGGGATTAGGTAAAACCATTCAGGCCATTGAGCTAATTGATACCTCCAAGGAGCAGCTAATTACTGACCCCCAAGGCTCCTCACCCACCATTATCATCTGCCCACCTTGCTTAATCACAAACTGAAAATAAGAAATATGCAAGCATGCTCAGACTGGAGTGCTGAAAGCCAAAATCTGCCATGGAAGGACTTTCCACTCATTATCCAAGGCCAACATGTTCCAATGTGATACCATCATCACTTGTTAAAATGCTATCACAGAACAATTTGAAGAAAAAAACCCTTTCAAATCAATTGACATTGTATAATTTTGGATGAAGCACAGTGAGTGTCTGAACTTTTAATATATAAAATTAGCTATTATATTCAATATCCCTTCCCACATCCTATAGCTATATCCACTCTCAATACACTGCCACTAAGCATGCCATTAATAGTCTCCATTAATACTGTCAAATCTGTCTAATGGGCACACCCATTCACAACACCATTTATGACTTTTTGGGCATAATATCATTCATCACCCAACTCCCAGAGCTCAGATCAAGATAATTGGTCACCTTTCATTCTTAATAGTCTTTTCAAAGATAGAAATGATATTTTGCATTTGGAATTACACCATTTGAGTTTATGCTTAAACAAAACCATACATCTCAAATTCCTACTCACTATCAGCCATCACTATGGACTGCTCCCACTTAACCCCACAATGCAGAAATAATATTCTTCATTATGAAAAGAAGTCCTATCATCAAAAACAAAAGAACCAGGTGAATTTTCCAGAATTATTAATAAGCTCTATATATGTTGTAACCATCATATAATGCTTAAAAGTATGGCAGATCCGTATTTGGAAGACCATGAGGGTGGGAGAACTCCAAATAACTCAACTATAACCCAATGTATCTTGGATGTGGAAACATTAATTATGAGTATTGAAATTGAATGCCTCCTCAATAGCCTACTGAAGAGCAAACAATCAAACTTTTTTCCATCCAAATCAGTTTTTTACTCACAATGGACCCAATTTCTTGATTTGTGAGTCAATTACAATATGCATCCCTTATGAATTGAAACATTCTGACAACCATTCCTTTGTGGAATTTGTATTTTACTTTCCCATCACTCTATCCTTTCAGCACAAATTGCTGGAACAATTACAGCAAGAGGCCAGGAGAAGGCCCTTGAGAAATTCCTCAATAATACTTAATGTGAAGTACTCATTGCATCCATGGCTGCAGCTGGAAATGTCCTCAACATCACTTGTGCTAATATCATCTATTTAATGTTGAGGGGGCCCCCGAATTTTCCAACTCTGACATCCACCTGTCCAGGGGCTCAATTGGAACCCAGCCATTGAGGCTCAGGCTGTTTATTTTCTCCATCATATTGGACAGCAATGACCCATGAAGGTTATTCACTATATCACTCCTCCTTCAGTTGAGGTCAAAATGCATAAGTTACCTTTCAAGCCCATCTGTGTCACTGATCATATTACTATTCTGAAATTCTACTCCATGAGAATCCCATCTTCAATTTACAAATAGGTCCAAGAAAAGAAAAAATTATTAACTGTGTGAGCCTTCCTGATATTATCTAATTTGTGTGTGACAAAGTTGATAACTCCTTTTCACCCTGTCACAGGTCTTCAATTATGAACACCATGAGCTGGATTGAACTTCTTCAATATTTCCTAAATGAAAATTAGCAATATACAAATATTGATAAAGTACACCATAGTACATGCAAAATCATGTTGCTTATATTATAATTTATTTAGAGGGTTGCTGTGCATTTAAGAAAGAATAATAAGATTGTATTACACCCTCAAGAACTATTCACAAGACTATAATATGTAACTTTGCTATACACTTACTTTACTAACTTATTGCAGAGAATAACCATTCATGCTAATAACCAGCATGTCAAGTATATTGGGGGAAAGAGTCTGCATCTTACTACACTTTTGAGCCAATCTTGATCAAATACCTGAAAATACAGCCCTTCAGGGTTATCACAGTCATCTATTGATTGTATTTCTGGCAATCTATCAATAGTTTTTTTCACCATTTTTTCAATCCAATTACAAAACTCTATGTCCCTATTACTTTTTTAATACTAGCTCATTAAATAAGAGTGAGCGCCAGCATAATCCCACTTTGTGGCAAACTTCACGCCCATTTTCCACTACCTCCTCAGTCTCTGAACATACCCAAGGGTCATTGAAATTTGGTGCTAGAAGGGGAAATTTAGCAATATCACACCATTCACAATGGTGCTCAAAGTTCTGAACATAATCAATTATATTATATTCAGAACTATTTCAAAATGATTAAAATCAAAGATATGAATCACCTTTTGATTTATCTTTGCAAGCCTTGGATTCTCCTTCATCTTTACCAAATATTCCCCATCCTTTTGAATTGAATTCCATTCTATTTTCAAATAAGTGAAATATAGCTCCATTGAAACTGCAACCACCCAGTAGTTATTATGATCCTTTTTCCAACATTATTGATGATACTTGGTGCTGCAAAGTTCAATTCGGAAGGTATGGCAAAGCACCATGGACCTCAATGCATTTAAGGAAAGTTTCCACTATCTCTCCCAGTCCCAATTTAATAGCATCAGTCCTATCTTGTGGAGCTCATTTTGGAAGTGGTTTTGGAAACCCTGAGACTGAACTTGTATTGATGGCTCATTAAACAGATATTTGGAGACATATCCCAGATGACCAGAAACTTTAATTGCAATTTCACACTCTTCTGTGCTGGGTGGTTCTTTTAGTGAGGAAAAATCCTTATCCTTAACTTTTAGTAGGAATAGCCAATGGGCATGTACATCTGATCTCATCCCATGAACATTATCAGGAAGTTCTTCTTTCAACCATCTTTTTTGCTCCTTCTGGCTCACAAGTTTTGCCACATTTTGAGCCTTGAAAGCCTGGTTCCTTTGCTGTCTCATCTTGGATTTATGAAGCATACTCTGGGTGAGGAGCATTTGATAGTGGGCACACTCACTATTTGACCAAGTGCCCTCCTCATGAACCATGAAATTTTTCCTCCTTGGTTTACCATTTGTTTCACTTTGAGTGGAAGACATCTTTTCATCTTCATCAGCCATGATTATTTCCCTTGATGAACTGGCATCACCCATTCTTGGTTTGGAGGCATATGGATGATGACATCCAGTGACCTTTTCTTTATGGACCAGAGGTGAAGATGCATAAATTTCATCACCTGCCATTCAAATCCAAAACTTCATACAAACTGAACATACTCACAATCTTCAATTGGCTCCTGAGATTTGACTGTCTTGCCTTTAGGTAACATATCTAAGCAACAAAGCAAAAATATCAGATTGTGAAAAATGGTTATATTCAGTAATCAATTGGACTTACTTTGATGAAGTGTAAATCCAGGATTCCCCTGAGAAATTCTACTCCAAGTTACATTTTCCAATGGTATTTTTTGTCACCCATCCTCAACCCGTTTTTCATGACCCACATGAACCTGAGATCCTGATGGAATATTTAGTGATGGCTGTTTACTTCTCCCAAAGGGTTCTTGGGAATCCACAAGATTCTGGCCAGAATTAGGGAGAAATTAATGTGGAAAATTGGATTGTGGATTAGCCTTTGATTAAATTTGTGGTTGTAAGGTTTGACTATGAAACAATAAGTAAAAATTACTAATTTATTACTTATTGTACTCTGAATGTCCTTATAGTTGAAATAAATAAGATTGAAATAATAATAATAATAAAGAAATATTATTATTATGGCGTAAAAATATTATATTATTAAATAAATATAATAATATAATTAATATTATATGAAATTATAATATTATAAATAATATATTAATATAAAATAATTAATATATTATAAAGCTCTTTATTATTGTTACCAACAAATAATAAAGGCGTAAAAAATTGTTTTTTATTAATAAAAAACAATTAATAACAATAATATTACTAATATTAAAGTTATGAATTAATATAAATACTATTTATATTAATTAAAGAATTATTAAAAGAGTAATAATAGAGAAATTATTATAATAAGAGAAAATAACCTACTTTTAACACTTAATATAATAATTTTGAAGTATTTTACGCCAAAAAATATAAATACAACCTTTTCAAATTGTATTTACAATAAAAATAAAGAAAAATTACAAATTATTCTGGATTTTTACGTGGAAATGAGTTATTAGAGAGATTTTTTAACAAAAACAATTAAATAAATGATTTAATCACGTCAAAAGAGTTGATTATAGCAAGGTGGTCTTTGGTCTTTAATAATATAACAGTTTTATATATAAAGAATAAAGAAATTACCTTTGATTTAATTGATTTAATGTTTTTGATGCGTCTGAGGGGAAAACAGAGTAAAAAGAGCTCTATTTATAGTAAATACCTCCCTCCTAGAGTCCAACAGGCTTCTAGTAGACGTGTACTGATCATATCCACTGGAATTGATCAATATTTTAAGGTTTGAGGGTGATTACATCATGATCAAACCATATTACATCATTATTACACCATTATTTAGAGTTATCACTATAACTCTAAGTGTGATGACATCAGAGGCTTGGCAGAACCCCAAATTTCGTGGATCTTATTAGTTTTAATCATAAACTAATAGTATTCACCAATTTTATCACTATTAAGACTGTTAAACTTAATTTAAGGTTACAGTATGTGATCATAACAGCTCAATTTAAGCTCAAACTTTGATCCTCAATAGCTTTTAAGGTTTTCACGCTACAGCAATTCAGAGAGTGAATTCTGATAGCCTGACATAACCTTATTATGCTGCCAAGAGCTTTTCATTACATCATCAAAACTCTAATTTTGATGATTTTTCTTGTAACTCATCTTTTCTGTCGAAATTCAATATTTTAAACTTCAAACCTTGATTTCAGGGGGTTATACCCTGAATTTAATAATAAAAATTACATCATTCTTCACGAATGAACTTGTAGAATCCAACTGTATACTTTTTTTTAAGTTTGGACCACTTTCACAACAAAGTGGTCAACAGCTCTGTTGATTTTTATCAATATTTCATCATAGGTTTTAACCTTGTTTATAATTTGTAAAATAAAGTTCATTTCTGTGTTCTTACAGTAATTACGTGGTAAGTTTATTTTTGGTTCATCATTCTATCATGTATAGTTTAGAAGATATTAGCTATGATCCTTGAATATATGCGTTGACCAAAAAAGTGCATATATTCAGGATAATTCCTTAAGTATTGACTTTGAGAATTAGCTTATTAATTGTTTTATGTGTATATTTCTATGGGGAATCCACTGGTACAATTTATTTTACATGTTGTTTCATTGGTTTCTGAGATAAATAGGATTTTATGGTTTTTATAAGGTATTATACCTTATAATTCATTAAATATTGACTTCACAGATATGCCATAAAAATGGTATATGTGTATTTTTCCATGAGGAATCCAATGGTATAATTTATTTTACATGTTTATTCATTGGTTTTTAAGTTAAACCTATTTTTGTGTTAATTTATGGTATTTTTTGTATATTTAAGTAATTAATTTTAATGTATAATTATTCTAAGTAATTTTATTATAATTATATTAAAGGTATAATTATTCTTAATCTTTTTGTGACCTTATTGGGTATGTGGTCATATCTCAAAGGCTCACAGTGGTGTACTTCCTGGTCCCTCAGACATATGCATTTGTGTATTAGTGGGATTTGGGTGAATTCAAGTTACAGAAATATTTGAGATTGACCAAGTGCTTGAAGTTTGAGCCATTTCCTTTTCCACATCAATTTTGAGACCTGATACAATCATTGAGGATGCAATAGGGGCTGTGAGTGAAAGTTTGGGACTCAGTGGTGACTATGTTTGTACATATTCTAAGCTAGATTCAATATCTGAGTAATGAACGGATCCTGAACAGGATTTACATGGGTCAGAAAATGACATAAGGGGTAAAGAACTACAGTAATATTTTGATTTTGATAGAATAGAGTGATCTAAGACGAAATTTTTTAAACATATAATAGAGAAAATCAATTAATAGTGGGAACCAAGTGTCTTGTGGAAGTCCAATAGGACTATTTTCAGGAAAACTCACATGACCTAATCTTGAGCTCCTCCACTTCTGTTGGAAACCACCCTGCACAGCCCACCAGCATATAATGTGATATTTCCTTTATCTCAAAGACAACCTATTTTACATAGGCAATCAGATTCAATAAGAATTTCCAAACCCCTTTAATGCCCCTCCCAATTGTAACATTCTGATTATTCTCCCAATTTCCATTGGAAGAAACAAAACTCTCAGGCATTCTATATCTATATAAAGGTGTATTTATGAAGGATTTACCCACAAAACATACATCACCTTTTAAAGAAAGGCAAGACATTCCAAATCAAATTTTAGCCAATTGAAACCCCCCATGAATTCAAACCAAATACCAAGACCATTAGCTCACCTCCAAACCATTATGTAATAGATTTTTATACTTATTTCTGGAATAAGGCTTAAACCATGTATGATGGCATCTCAGCATACATGGTTTAAATGTTACTCCCCTCACTTAAATGGTGACAAGTCACTGATGGAACCCACCTTACCGGCCAAATCCACTTTATCTCTATGCGTAATTAAACTAGAATATGTATGAGAATTGAGAAGAAAGGAATTTCACCCAAGTAGACTCCTAACCAGTTCCCCCCATCCACATGTGACATGTTAGACTTTATCCCCTGAAGCTCAGCCACCAATACAAATGGTATAAAATCCTCCAATGGCTCAAATCCTATCCCTCTTCATAGATAATCACTCCAGTTTTCTCCCAATTAAGCACTCTCCTAAACAATTTCACATCAACAATAGATATTTATAAAGAATCCAATCATATTCACAATTCACACAACAATTTCCACCCCCTGCTATTCCTCAATGCATATATGCATTTGTCAGCACTTATCAACTCAAACCCACTCTTCCCCTGAGGGTTATAGGCATGGAGCTGCCCTCACACCTTTTCAATATAAACAGCAGATTAAAAATCTCAAATCATCCATTGAACCCAAATCTATTCCAAAAATTTCTACTTCAGCATCAGGATCTAAGTGTGCCCAAATTTCATTGGGTCAAATCTTCCCAAATGATTCTTCTCAATCAACCTGAAGCACAGTTTCCACTCCACCTGGTCAAAATGCAACTGCACAGAAACCATACAGTGCAAGTCAAAACCTTCCCCCACAAGACTTTGGAATAATAATATCTTCCATTTTATCCTTAAGATATAATATACCTTTCAGGGATTCATTCATTCTTTCCCCACCCTCAACCTTCTTATCAATTCAAGTATCTCAAGCTTGGGTGGTCACCCCACTCCGGCATTTGATATACCTCAAGATCTCAGTACCATATTGGAACATCTCCAATTGAAACCACTTATTTAAAACCATATATGTTGTCCTCAATGTTTCTTTCTTAATGGCCTTACTTAATCTGTCACCAGTGACCAACCCCACTGTCAAAGCCATACTGAATCAAATGATCATGATCCTCCTTACACACAATCATTAGGAAAATTCATCAATTTACATGAACCCTGAACCCAAAACACAACCAAAATCAAACAAAAGTTTATACCAACAAAAAATTTCAGTTATCAACCATTCAAAATATGGCTTTCCAGATTTCTCTGGTGGGCTGGAATTGTGGAAATTATGAATCAACATCAACAATTCCAGAAACCTGAAGGTTCCCCCAAATGTGACATCTTGGATGGAGTGGTCTGAAGATTCTTCACTGGCACAATAAATATCAATGACCCTCCAATCATGTCTATTCCTGGTGCATTGGCCTTCCCAATTTATGTAGACTGTTTTAATGCACATGGAACGTCAAGCAGCTTGGCCAGAATTGGACCTATCATGCTAATTTGCCTTAATCTCCCCCCAAATAAAAGATTGAAGCTGGGGAATTCATATGTTGCAGGAATCATCCCTTGACCAAAGGAGCAAACTTCCATTCAATTAAATTACCTTTTAATGCCACTGATCAAGGAGCTCAAAGAGATGTGGCAAGGATACCATTTTTCACCCACCTCAACAGGTCCTTCAGAATCCTTTATATGTGTGGCCATTGTGGATGTGGTTGCCATGCACAAACTTACTGGATTTATTTCTTTTTCAAGAATCTACTTTTGTAACTTCTGCACTATTCACAAGGCTCAAATTGAAGAAATTGGTCCTCAATTTAGCTACACACAATCATACCAAAGTCATAAATCAACTATTTCAAAAATGGATTTGGGAAACCCCAAAACAACAACAAGAAATTTTCTCTGTGTATGGAATGCAATATTCATTTTTGGAAAACCTTCCATATTGGGATGAAACCAGAATGGTTAATATTTACATAATGCATAGTTTAATACTTGGAATTTTGAAGGATCATGAAGCTTTCAAATTGTGCATTCTGGAGGCCAAATCCAAAATATACATCAGGTCCCACAGGAAATCCAATCACACCAACAGTTCAAACTCAGATTCCATGGCCCCAAAAAGCTCTCTTGATCAAATCACATTTAAAGAGACCTCCTCCCTGAGAAGAGACACAGCAAAAATAATAAATGAGTCACTTCCCACTACTTCCACTCAACAAAAGTACTTCCCAATTCCCACCCCTCACACACAACATCCATCTAGTTGTTCTTCAAAGATTCCCTCATTCAATTTGGATTATATCCCCTCTGAGTTGGATATCAGTGCACTCAGTGATCACCAGATCAAGGGTCAGGTTCTGGAGCATCTCCAACAAGTCATATCTGATACCATAATTCCATAATCATGGACAAGAGTACCCTGAAAAATGGGTTCCCCCTCTCATTGTAGCTTAAAAGCTTCTGAATGGGATCTCTTATACAAGTTCTATATTCCATTCTTAATTCCCAGGCAAAATATTTCATTAGATGAAATCAAATCCCCAAATATGCAAATAAAAATGGGTAAATCAGAAGACCATGAAAATTAACTGAAAAATAATACATTCCATTTTATTAGTGTTATCAGCATTGACACAAGCTGGACTGTTTCAATGGATGATGTGACTGAACTTCCTGAACATTCTAAAAATTTAGCCTGTCCAATCAACACCTCTTCCCAAAACAGAAAAGTAAACCAAATCATCATTTTGCTGATCATATTCTAGAACATTTCCAATGTTGGGGCTCAGAACAAGCCTCAGCCACATGGGGGTATGAGCTCTTTATTGGAGTATTTTCAAAGATTCCAACAAATAAAAAAATATTTATTTTAGTTAATAAGAGAAATATATTCATATTGATTATACATATAAACTTAATAAAACTAACTGCTTATAACTCTGAATAGATGATATATAGAAAACCTTAATTCAACATATCTTTCAATGTTTCAACCTTTCCAATGTCCTTAGATGCCCATCAGCCCCATTTGAAATAAGGCAACTTTTTGAATCACAGCCTCCTTCCCCATTTAATCATCAAAAACGTAATAAACCACTCTTCCATGACCAAAAAATTCATGATTCCCTGGTTGAGTACTTACAGAATCTTCAATCAACAAGGTAAATAGTTTCATGAATCAGCTTAGAAACTATTTTAAAATCCACAAGTAATTCTACTTCAAGAATTTTTTCACCTTTTGTATTTTTCAGTTTCAAACATTAATATTGGAAACAATATATATTCAATCAAAACCAAAAATGTCAGAAACAGTCTGATATGTTTTCTGAAGGGAAACTCACTATGATTTGGTATTATTAATAAAATCTTTAAAGTCTCTGATCCATCTTTCATTCTGAACAATAACTTTCTTATCTTAAAAACTTTGAAGATTGATTTAACTTTCTTATTAGATTGGCTTCATCTCAATATTTATGAAGCTATTGGTTTTAATGATGGACACTTTATTATATTTGAAGAAAAAATAAAAAGGTCACTGTGTATTTTATGAGAACAAAGTTATGTTATGTCCACTTCTTGTCATAATAAAAAACCCATATTTCATGATTTTTAGTACATTTTTTGGTTTCTGAAAATATAGTGACACAATAATGAAATTCTCTCAGATTCATTATTATTTTTCCCATAGAAAGGAATTCCTCAATATCTTTGTGACAGTAACTTTCCATTGTGACTAGTATAACCTATTATTTCACATGTCCACAAATAAATTATCATGTTGACATTGGTTATGGTGTGAATAAGCTGATTTCAATGCTCAAATTATACACACTCACATATCACAGAATCTAAAATGGCACAGCTCTTCTATCCTCACATTGGAAGGGGAATAGGCCCATGAACAGAGTGGGCCTCAGAATTACATTCTGTCCATGAGAGTTTGGATATTTATCAGCTGCATGGGGCTGGTCACATTCCCCTAGCTAGTGAGGGCTGTTTGCATGTAGGTTTCAAAAGATTACCCTGCACATGCTTTTGCCTTTGTGTGTGTGTCACACTTATGCACCCACACCCTCACTGGCCTCATTGTGCAGCTGGATCTGCACATTTCACCTGCAAATTGTCAATGCTGCTTGAAATCAGGCCCTTGCATACTTTTTCTTTTGTGTGAATGTCACACTTATTCACACACCACATTGTGCGGCTGGATCCACACATGTCACCCACAAATTGTCAATTCCATTGACATTAGGCCCTGACATGCTTTTGCCTTTGTGTGAATGTGTCACACTTATGCATGTGCACCTGCAGCATTGTGTGGCAGGCTCCACCTGTGTCACATGCATGGTTTCAATCCTGCTCTGTCACATGATGGAATGTGATCTAAAACTTGCCAGTATTAGCTGGTCTTTCAACCTGTTTAATAGCCTTTTTTGCAAGAGTTCCCTTTGTTGAGGTCTGACAGACAGCATTGTGACATGCTCATTCCAAGCTGATTCATAGCTGACCTGGGGAAGTTACACAGCCCTCCTCTATATCAAGAGTGGTTGCAGGACCTCTTCAATGTGTGTGTGTGGAAACAGGTGGGTCTTGTGTTTTTTTTTACCAACCTTTGGCTGGTTGTGGGAGGATCAGGTGGTGAGGAATCTCAGTTGAAGGCACAGGGAAACCAACATTGGTGGATGTCACAGGATTTGGTGTAAGACCAGAGTGTGCCATATGCTCAACGTTTGCTTGATTTTTGCTTGATGTTTATCTTTCTTGACATGAAGTCAATTGCTGACAATTGACACAACATTGTCCCTGGTGCTTGTAGCATGTGACGGCCTGAGGGCACTAGCTGATGCAAATGGGCCCCCCCAGACTGAAGCACAGCAGCCCCAAGGACAAATGGATCTTTCAAATCTCATTGACAAGGCTGATGGTATGAATTTACAGCATGATTCAATTGTTTAACAAATCCCCCACCTTGGATCATATCTTTTCCAAAGTCTGTAATGACAAGAAAAGTTTATTGTTATGGTAAATTTTGCTTAAGATGATGGCAAGCAAATGATAGCATCAACTCTTCTCACTCATGTAGCTACAAGATGAATATCAATATATGAGATGCTGGTTTGGGCCTTGCAATTGAAAGATGCCTACAGCCAATTTTGTTTTCCAGAAAGCCTGTAAGGTTATTGACTGACCCCACTTCGGTGGGATAAAGTCAGCATTATGATAAATTTGTTCCATCCACTGTATGAAGCAACCCTGATGATTTGTCAAAGTAAATATCCCACCATTAACCAGGTTTTGCCAATGTATATATTATTAATAAAAAAAATTCAATAGGTATATCTTTGAAATAATTTCCTCTGCATTTTTTTTTTTGGCTAATGGTTTTTTGTTATTAATTTAGGCTTCTTAGTAATATGATGTAGCTTTAATGACACCAGCCATAATGGCAATAACAGAGAAACTCTCAAATTATCTGTGAATCTTACTTTGGAAGACTCTGGCAATATGTGCTATGCTTCTGGACCCTTGCTTTAAAGTGTGATTCTTTATGGCTCATGAGGTCATATTGAGTCAATATGGGATCTCATGTAGGTTACTTTCAAATATCTTTGAAGAAAATGTCAGGCATCATTTTGATGCAAATACTTTACCAAATGAAAATCAAGACATGAAATCTTCCCAATTCTCTACACAATGGCTCACAAGTATCTGGCAATACCAGCTTCAAGTGCTCCCTCTGAGCAAGTATTTTCAGGAGGTTACAAGATCCTTACTTATCAAAGATTAATGCTCTCAAGCATTCACATTGAACAATTAGCATGTGTTAAAGACTGGGCCCATAAATTTGGCCCACTCTATTCATCTTAAAATTATTATTTTTTACTTTTCTTATGTTTCTTTTTGTGTCTTTTACTTACAATGAAATAAACATGTCTGGCTCAAATTTGTTTTTGGGACCCCCAGTGGTCTGACCCAATTCCCGTACCCTGTGCCCATTGGGAATCCTGAATTTCTTGCTGAGGATCTGAGTTCCCGTTCCCTGGTCCCAATGGACCTTCCCGCGGGAAATATGGGCAAAACAGGGATCAGGTGGCACCCTGAATGCAGTCAATGGTGACTGCAATTTAAACAATTGACGCATGAAGCATGTGGACATACCACTAGATTTTCTCAAAGAAGTAATAGAACTTCAATACGCCCCTTCCTCTGAAATGCTGGCCGACTTCCTCACCAAGTCCGTGAGCAGGGTCATCCTCTCACTGGGTGTTTTGTGTCTGGGCAAGAGGGGTGATGTTGAATGTTGAACTATCACCATTATGATCAATCTATTCAAACGGTCTCACCCCGACACCGATCGACAAGAAATCCCCAAGCGCAGAGCTCCGCGCATGACTACAGGACCGCCTAATCAACTCTTCTTTCTACACCTTAAATAAACTGTCTCTCCTTTCTTTTGGAGGAACATTCCTCATACTCTTTTTATTTGTTCTTAATTTTCCTTTTCTTACATTATTTTCTTTCCTTCTACACTATATTTCTTCTTTCTCTCTTTTATATTATCTTTTATTGTCATCGCTGATTTAGGTGAAGTACCTCGCGCTCCATTTACAAGACCACAAGACCAACTAACACACATCTTATTTAGTACTCGTTGATCTTGTAGCATTGTCCATTAGTCCTGTCGTTGGGTTATTCCTAATAGTTATTTGAGCCACTTGCTATCTACCGTTTAGGTACTTCGTTTACTCTTGTCATCGTAATTATTATTCATTCCCTTGTTGATCAAATATACCGTTTAGTTTTGCTATTTGACAAATATAACTCATTGTCTCATGAAAAACAAAAAAGAACTAAAATTTAAGAGAGGTTTAATTAATTTTATTTCGATTACTATGAACGTTTGAAGCAAATGTTCTTTGCATTTCTTCCACATTGAAATTAATTGGGTATATGTATATAAATCTATCATCAAAATCATTATATTGATTTATGTAAAAAACCCAACTCTTAACTTTATTTCTGTCTCCACACAAAAGCCAATCTTGGTACAGTTATCCATCAATTTTCTGTTGAAGCTTTTCGACTCTTTTTTAACATTTTTGTCCCCTTTCACTTTCTTGATTTACCACCTCTTTATGCCAATTTCCTGGTTGTCGATTTCGTACTTTTTCACTCAGATTTGGGCATCGATCTTCTACTCTATATTCAACTGGTGCGATGCTGATAATTTTTCTACCTTCTTGTGATTCCATCAAATCCTTTTGAAACATCCAACCCTCTTTTGCAATTGATCTTAGTTTCTTGACTAATTGTGAAACATCTGTCCGGTACTTAATTCCAGGGATAGGAATAAATGTTGGATGGACTTGAGCGCTGGAAGCCGCTGGTTGAATTGAAAGATCATCCTCATTGGAATTCTTCAATTCATCTGGGGTCTCTGGCCAGTTTGCTATTTTCGCAAATTGACTGTCAACTCCCTCGGGTAAGACAAGCTGACTGATGGTGAATTGAATCTTTCGAATCGATCGATATAGTTGATCTAATACCTCTGACCGATCATGCTTCCACAATGCACACTTCACAGACCAATCTACCTTGGCACGATCTTCCGCATAAGAACTAGTGTTAAACTCTTCCAAACCTTTCTCCACTACTGATCGACAACTAGCATCAAGATCGACATATGGTCCTTCGACAACCAGTCCATCCAAGTAATTTTGGTTTTGATATTGAAAGGCTGTATATTCCTTTGGAGGTTCCCGAGTGATGGGTTCACCTTGCTCGGGCGATACAAAAACCCAAAGAGTGCCTTGACGTTTGGCAAACGTAGTGATACGAAGGGTCTAAACAACCAATAAAAAATTAATATTGATATCATGGAATCTTGTTGAGTTGAAAAATAAACGGACTTGATTGGGATAGGCTTTCGTTGCTTCTTCAAGGATTTGCTCCATATAGCCCAAACAAAGCTTGAAAACTTTATCACCTTCTTCGGGCGTTCCAAACAAAGCCTGGTCCATTTTTGATACAGGCACGTATTCAAAACCAAAAACTCTTTGGGTATTGTGATAAGCTATAAAGCAACCATCCATTTGGCCGATTCTTGCCTGAAATCTACGAAATCAATTTTTAGTTTAAAGTTGATGAAAAAGGTTAGGAAGAGAAGTGGTCAACTGAACTGATATTTTAAAAAGGCTGATCGAATCAAGTCTAAATACTCTCGCTCAAAAGATTCCAGTGGTCCCTGTGAAGTGCGAATCTGATATCCTGCGGCGTTCTAAAGTGAAAAACAGTTTAAAACAAAAAGAAGCTTTGAGCTAATCAACTATGAAGACAATGATAATCTAAAAGGAAAAAAAAAGGAAACTTTAAAGACTTTAAGACATACAGCATGATTTAATCGATCGTGTCTAATGGCGATAGTAGCCCTAGTTTTAATGTCAAAAGTGCCATTTCCAGGCAAATAATGATGACGACAATCTAATTGTGATCTAGTCATTAGTAAATTTGTCTAATCTCCAAAAAGCAATCGAAAGTTAATTTTGGGGAGTTAGATTGATCTAAAAATTTCAAAAAAGTTTACCTGGGCAAATGCATAAGCTTCTCGTTTAGGATCTTGATTGTGATCGATTAAATCGGCATTTTTTTTTAAAAGTTTTGAGAATCGATCGTGTGGTAGTACAAAAAACTTTTCCAATATTTGACCCTAGATGACAGGAGAACATTGTTTGGTTTTTTCCAAAAGTTATTATTATTATGATTTAACTAATGTAAAAGCTGGATGAGGAGAAGTTGAGTTTGTTAGAAAATCGCATGAAACCTACCAAAGTTGAAAGGATTGTAGAGTCTGGACATTCACTATCGATTTCAAATGATTTATCTGAATCTATTGAATATCTTTGAGTGTTTGGATCATAATTCAAAATGATTGAAGCTGGCATTTTAGCCCCAGGGGTTAATTCAACTTTTTTCTAAAAATGAAGGGATGAGCAAGAAAATAAATTAGCTTAAGGATTGATGATTATGAATATGAGATATAAAATGATATACTAACCTTTGATGAAGTAGCATTGGGAGTAAGCATACTGATATTTAATGGTTTATTTCCATTTAACATTAAATAAATTTGACTTAGAGTTTGAGTCATACTACTAGTACTACCGCAATATTTTTTATTTATTTGATTTGTTAATTGAATTAATTGTTGATCTTTTGAGCTAGTGATATAAGGTGTTAGGGCATTAAAATTGAATTCATCAGGGCTAATCAAATCTTGTAAACGATAATCAAAGTTGTAAACCAATGTTCTTGGATCTTGTAACCAATGAACACCAGGATTGAAGAGGACTCTAGAAAGACCATGAGCAAGAGTTGGTATAGGTGGTTGAGGTTTGATTGGTATGACGGGGTCAAATGGAATTGATTTATAAGAAAATGAGAATTTCGAGTGACAATTTGATGGTGATGATGATGCAGGTGTTGGTGATGACTCGGGGGTTGAATTATTTGGATTGTTGATTTGATTTGATTTAATAGATGAATTTGAATTATTTTCATTTAATTTTGATTTTATTAATGACTTATGTGTTATTAATTTTGATAAGATTGAAATAGATTTTTTGGATAATTTTAAATTTGAAGGAAGATTTGAATTTTTTTTAGTTTGATCTAAAAAGTTTAAAATTTCATCAAGATTTTCATGATGATGATTATTATTATTATTTGATGAGTCTGATTGGTTATTTTTCGAAATTTGTTTTTTAAATTTTAATGTAGAATTAGATGATTTTGATTTTAATTTAACTGAAGTTTTCTTTTTTTTGATGGAGGTAGAAGATGATGAATTTCTTTTTGAAGATGGATCTTGGTTTTGATTTTGATTAGATTGATTTGAGCTTGAAGAAGAGGTTGATGATTGATTTAGATTGATGAGATTGTTTGAAAGGATAGATGAATTAGTTGAATTTGAATGAGATTGAAGATCGTTAAGATGATGATGATTGATTAAAGTGTTCAATTTATTGCTTTTATTGATGATTGAATGATTGGATTTAAGAGAATTAAAAATTGAAATTTGATTAGATTTTAATGAATTTTTAATTTTTAACATTTTTAATTTTTGAAATTTTTAAAATTTTTAAAATTTTTATTTTTGAATTTTTGAAATTCTTTTATTTTTCTATTTTTTGAAATTTTGATTTTATTTGTTTCATAATGAATATCCAATTAGACCATTTGAAATTTCATTGTGGGTGAGTATGGCTTTATTGAAGATGAAGAGTTGAAGATGTGATGAAGAGACTTATTAATGATGATCAAATGCTAATTTGAAGTGAATTAATTCTTTGTCAGTGAGTGCTAAGCCAGTAAGAGGCTGTTCAAGCATAAGAATTCTATTGAAAAAAGATTAATTGAGGTGGTCAAGTACAAAAAGTTTTTCATGATTTGTCAATTTCAACTTGGCTAAAATGACTCAAAATTTTATAAGATTAATTCTGACTAAGCCTTAATATGCTTATATATGATAAAAGACATAAGCTTCAAGTAAAAAAAACCAGAAGAAAATTAAAAAATGATAAAAAGGTGCAAGAGTTCAATTTAATAATTTAATAATCACTCTTGGTCAAGTAAAATAAATAAATTATATCAAATTTTTTAAAACTAATACTCCTGATCCTCAACTTTTATCTCTTCTAAATTTATCATTGAACATTATTAAGTAATTATTTTGAACTCTAATTAGCTTCATCACAATCTCATGGTTTTGAAAAAATTATATCAAGTTACTTTCTAAACTTTATATTGCTTCTGCAGTGTTCTGATTTATAATCTTTCCTCTTAACTGGAAGGAAGCTCAAATTTCCATAATTGAATTTTATTTGGAAATATTCAAGAGATTCATATTTTCATGTAAATTACTCTAGGGTATTTTCAATACTTGTTTATATTTTGTTTCTAAATTTAAAAATAAAATTCACTCAGATTATTCTCAAATCATTTTTTTTTGTAAACAGATTTCATATATTAGAAATTATTGATGAATATTTTGTTCCAAATCAATCTAAACTAGATTTAACTTAAATTTCTTTGGAAAATGTTTTTTCAAAATCATTGCTTAAAATATCCGCAACCTCAAAATCAACAAAAATATCATATTAGGGCATCTCAAACCTTCCAAATTCTAAATTAAAATTAATATTGAATTTTTGTTCCAAAACACCCCCCCCCCCAAAAAAAACCCAGTTTTTTATATGTAAAAGCCAAGTTTTTTTCAATTAAACCACTGAGTTTTTCTATTTTTCAGAAAATTTGTGTTGTCAAATTTTCAAACTAACCCTAAAATTTCATAAAACAAATTGAATTCCACTAATCAGCCCAGAAATCAACTTTTCCTCATTTTGATTTTAATTTTTCAAATCCTATTCCTCACCCTTGAAATATTAAATTACTACCATTTTTTCCATTTTCTACACCATATAAAATTTAACTCTCTGCTTTTTGTCACAATTTTTTTGCTTTTTTATTCTTGAATTACCAATTATCAATTCCTAAAAAAAAGAATACCCAATTAGTTCAGTCTCAAGAAAACATCAAGAGAAGTTTCAAAACCTTTAGGTCATCCAAACTAGGTTGATTATTCATGTAGTCTTAATTAGCTGAAGATCAAGTCATATTTTCATGCGTTCTTTGGAGAAAGTGGGAAAACCTCAATTTTCAGATCTTCATCAATAAATCAGAATAGTTTCCAGTCAATTAATCTTAAAGTTAATAAGAAGTCCCATAACAGATTGAATCTTACTTAAAAAAGCATTTGTGACCAATGGAGGACATATAAAGAAAGACTCCTCCAGAAAGAAATCTAAAAATACTGCAGGAGCAGAAACTACTGAAAAGGAATAAAGTTATGAAAACAATGGCTTATAGATTATGAATCTTGTTGTGGTATTCCATACATTTTTGAAATAGCTTCAAGCAAATTTAAGGTTAAAATGTTTAGAATTTTAAGGTTTAAAGATTTAATTTGGACATTGAAAACTCAAAAGAAAGTCTTATAATCACATAGGTCAAATAATAAAATTAATAGTATTGAATAAAGAAAAAATTGAGAACTAAATAAACAGATAAAAAAAGCTATTTTACAATTTAATTAGTAAAAGATTAATTACATATAAACTTTACAACAATCAACAATATAGATTAATATAGGTTAAGTAAAATAAAAAACAAAATTATATATACAAGGGAGTAAAGTAACCTTAAATTCACCTTCAATTCACCAAAGAAATATTATATTACTAAGAATTACAGTCACAAAAATAAAGTTTATGTAGGAAAAAAATGAGTTAAAGCTTTAGAAATAAAAATTTATATCATAAAGAATTTAAAATTAAAATTAAGATCTTCCATTAAGCTAATTAATCTTAAGATATTATTATAAATTCTCATTATTAAATCATATAAATATATATAATTTGCTTCAAATCCTACCTGTATATTTTAAAATAGTGTTATTAAGACAATTTATAAATATATTAACCTTTTAAAGAATTAATTCAATTATTTATTATGTCTTATAAAGATTGCTAAAAATTCTCTCTAGTTGTAATTCCATAATATTAAATATTAATTTTTGAGCTCTATAGGGAGATCTTTTAATAACATAATAAAAAAAAATCCACACAATTTGAATGTTCCTATAAAACTAATTCATTATTTATTTGGGAATAATCCAAATATTTTTTTTCAATTTACATTTATTGTTATAAATAAATTGAAAAAATTGATTTAATCAAATGAAGATGAAATTTATCCATCTTTTAAGGTTCATAATTCATTCATTTTAATATTATTAAAAAATTCAGTTTATATTTTAATTATTTATTATTAATTTTAAAATTTTATTATTAAAATTGATAATGATGAATTTATTTAATATAAATATTTTAAATAAGAAACTAATAATTTTGATCAGAATTTAAGATTTAATTATTTTTTTTTTGATTTATAAATTATTAAAAATATTTATAAATAGTTTGATTTCTTTAAAATATATAAAAAACAAAAAAAAATGAAGTTTAATTCATTCAAAACTGAGAAAACAAGATTCTAAATTAAAGTTTAAATTATAAAAGTGGAGCTATAAATAAACCTTCATTTATTTCCTATCGTAATAATACACAAGTATATTAGGAAATCTCAAACCTTCCAAATCTTACATTTAAAATCCCAGTTTTTTTTTTGAGGGGAAAAATCCCACATCAATGTAGCTGTGGGATTTGAGGAACAAAAAACCTAAGTTTTTGTGCACTAAAACCATCATTTTTTTTAAGAAAAATCCAGAATTTCCATTTGAAAATTTATAAATAAACTCAACCTCTAATTTTCAAATCTTATAGTTCCTCTTCACAGACCTTTTTTTTCCAACCCTCCTTAGTAATTCTCAAAAGAAAAACTTGTGATGAGCTCTTGAATGATCTATCAGATTTACATGATACATATCTGTTTGAAGACAAATATGATGATAAAATTGAAGAAGATATTTCCTTCCTACATATAATTTATTAAAAACTGTACATTAATTCACATACAACAAATCGTTCACTATATATATTAATACAAAAAATTACTTAATCACATTAACTAAAGGGAAATTCAAAAAATTATTCCATATGGAATACAACTCTTTCCAAATTTTATCTCATATGATATATAATAAGCAAAATTTTCAAAATTATTACAACTCAAAACAACAAGATTATACAATTTGATTGGCCATTGCACTTTTCAGATTGGGGTCTAAGGGGAACAGGTCAGTATTGGTTAAAACTGGTATGTCTTTTGTGGTTCAAAAGGGGGCTATTGTGTTATATAATAATAGGATTATTTCATGTTTGGTGAAATTAAAAAGAAGAATGATAAAGTGGACTTATGCTAATAAAAGAGCCAAAAGTTTGGCAGTCATTCAAGATGTTGATTTTCCAGGTTTTGTTGGATTTGTATATGGGAGCTTAATATCATTGTCACAGATACTTCAAAGGATGGTGAATAATATTTTTATTATAAAAAAAAGGTGATCCTTGAGTCATTTGTATGTTTTTAAATTTAAAAAAACTTTGAAGAGCTTATATATACAAGAAAATTTAGGTACTCAATGTGACTTCAGCTTGTATGAAATATAAAAAAAAATCATTGAATTACATGTGGGTCATACTGCATTATTGAATTATTTGAATGTGCATCAACATATGAATATTTTCAGGCTGAGTCTATGAAGAGGTTATAATAAAGAGTTTTTACAACCCAAACTATGACTGTGACACAGATAATAATATTAAAAATAGGGTTTTTGTAAAATAAAAGGGCGTTACTAATGATTATTTGTGGTGGTGAGCACTGTTGAAAGCCCTGAGTGCAGCTTTACCTCTTGGGTTACAATAATAAGAATTCAAGAGCAGGAGGAGGAAACCTTTTCTGGTGGAGAAAAGGCCTCCTTTTATCCTAAAATGGGGTGGAATGGCCCTCTAGACCATCCACATAGAGGAAGTAAAGAGTTTCCACTTCAGAGTACTGGCTTGTGGCTTTAATAGTTCCTGTATGTTCTGAATTGGGGTCATATGTGGCTTTGAAACCACATATGGGAAGTTTTCACCAATACAGGGTGAAAATTTTCATCTGGGGACCACATAGCCCTCTTCTGACATGTATGACATGTAGAATGCTGTACAGAACCTGTATGGGACCCCAGTATTGAATTAATTATGAGGTATTGAAGTATAAACATGCTTCTTCATCTATTTGACAGCTCATAATCATACTTATGGGAGAATATCCCACAGTAAGACTGTATTGGTCTAACTGTGGGATTTTGAGCTTAGAACTTCCTTTACTTTGTCAGTTTTTGAGATATCAAGCTCAAAGTTTTTTCATTTTGTAGCCCTGGATGTGCTCTACACAATGGTGCCTCATTTGATATGGCTATCATTAAATAAGGAAAAGTTATGCCATGTACAAGACTTTTTGTACATATATATGTTTTGCTTAAAAACTGTATTCAGCTTGTTTGCCCCATAACGTTTGTTCTAGATGAGATATGGGGAAATGGATGGCACCATCATAAGTACTTTATTGTTATCTTTGCAAAAAGACCCCACCTTAGGTGTCTCACACTAAAACTGTAGAAGTTAGATGAGAGGTGAATATTTTAATCACCCTTATTTGACCTTATTTTGGCCATAACTTCTGTAATTCTGGTGCTAGCTCAGTTTTTCTAGTACCATGGGATAGCCCTGAGTTGGAGCTCCATTATGAATACCCATTTGATGGGGTTAAGCCTCTTCCTCTGTATTTTAGATGAGAGGTAAAAATTAAGGTTTATGCTCAGCAACAACTTTGAGCAGGAATAACTTTGTTATTCTTTGTCCTATGATGATGGGACTTGTATATTTGGAAAGGGGTGAGTTTCCTCTTTATTTTAATACCTTTTTAGCTTATTTGGCTCAGCTCCATGTTTTGGTGGTATCTTGGCTATACCATTGATTTATGGTATTTGGCTGTCATGCTTGTGCTCTGGCTTTGAGGCACAGGCTTACATACCCTCCCTCTCAAAAAGGCTCATCCCTGATAAGACTGTTCATTCCTCCTAAAGGCCCTGAATCCCCTTAGATGGAGGTTCCCATCTGGTATGGCATCTTTTGCCAACCATTTGTCTTTATCAGCTGTCTGGTTCTTGAATCTGACCAAGTATTGTCTTTGGTCTTTACCATTAAGTCTGATCTTCCTGGACTTGATGATTTTCCTCACTGGCCCAGGGGAGTCTTCCACTTCTACTATCTCTGGTGGGGTGGGGCTTTCTTTCCTTGAGGGGAATTTATCCTCCTCTGTCTGGAAGTATGGCTTGACTAAACTCACTGGAAAGACTGGGTGTTTCCTTGAAAATTCTTCTGTGAGTTTGACTTCCACTGCATTTCTCCCTATAAATTCAATGATAGTAAAGGGTCCTACAAATGAGTCTCTCATTTTCCTAGGTCCTTTGAGATTATCAAAGCTCAGTGTAGACACTGACACTTGGTCCTCTTTTTTAAAGTAAGGTTCCATGTGTGATTTGTCCCACTTCTGCTTATTGTATTCCTTTTCCTCAGCTATTCATTTGGCAGATGTATCACAAGCCTTCTTCCACATATCATGGAAGTCTTTGACTGTGGGGTGGATGTTCAGAAGATTTTTCTTAAGTGATCCATAGGCAATAGGGGCTTCCACCCTTTCTCTACCAGTGAAGGTGTTCTTCTTGTGGTAGAGTGCTGGCTTGTGTTATAAGCCAGCTAGACTGCTGGTAGGAGGGTAACCCAGTCACAGGTATAACCTTCATGGTCCTTATATTCCATGCCATAGGAAAAGAATCTTCTAAGGATGTCTTCCATTGTTTGGATCATCCTTTCAGCTAATCCATCTGTTTGTGGATGGTAAGCTGTAGAAAAAGAAATTTTAGTACCAAGAATGTCATAGAGGTTGGTCCAAAATTCTGATGTGAATTTTGGGTCCCTATCACTAATGATAATCTTAGGGACTCCACAGGTAGATATCATGTTATTCCAAAATAACAAGGCAGTATACATTGCTGTATCCTCCACGTGACATGGCAGGAACCTCACACTCTTGCTGAACCTATCAACTATGATCAAGCAAGCATTGAAGTTCTCTTTGCCTCCTGGTACAAGTCCTGTAGCCCAGTCCATGTTGATGGTTTCCCATGGGTGCTTGGTTTCTTCTATGTGTTGAAGCAACCCATACTTCTTCCCAAGTTTTCTATTCTCCTTTTGGAATATTTCACAAGTGTTGATGTATTCACTCAACTCTTGTTCCCATTTGGGACACCAAGGTGTGCTTCCTACCCTTTCTTTGGTTCTGTCTTCACTCATGGAATTCTTGTAGGATCAAGGATATATGGTCCCTGTCTACTATGGTTAGTGCACTAGTGTGCTTTTCTCTACGGTAGAGCAGGCAATCTACAAGGAAAAACTTGTGATCCTTATAGTCCCTCAACCAGGGTTCCTCTAACTGGGATCCTGTATTTCTGTTTAAGGAGTTGCAACAATATGCCACACTGTTTGTTTTTGGAATATGTCTTCATTACCTCACTTAAAAATTCATTATACAGTTGTGAGGAACTTATTCCCAATATGGGAGTTTCTGTTCCTTCTAAATCAGTGTCTCCACTTGTTGGGGTACCACTTTCTGGTTCCCATTCAGAAAATCTGAAGTTTCTCCTTCTGTCCACTTCCATGAAATGGATAGGGATTCTGGCTGCTACTTCAGGGTCATAGGCTGGATTGCTTTTGACATTATCCAATGGCCATCTGCATTGGTATGACTTTTACATTCTTTGTATATGATGGTCATATTCTCTCTATACTCCTGGATGGCTATTTGCCACCTCAACATGTTTCTATTGGTAGTCTTAATGTTCAGTAAAGACTTCAAGGCTGTGTGGTCTGTGTAGACTTCAAAGACTGCACCCTCCAAATAATAGTGGAATTTCTCTAGAGCCCAGACTAAGCATAGAAATTCAGTCTGGGTGGCCCCATACCTGGATTCTGAATCTTTCATTTGCCTAGAGATGTAGCATATTACTCCCTCTCTTGGTTCACCATCCACAAGTTGTCTCTGGTGAAGGGCTGCCGCTAAGCCTTGGCTACATGCTGCGTCTATGTATAACTTGAATGGTAGTTCAAAGTAAGGTAAGATGAGCAAAGGTGCATTTGTGAGTTCATGTTTGATCCTATTATATGCATCCCTCCTTCCCTTGGTAATTTAAAAAACTACATCTTTTGAACATAACTTGTACAGACTACTAGTTATGTGGGCAAAATTTCTGATGTGGTTTCTGTAGTAGCTAGCAAACCCAAGGAAAGATTGCATCTCTTTGATGTTCTTTTTTAATGGTTCTAGCATTACTGCTGCTACTTTGTTTTGGTCTATGGCCAGAATAATACCTGAGACTTTATTTCCTAGAGCTAATAACTCTTGTTGGCCAAAATTGCACTTTTTAAGTGAAATTTTCAGATTAATGGGTGCACATTTACTTAGCACTCTGTCTATGTACTGCACATGGTCTTTCCATGTCTGTGAGTATATAATGATTTCATCAATATATAATACCATCCAGCCTGCCAATATCTCTTCTTGAAATATTGTGTCCATCATCCTTTGTAAGTGGGCTGGTGCATTTTTGATTACAAATGGCATCCTGGTGTACTCATATATGCCCATATGGCATATGATTCTGAGTAATTTCATGGAGTTTTGTCTGACTCCATTCTGGGGAAAGCCTTTCATACAATCCATATTGGTTATGTATTTGGCTTTTGCCAGTTTGTCTAGGGCATGAGGTATCCTTGGTATAGGGTACCTGTCAGCTTTTGTGTAGTTATTCAGAGCTCTGAAATCCCCAAACAACCTAGATTTTCCATCATGCAAGGTGATAAAGACAGGAGTGGTGATTTCCACTATTTCATTATGTCCAATGTTTCTGATTACATCCATGTCTAGGAGTTTATTGATGTGTTTTTCAATTTCCTTTCTAGTCTCCAGACTTTCTGGGTATGGAGGTCTCCTGAGAATGGGTGGATAAGGTCTTTCAACATTCAGATATAGCTCTATATCATGGCCTCTAATTTTTCCTAATGATTCCTCACCAATTTAAAATGCTGGTCTATTCTTCATCAGCATCTTCAGCAAGCTTAGTTTCTGTTTACTGGTGAGGGTAGTGCTGAGCTGGCCCTCTCTGAATTCATTCAGTAGTTCTTCCAGTGGATCCTGGGCAGATATTTGGGAAATATCAAGTGAAAATTTCTTTTCCTTGTTGGTACCAATGGTAATGTGCCTGTTTTTACTATTGTAAATATTAATGCCATACATCCTCTGGTAATCTGTCCCCAGTAAGAACCCTTGGATGTGGGCATCATTAAGCACTACAAACTCTGGGTTGAGTCTGATATTACCATTCCTATGGGGTAGAATTATCTCTTTGATAATTTTCCCAATGGATTTCATCTTCCCTGAAGAACTTTTGAAGTTCTTTGCCTTGGTTGGCAAGAGCTGTTTTTCCCAATTTGGGAAGTGGTTGTCCAGATTATTTCTGGCAACTATGGAGAAGTGTTCCCCAATGTCAATGATCAATGGGTGTTGAGCATTATCAATGCAAACAGTCATTTTTGTGGCTGTCCCATGTATGTATGCCATTCATTTTGTCGGTGTGACCAGGAATGTCTGTGCATCTTGTGTATGTTTTCAAAAGTTTTTTATTGGCAGTATCCTGTGGCATGCCTGCTTCCAACTGTATGTCTTAGATTTCTAGTGGAGTTTCCTTTTGGTATTCCACCAGAAATTCCTCTCTTGGGTCTCGCTCTTCATCAGATTGTTCTCTGATGGCATCTCCCATAGAGTGTGATTCAGAATCCTCTGTGGGGGATTCCTCCTCTGGGACTTCCTCAATGGAATAGACTTTCTTCTTTGCCTTTGGACAGTTATTGGAATAATGGTCTGTTGAACCACAATTGTGACAAGAATTCTTCTTCTTAGTCACTTCTGCCACTCCTTCTCTGGGTTTTCTTTAAACTCTACCCTGAAAGGTTGTTTCTCTTTGAAACCACTTCTTTTATATGGGGAATATTTCCCTATATTTGTTCTTTTCCTTATGTCTTGTAAGGTATTTGCAATGTCATCTAGAGTTCAGTTTTTGTTGCATCTTCATTTTACTGCATGATCTAGTTCTCCTGGCATGTGTGTCAGGAGTTTGTGATACCTCATATGAATGTTCTTTTGAGGATAAATGGCTTCAAGTCTTTTGGACTGTATAAGACACCATTCATATGGATCTTTGTCCACTGAATACTTGTAATTTTCAAATGACATGGTCTTTTGCCATATCCAAGTACCATTTCTGTACTTTTGGATGATTTGACTCTTCCACCATGGATTCCTTTCATCTCTGTGTACCAAATACTATCATGTGCTTTGAATGCTGTAGTAAGTCTATCAGTAATCCAGTAGTGTGGTATGCTTGGTACGTCAAAAGATAGTCCATCAATATAATCAATGAGTTCCATATGATCATATTCTCCTGTTCCAGAGAATTTGGGCCAGCTTGAGGCCTCAGGAAGCTGTTTCAAGGCTTCCTTCTCAGAATAAGACCTATTATCTCCATACTGGTATTGAGATGGAGATCTTGCCTTATTAACCAACATGGCATCTGGGTTGTTGTCCTCTTGGTGATATGGAATATCCAAAAAATGGCCTTGTGGTTGGGGATTCATGTTATGGTAGACATTAAACAGCTTGTTTATGTCTTGATCCAGACAATCCCTGTCCCCTTTTCTGTGGTGTTGTTCTTCAAATACTAGACTTAGTCTTTTGTTGGTTTCTTCAGAGGCTTTGCTCAATTTAGCATGTCCTTCTTGAAGGGTTTTAACAATTTTTTCCATGTAGGCTGCTAATACTTTCATCCTCTCATGGCTTGCTTCAAGTTCTGCAAACTGCATTCGAGTTTGCTCAGATTATTGGGACATTTGTAGCCACAGTGCATCACTGTTCAAATTACTCTCAGGTGTGACAACAGTATGTTCAATCTGAGTGGGGGTAATATTTCTATTAATAGGACTACTGATTCTGGAGTTATGTACAGCTACTTCTGGTTCTTGTGTACTTCTTTCACCAAATACAACAGCTTCTGGTCATTGGGTCTGAATCTCTCTTCCTTTGGTTGAAGGTGGTCTTGTTTTTGCCCTTGTATCCTTTTCTTCTCCTGGAAACTTCCTGGGATTGTGAAGAATGGTGACTCTTGGCCACTTATCTGTTGGTTCCTGAATGGTGTGAAGCAACTGGAGAGCTGGTTTGGTCTAATCCTTGTGAGCCTGTAGGAATCTGAGAATGCCCTGTCTGGGTCAGTTGTTCTTCTATAGCTTGGATAGTGGCTTGATTCTCCCTTATCCTGTTTGCCCTCACCTCCAGGAGTCTGAACTGCCTGGGGGGATTCCAACCTTTGGTGATTACCATAAGGTCTCTGAAGTCTATCTCTTTGAGACAGATCTTCTGGCAACTTGCTCCAAGTTCTGCCCAGTGGGATGCCAGGTTGAACCTTTTGTTGTCCATGCTCCATTGAAAAAGGTCTTTGAGAAGTTGGTGGAGCTGAAGAACTTGATTCATATCCTTCCAGTCCTCTGGTTTGAGGTTTCTGTTAAATTGGAATGTGAATGGAAGAGTGGGTATGACTTCCCTCAATGTCTTGCCATCCACCACTGTTTCCAATGTGTCCTCTTCCAGGTCTTCTGGTTCTGGAAAAGCTTTCTCTGTCCTCTGGCTGGTGCCTTTGGAATCCAAGGTCTCTGAGGTGTACAGGTGACATATCAGTGTTTGCAAGCAGTAAGAAACTTTATGTTCTTAGGGTATTTACCTCTGACTGTGCCTTGTACAGATTTGTTGTCTGCTGCTTTTGGAAATTTACCTTTAGGCATTACAACTGGGTTAATGACTGTAATCTTCCCTGTAAAATTTGTTGAGGTTGGCTTACCTTGTATTGATGCAGAGTTTTGTATTTTTCTATTCCTCTGAGTGGCAATTAGTGTCCACTTTTTAGCTGTTATAAGGCCTTCACTGTGCCTCTTTCCTTTTCCCTTGCTTCCCTCTGGTTCTGAGGGTGTCACTGGTGTGTTGGCCTGTGACTGGGTCTGTAGTGGGATGTAGTTTTCTTCCACTGAATCAGACAGGAAAAAGAGGGCTTATTTTCAGTTAAGACATCTTAAAATGCTGTTTGCATGTCTAAGAATGGCCTCTGGGCAATATATTTCTATAATATGCCCTTGTATTATGACAGTGTAATTGAATTAACAATTCCATGTCAGAAATACAGCTTACAGATATCTGGCACACTGCTTGTATACCAGTATCTCACAGATTAGCTTGTGATTAGCAAATATAATCTGAAAAAGTGGTCATGTAAGAGGGTAATTGAAAGTAACAATGTACCCAACCATGCCTCTACTGTTGGTTTTACAGTAAGAGGTGTCCTTATTTAACTAAAAAAGGACTATACTAATGGCTTAAAGTGTTTAAATGTGTGAAACACACCAAAAATAAGGGTTTTGTGGTGATTAAATTATAATCAACTACGCAACAAGGCAATAAATAGAAGAAAACACAGTGGTATACAGCATATACCGCTCAAAAAGTAAATAAAATATATTCATTTATTTTATTTTTAAATAAAATTTGCGCCTAAAATAGAGAAACAAGAGTGTCAGAATGAAGAAAATAAGAAAAAAACTCACTTATAAGGTCCAGAAAGGTTTAAAAACATGGCCAGGCCCCCAAAATGTCAGCCTGAGTCTATGAAGAGGTTATAATAAAGAGTATTTAAAACCTAAACTATGACTGTTACACAGATAATAATAATAAAAATAGGGTTTTCATAAAATAAAAGGGCTCTACTAATGATTATTAGTGGTGGTGAGCGCTGTTTAAAGCCCTGGGTGCAGCTTTACCTGTTGGGTTACAATAATAAAGTACACTATACTAAAGTTTATAGTATAACCTTATTATTTTCCAATATTATAACTGTTTTTGACAGTTGTACTACATAGGAATTAAAGAGAAGGATGAGGAAACCTTTTCTGGTGAAGAAAAGGCCTCCTTTTATCCTAGAATGGGGTGGAATGGCCCTCCAGACCATCCATGTAGAGGAAGTAAAGAGTTTTTCACTTCAGAGTAGCGGCTTGTGGTTTTCATAGTTTCTGTATGCTCTGTATTGGGGTCAGATGTGGTTTTGAAACCACATCTGGGCAGTTTTCACCAATACAAGGTGGGAATTTTCATCTGGGGACCACATAGCCCTCTTCTGACGTGTATGAAATGTAGAATGCTGTACAGAACCTGTATGGGTACCCAGTATTGAATGATAAACATGCTTCTTTGTCTATTTAACACCTCATAATCATACTTATGGGAGAATATCCCACAGTAAGACTGTATTGGTCTAACTGTGGAATTTTGAGCTTAAAACTGCCATACCTTTGTCAGTTTTTGAGATATCAAGCTTGAAGTTGGTTCATTTTGTATCCCTTGATGTGTTCTACACAATGGTGCCTCATTTGATATGGCTATCATTAAGTATGGCAAAGCTATGCCATGTACAAGATGTTTTGTACATATATATGTTTTGCTTAAAAACTGTATGGAGCTTGTTTGCCCCATAACTTTTGTTCTAGATGAGATATGGAGAAATGGATGGCACCATCAGATAGCCCTGATTGTGTGCTTTCCAAAAGACCCCACTTTAGGTATCTCACACTAAAACTGTAGAAGTTGGATGGGAGGTGAATATGTTAATCACCCGTATTGGACCTTATTTTGGCCATAACATCTGCAATTCTGGTGCTAGCTCAATTTGGCTAGTACCATTGGATAGCACTGACTTAGAGCTCTATTTTGAATACAAATTTGATGAGCTTAAGCTTCTTCCTCTGTAATTTAGATGAGAGGTGAAAACTAAGGTTTATGCTCAGCAACAACTTTGAGCAGGAATAACTTTGTTATTCTTTGTCCTAGGATGATGGGACTTGTATATTTGGAAAGGGGTGATTTTCCTCTTTCGTTTGATACCTTTTGAGCTTATTTGGCTCAGCTCCATGTTCTGGTGGTATCTTGGCTATACCATTGATTTATGGTATTTGGCTGTCATGCTTGTGCTCTGGTTTTGAGTCACAGGCTGACCAATATATCAAAGGATCCCCACCAGTTTTATTAAAAAGATGAATATTTTATTTCTATTTAATCTTATGAAAGATCTCCATATATAGTGCCATAATATAAGGTTTCTAAAGCTCACAATGATTATAATAGTAATTTAAACCTCTTCCTTGACTGATGAAGAGTGCTCATTGATCATGCTATAGTAATTCTGATGGGTCACTGGTCATCATTATGAGGAATTTATAATCATATGAGGTATGAGATTAAGATTTGGAGATTTTTTGGATTGGGTGTCTTTCTGTATTGTCTTTCATAACATATTTGCACAAATTGGGGATAAATGGGAGGATCTCTTCGATTATGAAGATCTTCCAGAGCTGAAAAATATTTTTCATTATGGCCATGTCATTGTAAATATGAATATAAGGGAAAGGGTGAAGAAATTAACTTTCTAAAATGGTATTATAATAAATAATTTTTGTTTGAGTTACTATGTGTTACATGATTAATTTATTTGGTTCAAAATATATAATCAAAGGAGAATAAAAGATCCTTCTTATTTCAGGTGATATTTGTTTTTGGTTTATACAATTATCAGTTTTGTGTGTTATTAAGTTGAATATCTTGTGATATTGGTTTGAATTTGAAATTGAATCAATTTTTAATAGGATTATTTATTTTAGAATGTACAAGTGAGGCTTTTTTAGTCGAAAATTTGTGTTCACAATTAAAAATTATATATGATAAATAAGTTTGGGTAAATTGAATTTAATGGTGGAACTTTTAATAGTTTAAACTGCTTAATGATAAAAAAATTCTCTAAATCCTTCATAATAGAATAAATATTAATAATTGAAGCTCACCACATGTTTAATTATTCAGATAAAATGTTTTATTAAAAAATATGAACTTCATTTGTGATACTATTCCATTTGATGTAATACATAAAGGAAAAAACATACTAATGAGATAAAGTTTTTTTTGGCTCTTTTGAAATTTTCTTCATTAATTTCTGTTTGATCAAACAAGTTTTCTTGAAGCTTTCTAGGGGTTAAAGCCAAAAAATACGTACCAATATTAATTTTATTTAATTTGAAATGAGCTGAAAAAATGGGTAATTTATGGATGATTTTTTAATTAAATTGGTGGTTTTGTTGTTTGATGTGAAATTTCAGATGCTTTCCAAAGTACCTCCATTATGCCTGGCTGCTAAGAAAAGTCTATTTTGAGCTCCAGAGCTGTAAATTGAAGACCATGGTCTGTATGTTGGATTTCATTTTAAAGCGGAAGAAATTTATCTGTTTTAATAAAAGAGAAAATTCCATATGTCCATTAATTGATGTCATTTTTATCTACATGGTCCTTATTATGGAATCTATTTTTAAAAAATATTTTAAATAATTTGATGTTTTCCATTTGGTTTGACTTAATTTGGGAAGGTTTGCTTCATTAATAGTTTGAAAAATCTCTTAATCGGAAAATTAGGTTAAAATTTGAACCCTAGATTGAACAAATTGATCCGTTTTTTCTACTTTCTTCCATTAATTCTTATCATTTTGAATTCATTTAATCTTTAATACTGGTTTTCTTGCATAAAAATCAGAATATTTTAACTCATCAGAGCCCTTTCTACAACGAATACCTCTCATAATACTCCCCAAAAGGTTTTTTGTTGTTATTGGATAATCTATACAAAAATATTATAATATTATCAAGATTTTGGAGAATTGTGTATCAATTATTGAAAGAATTGAATTTATAAATTATGACAAGAAAGGTTTATGGAATAGCTTCATTGGTCAACACATATGGATTTTTATGATAACTGATTGGTTGAAGTTTAAGCCAAGATTTATTATCCTTCTTGGATTCTATGGATAAAGCTGGTAAATACTTTAGTTCATTATGTTTGGTTCCAGAAATTGTCAATAAATCTCCTGAAGTTTTAATTAAACTTCTTTTTTTTCTATTGAATGAGATATATTAGTGCTTACTGGAAGAAGGGTGATTATCACTTTGAAGAACTATTTAATGGAATAAAATTGGTTCTGAAAAGACCATGCCATAATAAAATTAGCTTGAAGTATTTTGAATTTTCTTGAAAGAAGGAGGAAGAAACTCATTTTGAAGCATCTCATGATGGACTGAAATTTTGTTTGGTGGAACCATGCCAATATTAGCTATGTTCAAAAGATTATTCAAATGAGGAGGAGATGGATTTGGATTTTCATTGGCTCTAATTGGGTTGGAAATATTGGTTTTTTTTAATTTGAATTTTTTGAGGAAATTGGGAGAAATGATGATAAAACTAAATAAAAGCCCTTGGGTATTCCACCCCTAGAGTAATCAAAAAAATAAGAGATGTTGATTATTATGGTTTTCTTTTAATAAGACATTATTCAACAAAAATATTATGAAATAAGAGTAAAGATGATGAAGAAATTTCAAATATCTACTTTATTAAGTAGATACCTCTTCAATGATAAAAAATTAATATAATAAAATGAGTATTATTTAATTATTCATAAAAATATATAATTTAAATTGAATTCACTATTGAAAAATGAATGAAAAATTGATTTGGAAGTGATTCTAAATCAATTTTGAATAATATGAAATAAAAAAGAAATAAAGATAAATTTTTCATTAATGATAAATAATATAAAAATTAATTCATTATTTATTATATTATATATATTAAATAATGAATACAGAATTGTTTTTGAAGAAATGCATTTGAATTGATTATCTAATTATTAGTTGAATAAATAAAAAACTAAAGAATCAAAAAGATCCCAAGCAATTTGGAAACTATTCCAAATTAATCAGGGCCAAAAGCAATTCAAACCGCTTTAACTTGAGTTTTGGAGGCCTTCTGAGGTTTGTGTGTGTGGGGGGGGTGTTGGAAACGAAATGAAGGTTGGGTGTTGGGATGATAATGGGCATGGGGGCAGCTTGATTGTGGACATGCTGGTGATAAAGGGTATAATTGATTATGGATTGGGTGAAAAAAATAAAAAAAAAAAACTTGAAAAAAGCCATACCCAAAAAATCTAAAAGACCTATTTACTCCCAAAAATTAAATAACGTTATTTATGAGCAACCTAGAGCCTGTAAAATAAATAAGGATTGGCTCATTGTGATTTATCAGGTAAAAAAAATAATACATTATTAAAAGAATTGTTTCTGGGGATCTTCTTTTAGATGGTGGTGTGAGAAAGAAATATAGCTGAAAGAATGAGAAGGAATTAAACACTATTAGTTTAGGATACTGAAACAGCTTTAATTGATATTTTTTGCTGAATTTAGTGGGAGGAAATAATGAATTTTTAATTTTTGGATTGTGTTTCTGGTAAGAGATTATGATTGATGATGAAGTTTTATTGATAAAATAGCTGGTTTTGAGTAAAAAAGAGCTTAATTGAAATAAAATCCAAATAAAATATTGGAAATAAATTTGCATGGAAAAAAATTCCATTCAAAATTAGATTTTTTTTCAAGAAATAATTCACTTTGTTTCAAAATTCATTTAAAAACTCTTCAAATTAATATATACCACAGTCAGTAAAACACATTCTTACACCTTTGAAAACTCATTTTTAAATTGAATTCAACATAAAATTCTCTTTTAATTTAATATAAAACCAGGTGGAGACAAAATTGAATTGTAAATTATTCAAATAAATGGGTACCACAGACTAGAACACAATTTTTTCACCTCTTCTTATTACAATTTTTTCAGAAAATTCTATTTCAACAGTGTTTGACCTTGTATTCAAAATCATTGACAAATTACTTCAAAAAATATCTTAAAACATTCCAAAATTAGTTATTAACTAATTAAAATATTCTTTCTACCTCAGAAAAAAAATCCTAGAAGATCTCATTTCCAGAATTTTCAAATCCATCTGATTTTTGTTTCCTTTGAATTCTATTTCCTTGTTAAATTTTTCCTTCTCAGAATCCAATTCATGCTTAAGTTTTCTCTCCTCAAATGCCAATTTATTCTGAATCTTTTTCTCTATAGAATCTGTTCCTAAAACTCCTTCTCCCAATCAAAAGCCAATTTCTTCTCTTTCGAGACCTTTCTCGTTTGATTTTCTTTATCTCTGCCACTTTTGTGCCATTCCATCTTTTTATCCCACTCCAACCATTGAATTTGGGAAGTGTCGTGGACTATAATAAAAAAATGAGCCTTAAATAATGCAAATAAATAATTTTTACTCACTATTTGTTCGAATTTCCAATAAATGTGCACATGATGGTGGAAAAATATGCATACATTTTTTTCTCCACCACTATAATCATTAAGGTTAAAATTCCCAAATAGTTTCTTATTTCAAATTTAATTTTTATCTGTCTTTTGTAACTATTAAAATCATGGAATCCTGTGCGACATCTGAAGAAGTTTTAGTTCCATAATCAAGGAACCTTATGTATTAGTCCACCACACTCAATCTATCTCCGAATTCTTGACTCTCATGAGATGTTTCCTGATTTATTTCTTCAATTGTTGCATTATGAAGTTCTAAATTATCTCATGAACTAGTCTTGATATGAAAAGAGAAAAAATAAATACTGAAATACAGGTTTTGATTTATTTTCTCCTTGTTTTGCACAACCAAATCTTCCTCCTGAAAATAAAATTTAGAAATTGGTGTGATATTGGGCTTGTGACCAAACAAAGTATCCATTTGAGCATAACACAGACACATGCTTTCAAGCTTATAATAAATTGTCTTGATACCCTTTATTGCAGCATTTTTGGTGACCCCCAAACCAGTAGAATTCTAAATATTTTTGAAAAAATTATATTTATTATATTTTTGCCATTGGTCATGCATAATTTCTGATATAAGATTAAAAAAGTTTCAGGACTTTTTATTGACCTCAATAGACCTCAGTTGGAATACATTTTGTTTTCTTGAATCTGGACTTCCACCTGAAGGTGTTCCACTTTTTCCAAAAACAAGAATCAGAATTCAATTTTTTCTCTAACAAATTAATGATAAATTGATAATCAACCCAAGTGAGATGGTCAGAAGGCTGTGATAGTGCTAGGGTGGCTTTGTGAGATGGATCAAATCTTTGAGATTTAATAAATTTTATCTTTCTTGAAACCCATTGCAGGCCTGATGTAATTGAAAATGATTTAAGAAGAAAAAGCTTAATTATTAAGTGGTAGAAGATAAATACAATAAAAGTTGCCTATGAGATTAATAATGAGTATTTTTTTATAGGGTTTGGAAAGTGGATTTTTGTAAAATTAACAAAACAATGTGATTTTTTGGACACTAGAAACTTATGCATTTAAAGATTAATTTATCAGGTTTCAAATTGATGAATCGCAATTTCTTTGAAAAAATCAAATTTGGGTGAAATTCCAGGTTCCAAAGTTGAAATATTTAAACATTTGCATTTCAAAAAATAGGGTTCTTATATACAGGATTTCCTGCAAAAACTAGGGTTTTTATATGCAGGATTTCCTGCAAAAACCCACATTTTTTTAATGTGGGATGCAGCATATTTGGGCTTCCCTATTGGAAGCATTACAAAATATTTCTTATGATTCATTTTGAAAGATAAGATGTGAATTTCGAATTCTAATATTATGGGTTATGAAGCAATAAAGAATTATCAATTGAAATGGGAAGAAATATTAACAGGGTCAAAACTTTTGAAAAAAGAGAAGCTATTCCATGAGATGAAATTGGATTTAAATGTGAGAAAATTTTCAGAGAACAAGTTTTAAAGGAGAGATAGGAACAGAAGCAAACTTCTTTTTAATGGTTTAATCAAAAAATTATGCAAAATGAATTTAAAATGGAGAAATGGAAAAAATAATTAGAGCTTCAAGGAAAAAAATGTGACATAGATCCTACTATTGTGGCATTGTGATAATCTAGGCCACTTTTAGAGGCTTGGAGGATACTTAATTTAATTCATAAGTCATAAACTAATTTCCTTCTCATTGATTATTTTCTTTTCCTTTTTGATTTTGGCATTGAATTTGAGATAAAAAGTTGAAATACACAAATTTATGCAATTGAAAGCAAAAATTCCAAAATGTTATTATCATTTTTTGGAATCCTGAATTTTCAAAAGCATGAATTGAAATTTTTTTTCTTTTTTTAGTAATTGAAACTAAATTTAAATTGAAATTTTTTCAATTCAATGATTTATTTTGGTTTGACTGTGTTGAATTCAGATTTTGTTTTAAAAAACATTCTTATGTATTTATTAATACAAGAAAATTAATTCAATTGAGAAAGAAACTATGAAACAAATCCATTTTTCTTTAATTTTAAATTTGACTTTTTCTATAAAAAAAATCCAAAAAGTTTTTTTACAATAACTATTGTTTTTCAAAATGAATTTTCAAATCCCCCCAAAATTTTTTCTCAGCTTTAATTCAAAATATATAAGTATTTTCTCTCTTACTCTTTTTTTTTTCAGCTCAAATTTCAAAAAAACCAATGTTGTAGGTTTTTTTAGATTTTTCATTTTTTAATTATTACAGTTTTTTGTCTTTTACTTTTGATATTTCATTGAATTTTATAAGTTTTATTTATTTATTTTGAATATTTAAGAATTAGTTTTTCCTTTTTCTTTTATATGTACCTCTTTTTGATAAAAATGATAGCCTTTATAATCATGACCTATCACCTCAATATTGTTCATTTTTGATCCAATACCAACAGAAACCTCTTCCAAAAACTTGAAAATTATTTATTGTTAATCTTCTCAATCAATTAAAAATTAATTTCTAATGGATTTAGAATTATTTTAATATGAATTCCAAATTTCTTGTATCATTTGTTTTATATTAGACTTTTGGGGGCTATACAAGCCTCCAAGATAAATACTTGAATTTCGTCTGTTCAATTATTAATGGCCTCAAAGGCATGATATGTAATTTTTTTTATTATAAATTTGTTTTACTTCTTAGTGAAAGATAAATGCTAAAATTATTTTTTTCTCTCCTTCTTTTTTGTAGGGGTGGATAATATGGGGTATTAATTCAAAAATTATATTTCCTGATTATTTCCCCCCCTCATTTAAAAATCAAAAAAATTCCTCCCCAAACAGGTAATGATAATGAACCAGATACAATGAAACTTTTAAATAATCAAAATATTAATTTTTAAGTATCCTGAATTAAAACTGAAAATCCTTTATTCAAATCAATGACAAGATAAGGTCAAAGGATTGATAATTCAAGAAACTATACCTTGCATCAATTGCAATTTGAATGTGAATAATCTAAACAGACTCAAAATAATACCAATTAGAAGGACATACCAAAATCCTTAAAGATCTAATTATTGAAACAAAAGCAAAAAATCTTCATTAATGATCTAACAAAACCATTAAGTTGAGAATGATAATTTGATATTACAAAAAAGGAAAAGCTTATTATCTTATTATGAAAATTGGCCAAAAAATGGACAATAAATCAAGAATAAGAGCTTAGTTTCAAGAGTAATGAGATTAATTTGTTCAGGTCATGGAGTCACATCAGGAAAATATGTTGGAGTTTATTAAAGAAAAAGCTAATTTACCCTCAAGTATATTTGATAAAAAATCATAATTGCAATTAATTAAGCCAACACAATTAGTTTATTTTTCCAATAATAAAATTCCTATAAAAACAAGGATTAAATCAAAATAAAATTCTCATAAATAAATACAGCTTACCAAATTTCATTCAAACTGATTATTCAAAAACTAAATCAAAGATTTTCAAGATTTATTCAAATGTAATAATAAAAATGAATTTATTTCATTATAAGCCACTTAGAGATGATCATTATATTGATAATCAACTCATGTTGTTTTTATTTCATTAAAAATTCTCCTTTTATCCAAATTTCAAAACAATTAAAGCCCAAAAGACATGTTTTACTTTTTTCCTGGACTCAAATTCAAACTGGAATTTTCAAAAAAAGCCTGTTATCATTGAATCTCTCTGGAAGACAACTGAAATTATTCATAAAAACTAAAAAGACAAGCTTACCTCAAAAAATTAGTCTTTCAGACCTTAAATCAAGGACAGAGAATAAGAATTATGCCACAAATAACATAGAATATTTTATCCAAGGAAAATAGTGGAATGCACATATATAATCTTATAAAGAGAAATCAAGGTTAAAAAATGCCACAAATAGTCAAAAATAAGGAATAGAAAAGGAATTATCTCAATTAGAAAATCTGAAAGAAGAAATATTTCCCTTTCAGAAGATATCATTTCTACAACTAGTAAATACAAATTGACTAAGCTATTAAAGTTATAAGCCCTTTTGGAGAATAAAAATTAAAATTCATCTCTAATACAGAATATCTAGTTTGGATCACAGATAAACCATGTGTGATATGTAATTAGTTCTCTCTAAGAGGGCTATTCAATGGTACTAGATTCAAAATTTTAGCCTAAATGGATCAAAAGATACCATACCACTACTATTTGAGTTAATAGAGATAATTCTGCTATTTTTCACTTCTAAGCTAGCTTCTACAGATTTTTAGAGGTAAAAAATTATATTAAAATAATCTCTGTATGTATTTCAGATTAAATCATATCAAAAAGTTTCTCTTAAAACAGGAAAAGTACTGTTTTGAAGAAGTAAAAAATTCTTTGCACTTGTATAACTTTGGCATACAAAAGTAAAAGTAGCTGAAAAGTGTAACAATCTTGTAGAGCACACTTTTTGGATAAACGTTTAGCAAATTTTGAGCTCTTTATCTAAATAATAGTCAGAGTGCTCAGAGATAAAATATCACATGAACCTGTACCAGTCTATCAGGTGGATCTTTGGAAATATAATCAGATAATGGGGCTTAAACCCACTGAAAAATGTTTTTATATTTAAATTAATAATCAAAGGACAAATAAGGCGACCCCAGACATTTTAAATACAGTTTATGAGATTTAATAAGCACCAGAACATGTATTAAGAACATATAAAAGAAAAATTTCACCCTGTATGGGGTAAGAATGACAGCTTGTGGTCCCAAAGCTACATTTAATCCCAATACAAGGCTGTATTGAGACTGTTGGACAAAAAGTGAGCCACAGGAGTTAATTTTTTCACTCTTTTTCTGTAAGATCTTTCTATACATCAACTATTCAAATAAGACTAATGTACTATTATGTCACAGGGGCTCTTGGGGAAAACAAGAGTGTCCTGGAACTCAGGAATCAAGAACTAACTTTGAGGGCTCCAAAAGAATAAATAAATAAAAGAAGAATATATTTCTTTCAGGGAAAATTGAAGCAATACAAGATATGCCAAAGGCCAAAGAATAAAAGAAAGCCAAAGGCCAAAGATCCAACCAAATGAATCCTCAATTCACTGTTTCAACCTTCCAGAAAGAACAATGGAATTAGTAAAGGATATGACCACCAATATCCACTGACAGGAAAAGAAAAAGGTGAAAATGACTTAATTAATATTATCAGTATTTACTTTGATAATGAAAGGAAAATAAGGATAAAAATAAATCCAATATATTAATTAACTGGGGAAAAAATCCTCAGGGATGAAAAGGTGGCCAGTATATGTGAAAATCTGAAAGACTGATTCTGGAAGGTGAGTCACCCAGATGCATTGACTGAATTGGGTCAATACAGATCTGGCCATCTTGAAATTTGAACTTTGTGCCTTTAATTCCACAGTGGAATATGAATTGGCCTAGAAGAGTCAATGCCATACAGATTGCCTGAATACATCCTGTATGGAATTATTGAATTTTCCAAGGAATTCTTGATTCCTTGAAGCTTTCTGGATGTTCAGAAACCTCTTGGAATAACTCCTTGAACAATCCTGGAATGAAATACCCAAAACTGGAAAGCCATGGAGTTGGGACCCTTGAATGACCTTCTGTATTCCACCATGCATTTCCAACTTAAGTAAGATAAGTCTTCCGTTCAAAATGGACTGATGGATTTATGAAAAGACTTTAAAAGTTGGAATGGAGTCTTGAAAGTGTCACCATTGGATTTCTGAGGAAAAATGGTACATAATGGTATATAATACCATATATGCCCCATTCCTGGTTCCTGCAGTACAGGGTCCATAACTGAGGGAAAAGCTTGCTGGAACTGAGCTGGTGGCTTCCAGAGGCCATGGTCATTTATGGCCAAATTGAGTGTTTTGGGTTCTTTTGGTCTTTTGGCCATTTTGGGATTCTTGGGTGCTTGGCCAAAAAACAGGCTCAGGTAGGCCCACCTGGCATTGGGGACTATGGATCTGCCCCCTAGGCCCCTTTTGGCCTCATTGTAATTGGGCCAAAAGGGGCCTAACTGATTGCACAGCCCATCCGTGGGCCATAGAATTCATAGGGGGCCTAAATGGCCCCAAACCCCCCTAATCAAAGGGGGTGGGCAGAGATTAAATGACGCCCCCAGGCCCATAAATAAGGTATTGGCCTGGGGGTGGTGGGATTGAGAATTGGCCAAAGAGGCCAATGGTGCAGGATATGGCCAAAAAGCCATTTACCCCCATGAGGGTTCAAATGGCATAAAAATTAGGATATGACCCAATTGGCCATATATTGGTGGAGGCTTGGATTGCCGTAAACATCAATTGAGAAGGTTATTTTCCAGGGTTGTGAAATATTGCTGTACTTAAAAATAAATATAACAAAGAGTATTTATTATAACCACAAGGTTTTGAATTTTGAATAAGCTGAAAATAAAAAAATAATTGTTCAATTTATATAATAGCTTATAACAATTAAAAAATAAATTTCTTTAATAATTGTATCAATAAAGTTAGTTGATTATTAAGAATATCCTACCAAAAAGATTTAAGAAAAGAGTATAATTTCTCTACTGGAGTGAATTATACTTAGAAAAGGTTTTTAAATTCAAAATAAGGATTTATGGCCCCAAAAGTATTGGAAAATATCATTATGGAAGAATAATATTACAAAAGATGATCCTTTTACAAAGAAGTTCAAGAGAAAATTAGATATAAAACAATACATAAACTCACTATTTATAAGCTTGATCAAAACCAATACTCATAAGTCCAAAGATTTAAAAATAAATAGAACCATGAAATGAGAGATAAAAAACTTTAAGCCACATAGAAATTAAAGAGGTGAATGTTTTTGAGTAATCTCAGAGGAGTACTTGTGGACTTACAACAGTTAATTATAAATTATTCAAATATATTATAGCCTTCAAGTATCAAGAATATTCTTTCTTTGATGTCTTTTATTTATTTTAAAAGAAATGTCACAAATATTCAAGGCATAACAACCACCATTGATTGTAGCAATATCAAAAGGACCCATCACATCAGTAACAATAATGTACAGCAGCACCACTGACCTGTTATTTGGGGATAAAGAAGAGTGTCATATACTTTTGGCTGGGTGGCAATGTTCACAGTTGTGCATCTTGTGTGCAGTGGCTCATAGGAATTCCAGCTCAGAATTTCCAAGTAGTTTCTGTACTTATTGAAGTCCTATATGGCCAAAAAAACAGTTCCACTGAATAAGTTCATTCTTGTAATCTTTTTTGTTAGTATTGTATCTACTTCTCTTTGGGTTAATCTTAGGTCTGAAACTCATGGCAGAGACAGCGGCACAGGGGAGCTCAATAGTTGAAATGGGCTTTTTAGATATTGTGGCAGGAGAATAAGGAGGGGTATTTTCATGATTATCAATTGCATGAGCTAGAAGTCTACTAAACACAGGTAAATTCCATTTATGACCATTCCCACTGTAGTATTCTTGAAATAGTTCCCCTTCAGCTTCAGTAGCTATCAACACATTTAGTCCCACAAAACAGAGTTTAGCACCAGCACTTACTAATGTGCCTGGAAAAATCAATGTACTGATGGAATCAGGTGAATAAAAAACAGTGTTGATGATAATGTGCTTACCCTGATACCCAGGGTATATCCTTCCACCCACCCCTGTGACAAACCTTTTCTCAGCCACATTGGTAGCAACAGATAGGGGTATAGGGTTAGTTGGCTTTCTAAAACAGGAAAGGGAAAACAGATCACCCATGAGAAAATGACTTTCCCCATTATCATAGACTGACTTCCTATCACCAGGTTCAGCCACATCATCAACAGAAATATCTGTTTTTGGCTCATCCAAGCCTTCACACTGGCTATAGGTCATTGTTGGTACTTTGGTGAGGGGTTTTTTTGTTGGTAAGATTGAAAGGGAAAGTGTGTAGGAGGAGTGGGAATGGTATTTCAGTGGTGATAACACCAGTTTAATGCCATAGTTTGCTTTTGATTTAAACCTTAAGGGAAGTTCCTTGCCATATTACCACACTTGTTGCAGTTGTGGCATACAAGTTTCCTTGACATTTGTATTGCTGAATGCTCTTCATTGGCTGTAGCATGGTGATAAAGTTGAAGGAAGGTGCAAGGTTAATCCTTTCTGGTTTCTGGAAGCAATATTCAAGTTTGAGGACACATGATACAAAAGTGGTGGGTTTTCCACACAGAACCTCAGCATCCAACTTGTCCATTATTGCCCTGTATACATGTCACAATGCCGTCTGCCAGACCTCAACAAAGGGAGCTCTTTCTGAAAAGGCTATTAAACTGGTTGAAAGACTGGTTGATACTGGAAAGTTGTAGTTGTACATCACATTCCACTGTGTGAGAGTACCATGGGGCTTAGATCACTGCATCCCAAAGTGTATGTAACTGATGGTATTACCGATGTCATCCTCATGGGGCCATATCAGTCACAACAGGTGCCTACAACAAACCTACAAGTGGTAGAATCCTTGTATGCCATTTGAGTGAAAAACCAAGCAAATTTTGGCTGTTTGATTGAGACCTTCTCCTTGTCTCCAACCACAATTGAACCCATGACATTGGTAACCAGTTTACTGTCACAATTCTGTCTGCAAGAACTCAACTAATGGAGCTCTTGCCAAAAAGGCTATTAAAATTGTAAGGTTTGTCTATGAAACTCTTGATAATAGTAGCAATATCAAGAGTACTATGACTGTCCTCAGTATAAATATATAATATAACAAAATATTATAACCACAAATTTTAATATAATTATTAAAAATAATTATATATAAAAAAAATAAATTTAATTATTACTATAAAAATATAGTAATAAAATAAATTATAATTATTCTATTATTTTTATAGTCACTGACAGTTATAACAATAACAAGTGTAAAGCTCTTAATGAGACAATTACACATGGAAAATACAAATATTAACCACTTATAAATAATATAAATATTATTTATAAAAGTATTAAGACACGCACTGTGCAGAAATAATTCTTATAGAAAAAAATTCTATATGAAAAAACTAATACTAGATAAAAAAGATATAGAGCTTTGGAGAAAACTTACTTATAATATTTATTTCATACAACAAGTCAAAAAACAACAGTTATTATATTAAATAATAATTATAAGTTAAAAACATGCCAAAAATCAGTATTTTTAAAGATTAAACAACTTTTTATAATAAAAGTTATGATTGAAGAGTTTTTAAGAGGAATTTGTGGATTTGTAAAGGATATTTAAGATGATAATTTTATACAATAAAATATATTATTAGTGATTACAACAATAATCTAAACTCTATGATTTCAATTCTTTAATTTTAATTAATAAAGAAAAGAAATAACTTGAGAATTACTTTAATAATAAGATTTTATATTTAATAAAACTTTACCTGTTTAAATTTCTAATATGATTGGATTAATAATGAATGATGGACAAAAACAGTGATGAAAAGACTCTTTTTATGTCTTCAGAGCAGCTCTAATGATTCATATTGGATATAAAGGGCGTGCTTAGGTCAAAACTGAAAGACCATGCTTAAAAATAAGGTTCTTAACTTAAGGTAACTTATTTTTAATTCCAATTTAAAGTTATCAGTGTGATTCTTAACTCCATGTAGCTTTAATCCTCATTTAAACTAATTATTTTAAGTTTTTAATATAAATAAACTTATTTATATTGAATTTCATCACATGAAAAACTTAAAAATAGAGTTTCAAGCAGAAATCTCTTGAACTCAATTTTCAATTAATTTTTAAAGAAATTATAATTTTCTTTGAGCTTTAATTAAAAGAGTAAATTTCCAGGCTCATTACCCAGGAAATTTATTTATAAAGAAAACCTAAAATTAAGTTTATATGTAGATAATATTAGCTTGTAAGCTGTGTGAAATTTTCAAGCAAATCCATCAAGAATTGGATTTTTAATGAATTTTTGAAGTTATTGCTATTTTTCCACATAAAATAGCAATACACACCAAACCTTAACTTTTGATAAGGTTTTAATGCTTGTAACCTTAAAGTTTTAAGCTCATTTAAGTTTTTTAGGCTTAATTAAGCTTTGACAGTTCTTAAAACCTTAAATTCAAGCCTGCATATTGGGATTTACCCTTTGGCAGCTTGAAATTCCTGTCTAATTTGGGATAAAACCAGTTTAAACTTTAATGTTGGATCAAAGTCTAATCTTAAAGTTTAAATAAGGTTGAAAATCCACCAATCCATGTGGACAACCTTAATTGAATCCTTGCAGATCCAAAAAGCTGGGTACCCCAGCTCTATTTAGTCTTTTTCCTTTGTCCCACTTTTCTGCATGGATTTTGCCCTTTTATTTATTTAAAGCCATACTATGGCCTTAAAACCTTTTAAATTGAGCTCACACAGGATTTACATTCTGTATGGCAAATCCTTAGCCAATTCAGTAAATATACACCACACCTCAATTTTAACTAAAATTTTGGTAAGTTTGCATAAACTTTATGCAACTTTAAATTTAACCTTATTTAAGCTTAAATTTAACAATTTTAAAAAAAAGGTTAAAAAGTTACATTAGTACTGTGAGATTTTGAAATCTTCCAATAACATAAGAAATAACTGTTTTTGGTTATAACACCTTATGGATGAACCCTAGGTTATTTTTGGTGTAGAATCCAAAAATGACATAATATTTATAACTTTGTTTATCCAAAAAAAAGTTATACTTATTTTTTGTTATTTTTTTTTAAATTCAATTAAAAAGTCTGTTGAAGACAATTTTAACTGTGTATAAATTTATTTGTGGCCTTATGGGTATGTTATACATACCTCACAAGCTCACAAAACTGATTGAAAGACTGGTAAATACTGGCAAGTTGTAGATCACATTTCACCATGTGACAATATGTCAGGTTGCTTGATCATTGCACATTGAAGCAGTTGACCCATCACATAATTGTCTCAAAGGCTTCTGGATTGGTTTTTAAATTTGGTAAGTGCTTTGTTCATGCACATGATTAGACTCAAGGGTGCTTTATTGTCCTGTATTTCAATAGATAAGAGTTTGTTAAAGGTGACACATTGTGATTAAGTAGTGGTTCTTTGGCCATGTATATATTGCATGGCATGGACAGATGGTTATTACACTATCTTGGATGGAATTAGAAACAGAGCTAAGCCAGAAAGCACAGCAGAACCTTTTGTGTTTGTCATTGCCTACACAGCTGGCCTGTAGGTAATTGTTGAAGATCAACCCTAGCTGTTGCTCCCATATCTGGAAATTTGAGCTATCCACACATGATATATGTTCTGGTTTTAACATGTTGATCCCTCAATGGATTGCCATGTTGGTATCCTTGGTTGAGTCTGGAAGGGTCTTGGTATTGTTCATTGGATCCATTGTATTTTCCCATGATTTGTTTTGTGAGCATGTGAGGTAGCATGTACCCTCCTGATTCAAGCAGGGGTAGAAGAACTTTTGCAAAGAAGGCAGGAGCAGAAAAAAAAATTATGATGATAGAAAAGGATAATAAAAGAAAAAAGATAGTTGCCAAGCAGACAGAGATAGAGTAAAAAAATCAAAATAAATAAAATAAAATATAAAGGAAAAAGTAATAGAAAATGGTAAGAAAATCGAAAAGAATAGAGGAAAAGAAAAATTTATAAAAAATAAAATTTAGAGATTTTAAGGGCCCCCAACCTGTAAGAGGAGTAAGACCAATGGTTTTCCCATGCATTGCCAATCTTGTCTAGTTATATAATTACTATGACGTGTACAACTTGTGGTTTGCGTAGTCGAGTAACATCTACAGCCACATGGTTGTTACGCTTCGGGCCACTGTATAGTACAACATATAACCAAATAAAAATACACAAAAAAAAACCTTATTAGATTTTATTTATAAAATTCATAAAATTTAAGTTCACCAAATATGCTGTCATTATCATTATTATTATTTTCTTTTAATTTTGAATTATTTTGAATTTTATAAAATGTTTTTTCTTTTCTTTCATTCTTTTTTGGTAATCTAACATTTTAATTAAATTCATTAATTAAATTTAATTTTTACCTAATATCCTTTTTTTATATATCTTATATATAATATTTATTTGATTATTTTTATTTTAAAATTTGAAATTTAATGTCCTTTAATTATTACTATTATCAGTTTTTTTTAGACAAAAGTTGAGTTATTACTTTGTTCATTTTGAGGCCACCGCAGCTTCATCAATTAAACCAATATAACAGGGTTAAAATAACAATGACTTCTAACCATGGTAGACAAAAAAGTAACTTGATTTCGTCGCCTTGAATATTTTCCTCCAAAAAATCAACTTGAACTAAAAAAAGGAATAACAGGACAGGCAGTTTTATTACAAGAGTCCATTTTTTGCAAGTATTAACTGCTACAATAATTTAAAATGAGTCACTTGCAAGACGGAACGTCCCATTTATTTTTGTTTTTGCTGGCATGGTTTACTATGCAAATAGTTGGAAAATTTTTCCAAATACAAGAGACGAATCATCAGTTTGTTGAACAATATTACAAAAAAAGTTATACTTCATAAAAAGGATGTATTTTGCGTTCACTTTTTTTTCCTTTTTTCCTTAAACATAGATACAAATTAATGGATTACTATTCTTTTCATTGGATGAATATATCTTAAAAATTTAAATCAAAAAGATTTTATTATTCATGGTTTAGGTTTCTTGTTACTAATGTTCAAGCTGCAGTAAAACAGATTTAGGATCTAAAGCCGGAAGTTTGATATGAATCTTTTTAGACACATGTTCGATTAACTCGGGCGTGATGATTATCATATCTTTTGAGTCTGAATTTTCGTTGGTATCTTTAAGTTGAGTTAATCCTGAAGTGATTAAAGCAAATGCTGCATCGTCTGGCCTTAATGCGGTTGATCGCGCAATATATTCTAAGGTTAACTCTATCCTGATTGGTTCATCCTGAGGCTCTGTTGGTCGAGTGTGGCTCGCCTGCCGGTGGTTTAGTAAAGTTTGAAAATATCTGACCAAAACTGATGTCCAAAAGTTTAGGTAACCTTTCGCTCCAAGTTCGGACAAGGGTCGCTCTGGTGTACCCGGAATCAATCTACCATCTCTTCTAGCCTCAAAGCGATCAAGTTCATAACTGAATTCAATTAAAAGGGTTCCAAAGCCTCTTTTCTGATAGGGTGGAAAGGTAACAATACAGGCTAGATTGTAATCATCATAACTAATTTTTTCTTTGGAGAAAAATCCCAGAATTTCCTCTTGTCCCGGCGATGACTCTTCTGTTAATACGTAAAAGCTGAAACCCTGAACGTCAAAAAAGATATACTTGTGGTCAATGAAAAGTTTGCCAAAGAGGCAAAGGCATTGACAATAAATCTTTTCTTCTGATCCATCAACTTCTCTAATGATGAGAGCGCCTCTTTGGTAAACTTTACGACCAGGTGGATGTTTGATGGGGCAGATTTTCTTTAAAAAACAGTGAAAATTAATTAAATCAGTTTAAAAAGACAAAAAAAGGGGAAAGAAACAAAAACCTATGGTTTCTCTGCACATCAGCTTAAGAAATTTACCTGGTGTTGAAGATATGCATCGACTGATGACATATACCTCAAACAATTGCTACAAACGAAAAGTTGAATAAAAGGAGGTGAATTTGAGGAGGAAAGTTTTGTAGGTTTCTTTGTAGGTAGATTACGGGTTATTTGATTTTCTGATGAAAGAATCGGTTGAAAGGATTGGGAGTTTGGATACAGTGGAGTGGAGGGAATCAGATGAGATTGTTGATGAGCAGATTGAGGTGAGGTTGGAAAAGATGATGAGGGTGACGAAGAAAGACTAGCTTGTTGATGGCTAGCTAACTGATGAGAAATCGCGTGATTTAAAGGGCGATTGAAGGAATTGAAATCACGTTGATGTGGCACTTGATTAGATAGCTCTGAGCCTCGTTGAATATAATTAATTTCTTGATGGTTTTTGCTAGTTTTCTGTTTCTTTTTCTTTTTTTGCAGTCTATCGTGCAAGCTTTGATTTGAACTTAAAAGATTTGATTGATGAGAATGATGATTGTCCTTATTTGGGATTGAAACCGAAGATTTCTTAGGATTACTCTGAGGGATTGAATTCGAAATGCTTGGATTAGGCTTGGATTGATCGATTATATACGGTGAAGGAAACCAAGGCGTTATCTGATAAGACCCAAAGATGACCTGATTGATATTAACTAAGCCGACCTCCAAAGTCGGACCATGACTAGAGTTTTCCTTGCCGATCCGCTTAGTTTTCCGAGTGTTAGACTGAGACGAGATCCGAAGCAAGATGAGATGGAGATTGATAAGTTCAGATGAATCTCTGAATTTCTGAATCAAGCAAAAGGAAACAAGACAAACATGATCTTTGGAGCTGATTGGATGCGATTCCGATGGCGAACTGGAAGAATAACCAGGACCAGGCGCCTCGCTGGCAGGTTCCAGGGAGTAGTTGTTGTACATGAATGCGTCCTAGATCCGACGAGAACCAACGAAGCCGGTCAGATTGAGGCCATCGAGCCAGAGTTGGAATTCGGGAGTGGATTGGATTGAGGTAGACTAAAATTGGAGAGCTGAAGCCAACTTGAGTGAGAAGGCTCATCACAACAGTTTGGCTTGAAATCACCTCCGCATCAACATCAACATCAAGATCAAGATCAACATCAACATCAACATCAACATCAAGATCATCTTGATTTTGATGATTTTGATGAGCTAAAACTTCTTGATCAAGGGAAGATTTCAATTAGTTTACAAAATATCATTTCAAGATACTTTGGCTATTCTCAAACCCTGGTCAAAATTATGCCATTTTACTCAAGATTTAAACTAGTCATCAACGCCTGTCTGAAATTTTGGTAGCCATGGGCTTTAGTACAGTCATCTCACAATCAACTTGGCTTTAGTGCTAAGTTGGCATGGGTTCATTCATGATGGCTTCATTTCTATTTTGAGATTGCTGCTTGATAAAACTAGGCTAGTTGGTAACAAGCTTTGTATACAAGATTCCAATTGCTTTGTATACAAGATTCCAATTTGGCTTTTCAATATTCACAAATAGCACGAAATGTCATTAATAGGGCCCAGAGTTTCATAGACACCCAATCTATCTCAACCTCTACTCAACCCATTCCCAATCTCTACAGTCTTAAGCTTTCTCGCATGTCGTTAGATATTGGGACACAAGTTACACTCCAGCTTATTGAATTCTTTGTATTCCCAAAGCGTAAATATCACCAGCACAAGCTTGTCCGTTAAATACAAAGAAATTCACTAATGGCGGTTGCTTGCCCCCCAAAACATTCAAGACCTCTTGTGACAGGACTGATCCAATAATTGCACATGTTGCAACAAGCTCGTGCATGCACATTCGTGTAAGATTTCTAAACGGAATTTTGGGCATTCAGCTTCTTTAGTCGATCGATCGTGTAATAGATATTTGGGCCAGCTCCAACTCAAACAAAAACTTACGTTAGTGCCTCAATCGGGGTTAAGCTCTCATCTATATGGCGAGATCGCAAAATTTGTTGGCAAATCTCAATCAACTGGGAAGCGCAATGCTCCCCTTCTGGCTGTGCCCCACCGTGTTTGTTATGATATTCAAAAAGCGCTAAATGAAAAATATCCACGAGCTGGTCAATTTTTTTGACAAGACTAACGTTTAGCAAATGGCTATACCAAGGCAGGCCCACAGTAGAGGAGATAATTTTTTCAGCCGCCGTGGGGTTACGTGATGCAATGGTGATTTTAAAGCAGCATCAAAGGGCAAAAAAGTTTGGGTTTGCTTTTCATGCGTTTTCTTGGTTTCTCCGTTGATTAATGTCGTCTCGCGTTCTCTGCAGATTAAAAAAAAAAAATGAAATTAAGAAAAACTAAAACTTAAATCAAATTAATAAATGAGAATAAACTTGATCAAGTTCAATATAACACAACCTCAGGTATGTGTGATCAAGTAGATCGGAAAAAATATATCCACTAATTCCCAAACTACCAGCCGCAAAAAATGGGGTGCCCGCTTTCCGGCAAAGTCCATTAACCTTTTCCTGCCAAAATCAAACCAGCGTGTTCAGTTGGATGTTGAGGCGACATTGGACTGGTTTCTGCTTTCTTGAAATTTTCAAGAAAAAGACCATAATAATCAAAAGTCTACTGACAATCATGACTGAGTTCGAATCTGTCAAACAAACCACATCAAAATTTGTCATAAATCCATTTTCGAATATTTGCGTTTCAACCTTTTCAGCAATGCTCAACACTTTTACACGCGGATTCAAACTATTCACTCGTTCCTTTGCAACTTCAACACGCTAAAACCAGTCAATTTGAGTTTTCATCAGCTTGATCAAAAGTAAAGCTTAAAGACTACTATCCATTCAACGTGAGATCTTGAAAAATCAGCTCACCTTTTTACCAATATCTTCCTCTCGAAAAAAGAATCCAGCTCCCAAGTCTTCATATGATACCACCTCATCGTCTAATATGGTGATCGAACCCACCCCAGCTAATACAATATTTTTACAAGCTTCAGTCGTGATGCCTTTAAAGTTGATCATCAAAACTGAACTTCGGCGCATTCTAAATTGATCAATCAATTCTTCCCTTTAATGTTGACCTTGGAAAAATAATCATAAGCTGCTATCCCACCTATTTTGAGCTTCAACACCCCAGAGTCGAATTTGTCGGTCATAAAGGATAGCTGGAAGAGGAAAAAAAGCTAGTTATTTGCAAATTTTACTCCAGTGATTTTTGAAATCAGTCCGATAGAGTACCTTCTTCTTCATCGATCCCATTTTTTTCATCCAATACTGATCCCTGTACAAGATTATACCTCATGCTATTTCAGTATAATTATCAATACAGGAAATTTGAATCGTTCAACAAACAATAGTTGGACTTGGAGAATCGGTTTTATTGAACTCTAAATATTTGAAAAAATAAGCAAAATATAAGACCATAATTTGATAGGAAAAATGCAGTGGACCGCAATCTGACCTGCCATTTTTGATCCAAAGCCAAGAGCGGGTTAATTCGACCTGAGCCTTGCGATAACTTGAGCTTGAGTATTGGAAAAGGTGTCTGATTTTCTGTGGCTGAGAAATCAATTAGGGCGACGATCTCGCCGAGCGCCACACCAAATCAAACAGCGAACATGAAAGGAACCCGACACCCGACACCCGACACCCGTATAGAATTCCACCTATGGGGTTTCTCTAGCACCTTCTACCACGACACATTGCACACCTTGTTCACCTGCATCCATCCAGTCCCATTGAAAAAACCGCACAAATCGGATCAAAAGCTGAGTTTCCTACAACTAACACATCTGGACCCCTCAACCAAATCCTTCACTGAGGGAATGCGCCCTAGAAAAGCTGAAAAAAGAACTGAAACTACCTCTAAAGCTTTGACAACAAGAAAAGAAGGCTTCTTACATGCCTCATTCATAGTAGTCCTAGTCAATTGAATGAAAGAATCTGAAAAATTAAGATGATGACATATATATTTATTTAAGCAGTGGATATAGTTTCCAAAATTAATAACAATAATACCCAACAGCCTCCCCAAAAAAGAAAATAATTATGATTGATGATAGAAATATTTATAACAAAAATACACCACATCAAAAATAATTAAGCTTGAATTTTTCAAAAACAAAAAAATAAACAAAAAAGCAATAAGTAAAGAAAATATGATGAAAAGAATTGATAATTCATTTTAATCATTCTATAATAAAAGAAAGAATTTATTTAAGATTTCTTATTTAATAATGATAATAGCCAAAGGAAACTTGATAAGAAATAATAACTTTAATGAATTTGAAACTTGGATAGAGTAAATAGTTAGAAATGTATTCAATCCCAAAAAGGAAGTGCTTCTGAAATCCTTTATTAAAAGGTAATTAGAGACCAATTTGATTTGGAAATGTCAAAAACTTGGGGATTACCCCCTCCCAATGGGTAGTCTACAGAAACTCTTTCCAAACCCATTATCTGTCTAATTGGCCATATTATCTTTCTTATGGCCAATTGGGCCATATGGTGCTCTGTAGCCCCTGGGCCACACCTTGAAATCAGGGCCCTCTGGCCTGCCCCATTTCATTAAGGAGTTTAGGGCCATTTTATCCCCCTGAGCACTGTAATTATATGGTCCATAGTCTGTTTATTAGGGGCTGTGGACCATAGGCCCCTCCTGGCCCTTTTTGGTCTAAGTCTAATGAGGCCAAAGAGCCATGCTCCCATTTTGACCCCCAATTCCATAAAGGCCAAAATGACCCCCCTCAAAGTTCAAGCAGTGACCTCTGGAAGTTATCAGAGGCCACCAGGAACCAATCCTGGCCAACTTCCCTCAAGACCAGGGGTACCTTCCCCAATATGGGGACCGAATCCCTGCAGGAAAATTATCAAGGTCATATATTGTATTATATACCATTATTCACCATTTTCCCTCAGTAATCCAATGGTGAAAATCCCATGTCCCCATTCTGCCATGTGAAGAAAAGTAACGAGGCCACCAAACCAACTTTGAAGGAAGGTATTCTAGGAGATAATCCTAAAGCCCATGAAGGGTAAGGATAATACCATTCTAGGACATCAAAAATCTTGCTCATTGAAGTGGTTGGTAGTTTTGTTCACGCTGTATTCCCCAAGGGAATGCTGGTGAATAATTGTCCAAGAGGCAGTAATTCACATCAGCTGTCAAAGTGTCAAAACTCCAACACTCCCTGGACAACTCAATTGATCCATACAGGCTGTGCTCAGACACCTGTATGGCCCAATTCAATTCAAATACTGTGGCTGTCAAAGCACCCATTTCATTTCCCAATATGGCCAAGCTTTATTTGCCAAAACAGTCAATACAGCTGTTTTTCAATCCTCCAGGATCAATCTTCCAGCTTCTCACATATACTGGCCACTTTTTCATCACCTGGGAACTTTTTATCCAGTTAATTAATCTATTGGATTTATATTTATTATTATTTTATTTTCATTTTTTTGGGATAAAATACTGATATTTTTAAGTCAGTCATTTGCACCTCTTTCTTTTCCTGTCAGTGGATATTGGTCATCATATCCTTTACCAATTCCATTGTTCTTTTCTGAAAGGTTGAAGAAGTGAATTAAGGACCTACTTTGTTGGATCATTAGCCTTTGGCTTTCTTACTCTTATCTTCTGCATATCTTGTAATTTCACTTCTTCTTTATTGAAGAAATATATTCTTATTTTATTTCTTTGATTCTTTGGAGTCTTCCAGGTGAGCTCCTTGATTCCTGAGTGCCAGGCCATTCTTGTTTTTCCCAAGAATCCCTATAACATTAGATTAATTAAGTAATAATTAATCATTTAATTTTATTTTTAAATCATTCATTCATTCATTATAATTCTTTTATTATCTTAATAATTTTTCTTTCAAATATCTCAATTTTAAATCACTCTTTAGCTCTATAACATATATTTCATTTCATTAGTTTCTTTCGATATTTATCAAATTCTCTTTTCTTTAAAAAATGTTTTGGCTGACCATTTCTAGTCATTTTTATCCCATTAAATTTCAATTAATGTCACAGGTTAATTTTGATTTTGAATTGGTCTGAAAATTTATTCACAAATAGGCATCATTGATCAAGATTAATTTTGACTTTTTGTTCAAGAATTTTGATTCACAGGAAGATTTTTATTTGATTTAATTTTGACCTCAAAAAATTGATTGGCTTGAATATTCCATTGATTTTATTTGATTAATTTTCCTCAAGACTTATTTATGGAATTCCTCAAGATTTATTTATTGATTGATTGAACTCAAGAAAAATTATTGATTTTAATTTTACCTCAAGATACTCATTTTGATTAAGCTTCAAGAACTCCATATCTGATTTTCCTCAAGTTCTCATAGTTAAAATTTTGACCCTTTATTAATATTTTATTCTATTTTATTCTGAAAATCATGCATGTCCAACACTAACCTCATTCAAGCCAGACAATATCTCAAGCAAGAACTCAAGCAGTCCTCACTCCAAAACCAAGGATGCACCTTGATCGGACTTTAGCAGTTTCTCAACTGAGGACCCATTTGGAAAGAGGACCATGTATGGGAGGGGTAGAACCATCCAGAAAGGAAGGAAGATGGCTAATAAGATCAAGATATTTTCCAGGAGTTGTTTCCCCATTTCCTGGTATGTCAAAGACTGCTCTCAAAGGTCTTGGTGAAGATTATGAAGAGGAGTAGGAGGTGAATTTTGTGGAAGAAGAAGCGCCTGATGGTACTGAAGTTTTCCCTTCTCCTGTTAGGGGATCTGAAAGTAATGGAGGGCCAACTATAGCCAAGTCTAATAAGTATGAACCCTCTTTATTGGCCATCATGCAAAAAATGACTCAGATTATAGCCAATTTTTAAGAATATTCATCTTGTGAAGTTTCAAGACCACCAGCCTTAAAGGACCCATCTATGAAAACACCAGGCTGTTTTTTATGAGACTAAAATTTAAGAGTCAGAAGTTTTATCCAGTCCTGCCAGCTTATTTTACATAATAGTAAGGCAAATTCATCTTAATACAAGAATGAAGTTGTTTGTTCCACTTCATTTCTCATTCGCAGGGCTGAAAAATGGATTTCCCTTATCTTTCCAATATCACCAATCAAAACCCAGCTTAACTCCCAAATAATTTGGGATTATTTTAATATCAACTCTTTACTTTATTTGGAGACCCAAATGAAGTCAGAAAAGCTGAAGCAGAGTTGGATTCTATAAGAATAAAGGAGGGAGGGAATTCTTCCTTATAAATAGCTGATTTAAGAAGTTTGGTGTCAATAATTGGGGATTGGGGTGAAAGGGATTGGCCTCCCATCCTGCAATTATTAATTCTCTTCAAGAATTAATGGATGTAACACTGGAGCTTGATACCAGGTACCCACAAGAGGCAGAATGAGAAGAATCATTTTCAAGAAGAGAAAACCAAATCCTGAAAGTAAAGCTCTTCCCATCCTCAAAATTATTCAAGCTCAACTAATAAGAGCAATAATTTTATGGTTCAACAAAGGGACAAGCTCCATTTGTCCCTCTTGAATAGGGACCACAAGCTGTCGGATTCTGAAAAGGAAAGAAGATTGAAGGAGGGCTTGTGTGCCTATTGTGATGGGAAGCATAGTATTGATGCTTATGTCAAAAGGCCTTAAAACCAGCTTACCCAACCATCAGGCAGATTTGCCAGCCAGGGAAAAGTCTGAGAAAAGATCATGGTGTGTTCAATGGTCTTCAATGTTTTACACCCAGGGGAAAATGTGTATTCTGAATAATGATGTCAAGTATTCTCTTAAATTATATGCCTTTTCTTCTCTTTCTGATATTTTTTACAGTATTATCATTGATTCTGGTGCTACCAACTCATTTATTGCAAAGCAGTTTGCTCACAGGTATTCTTTGAACATGTCAGAACTCCCAGAGAATATCCTTATCATGATTTTGAACTTCTCAGAGTCTTCCTCTTTATTTGTGACTCACCATACTAGATATATGGTTTAGATTGCTTCTTTCCTGAGCTTTGAATGGAAATTTCTAGTCATTGATACTCCCAAGGTAGAATACCTCATATTTGGCTTTGACTTTATTAATCACTTTAATCCATGCATTGATTGGAGGAAAGGGATGATCACCTTTAATCTTGATCATAAGGACTCTGGTGATTCTTTTATTCCCTTCAGTAATGGCTTTAGCACTACTTGTGAAGCTCTGGTTGGTGATTCTACAACACCATCTATTCCAACTTTAGTCTGCATTCTTTCCATAAATTACCCTCAGTAATTACTATGCTCTATAGATGAATTCTTCAAAGAAATAAAAGATCTTGGAGAATATAATCCTATATATTCACTTTGCCTCATATATGGGAATGTAGACCTGCCTCCCTGGAGGAGTTGTGGTATGAAGAGGAAGAGCCAGAAGAGATTTAAGCCATGATTAAGGCTGTTTCATCTTCTTATCACCACTATTTGGATGTATTCTCCAAGTTGAAAGCAGGAAATATTCCTCCTCACCATGCCTGTGACCATCATATCAAATTGGAGGGGTCACTACCTACACCACCATGATAAAATTGGCTACACATGACAGCAGGCTTTGCATTCATAATTTGACATTGAATATAGACTGGAGGCAAGTTGAACATAGGAAAAAAATAAATTTAGAAATAGAACTTTTGGAAGAAATTTAAGCTACATATTCAAGCCACAAATTCTGTATTCAGTTTGATCAATATCAGTGTTTTGTCCAGGTTTTCAAATCTAAGAATTTGACAATACATTATGACCATACTTCTTTTTTATTTTACCTTTGTTTTAATGTCATGTGTTATCTTTTATCATTTAATTTACAAGGTTTTTGACCTTTGGGGTCTTTTTTATATAGTATTGAATATTTAATACAGCTTTGATATGAAATGACTGTCAATGTCACTTATGGGTACCCATAGAAGAGTAATATTGAGATTGGAATCCTTTGAGTTTGAATGAGCTTTCTCATCAATGATAAAATGGCTTAGGTAATTTTTGAAAATATACATTATTATACCATACCATTGAAATTCTTTCACTTATGGAATCTTTAGTTTGTGAGAAATCATATGCCTCATTTTTTCTCTATTTTAATTGTGAGTTTATGATTGAAATTGAGAAAAATATGTCAAGATTTGGGGGACAGTTTCATTTTAAGGAGAGGCTCACAAAACTCATTATTTATTGAAACAATATCACCCCTATTTCAGAAAATAAAATTATTTGAAGGAGGCTTTTACACTTGAAGCTAGATAATATAAATATTGATATTGAAAATTGGCTTTACTCTTACAGTTGGAGAATTTTTCATTAGAAAATTCCATGATGTAAGCCTAGAATTGATGTGATATTCATATAAGAAATTAAATTAATTATATCATTTTAAATAGAAACAACCATCAAAAAAATAAGATTCTTTAATTTTTGGGGAAACTAAATTTTTCTCTTTCTTGATACAAATTTAGCTCCACTTGGTATATTATTGTGGAGAAATTATTAATTCTTATTTAAATATATTAATCTAATGTAAAACTTGAACATGTGAAGAAACAAGATCATTAAAGCTCTTACTTCAAGTAAAGATGGGTAGGAGCTGCATCAAGATATAAAATAAATCCAAAATTATTCACAACTTTGTATTAAATTTCTGGAAAGGTAATCTTCATCTATCAATGGGGCTAGCCATTATTCTCAACAATTATCTGATTATTTTACAGCATTTTATGAAGATAGCTTTCTAGGGAATTGATTAATTTGATTTTCTTCCTGTATTCTATGGAAGTTTTCAATTTTAGCTTCATAATTCTTACTATTGAATGTAATTTTTAATTATTAGGATATATTGAAAGCTCTCAATGCACTTGGAAATTCAATATTTTATATTGACTTGATATTTTGATAACATCAATTATCCAAAAATATATTTTTGACTTTATCATTAAGAAAAAATAAGAAAATCAGATTATGAGAGCTATTTAGAATATAATTTTGCAATTTCTCTAAATTAAAATTTCCCTAAAGGTATAGGTAGGGGAACCCCTTACAGAATCTTATTAAGACTTTAATTTGAGATCAATTGCAAACTCAATATCCATCAAAAAGAATTAGAAAATGCATATCTATAAGTAAATCAAATAATTAATTAAGCTGCTTTGAAGCGATGGGAAGATGATAACCAGGAAAACTAGCTTGTATAAATAGGTTCTCTTAACAAATTTCTTTCTCATAAGCTATTTGTAATATTTTTGCCAGGTTTGAGAAGTTAGAATTAGTTTGATTAATCTATACAGCCTAAAGAAATGATAAGTTTTAAATGATAAGGGATTCATAAAGCTTAGTTTAACATGCTATATATGCAGACCTTTCAAGTGTTTTTCTAGAGATGTAAGAATATTTCTTGTTTTTCTTCTGTATTTATCTGTAATTGAAGCTTTAAAGTATTGATAAAAGGAAAATCTTGAATAGGGAAGCTACACAGGTGAGCTGGAAAATTTTGGGAACTAATCTTTAACTGGCACAAAAATCACTTCAGAGCCATTTCCAATGAAAATCAAAACATGGTTCAAATCATGTTTCAAGTATTGAATTTTCATTATCAAAGGGTTTCCAAGGGATTTAATGAGTTTATAAAACTTCTTATGGAAATTGTTTAACAGTTTCTTCTCAAAGACGTTTAAGACCACAGAGAGTTTTTTTCAAAAAAATTGCTCAATTATTAAAATAAATAATTAATCATGTGCTTTGATCCATTGATATATGATCAAAATTTGAAAATATTTTCTTTTTGAAATTGAAGAAACTTCTCTTGAAAATTTCAGAATCAAAAATTATCATGAATCAAAATATTGACAATATTTGAGCAATATTACATGCAAATAAAAATTTTAGATACTTTTTTGATAGAATCCTATTAAATATGGACAGATAGTACTTATAAATTCAGTGAATTTTTCTTTCTTTGTTAAAATAAAGAAAAAAATTCAAACCTTTAATTTGTTTTATCAGGATTATATTGAGTGAAGATATTCCTATTGGTATTTGTCAAATTTTGTTTTAACACAAATATACTGTAATTTGAAAGCTTGATGTGCAAACAGAAACAAAAAAATGCAAGACATATGCCAAAAGTCTTTTTTCAAAAAATATTTTGAATAAAATGATGGAGCTCACTCAAGAAAATAAGGGATATAATAACTCATTAAAAATGTGCTTCACTTCTTTGTATTATTGAAATCAGTATTTTGTTTTTATTTGTTAAAGGAGATAAGTAGCAAAAACTTTCTTCCTACTACTCAAGAACCTTGTTCTTGAATTTTTTTGTTACGTTATCATGGTTATATGTCATTTTTAGTAATTTCTTCCTTTTTGTTTTTGTATTTTTATTCAATTTTTCATAAATTTCTTTTTCATGTTATTAAGGGGCTCTAACTTTGTTTTATGTTTCTTTTTGTCAATTAAAATTACAGTAGTAGGCCTTGTAAGGACCGCTACTATAAATTCATTGACACATGTCAAATGTGTTACAGTACAGGACCTGTAACAGCCACTACTGTAAATTTGTTGACAAGTGTCAACAATTTTACAGTAGCAGCCATTACAGGGCCTGTATTGTAATATCCTCTCCAAATTTCAAATTTTCACCATTTTCAAGGCATGTACTATAAAAGCGCAGTAATTCTCTTCCAAAATAAGTAATAATACTCTAAAAAAATATTAAGCAATTTCCTCTTGAAAACAAAAAGAAAGTTTAGCAATAAAGACAAAAAATTGATGAAATTTATTGATGAGCCAAAGTGATCAGAAAATGAAGCAAATCAAAATATTTAATTGAGTACAGAAGTTTGAATTAATGAATAAGAAAAAAAAATCTTGTAAATAATCTCATTGAAAGCTCTTTGAAAGCACTCATCTGTTCCTTTTGAAGCTAAAAGAGTTTATCCATTTAAAATATCTACAATGAAGTTTATTCAGAGAAGGATTCAGTGGAGAACAGCTGATTCTGATATTTGGACTCCATTCTTTTAAGAATAAATAAGAAATAATATTTTTATCAAGTAATCATTATTAAAAAATCAAGAAAGTTAAAGGCTTCATTAATTTTTAAGACTGGATTTTACTTCTTTTTGCTTTCCAAATTATAGAATTGTCTAAATTGAGAATAGATTTTTGAACTCTATTTTATTTCATAAAGAAAATTCTTTTGAAAATTAAATCATAAATAGAAAGTATTTCCATATAATATACTATATATTTGATATATTCAATTCAAAAAGGAAAGAAAATAATATGAATTCTGGAATATTCTCTTGGCTTAGAATAACTTGTAATAATAACAAACATTGAAATCCTGTTTCTAAACTAATTCACAGCAAGGGTCTAAGCTTAGTCTAGGATGAATCCAAGATGATTTCCAAATGCAACACCTGCTGTCAGGCATAGCCATTTTTCTCATGGTGAGCTGGGGTAATATTCTCTTTGTCAAATAAAGAGTAAGAGACACTCAGGGCCTGAATTTCAGAGAATGTAGAGGAAGGTTTTATCTTTCCAAGATCCTCTTCAGCAGGAGAACCTTTCCACTGTGAAAAATAAGGATGGTGGCCTCCCTTTGTGTGTTTATTACTGCAAACTCAATTCTGTCACTAAGAAAAAAAATATCCTTTTTATCCTATGAGCCAGCTTCTTACCTTTTTAATGATTATTATTTCTTCTATAAGATTTATATTTGTGGTGCGTATAACCTGCTCACAATCAAGGAGGGTGATGAACATTTGACAGAATTTATGTATGGTTTGACTATGATACAATAGGTAAAACTGACTAATATTTCACTTATTGTGTTCTAAACATTCTAATGCTAATGAATAATAAAATTAAAAATAGCTATAATAATAAATAATTATTATAATTATGGCATAAAAATATTTATATGATTTAGAAAGAATAAAACAATATAATAAAATAAATGTATCAATATTTAATAATCAATATCCTCACGGAAATTTATTATTATTACAAGAAAGAAAAAAAATGCATGAATAATTGTTATTTAATAATAAAAAACAATTAAGAACAGTAATATTACTAATGTTAAAGCTATATATTAATTTAAATACTACTTATACTAATAATGAAATTATTAATAATAATAATAAAGAGAAATATTAAAATAGGAGAAGATAACCTACTTCTAACTGTAAGGTGTGGATATAAAACTTTGATTAAAAATCAAGTACTTTTCCTGTCCTCAAAATTTGTATAAGGTAAAAATAAATTAAAAATAGTAAGAAATATTATTTTGAAGAGAAAATACGCCAATTTTATTGTTTATAGCTTTATTAGTATAAAACAATAATGTTGTAAAGATTTATTGTTTTACCAACAATAAGAATTTATCCAAAAATACTCGACAAGAGATATTTAAGGATACAAAAGAAATTTCTTCAAGAGCAATTTCAATTGGAATTCATTGAGCAAAGAACTTCAGCCAATTAATTAAAGAACAAAGTCTTTAAAAAGAATATTAAAGAGAAGCCACGCCCAAAAGTGACCAGAGTGAATTTGGAAACAAAGTAACAAAGCTTACAATGATGAAAGATGCTTTAATTCACTTTTGGGGTGGTTCAGGGGGAAAAATGATTATAAGAGTTACAAAAAATGATTATACTGATTTTTTCACGTGGTTAAAAGGTTTAAAATGATTGGAGAAAGGTGGTTGGAATCTTTTATTGATTGTTTCAACAATGTTTGAACTAATTATAAAAGGAAAAGATTCTAACATGAAGAGAAAAGTGGGGCAAAGAAGATGTTCTTTTATAGCCATCAATTTTCTTACTCCAAAAGTAAAATTTACTCTTGTAAGTCGTGAAAAACAGTCTGACAACAGAAAAGCCAATTCTGGCATCATTGAAATCTGGTTTAGACTAAAAAAGGGCTGGTTTAAGCCATTGCTATAGCAATACCTGGTCTAAAGCCTTCAAGACACGTCAGAATGTGTTTAAGAGACGTAGAAATAAGTTAAAACTTTTTTTAATATGATTTTTTTATCTTAAGGGTAGTTTTACCCTCTTGGCAACAGCTAAAACTACCCCAGTTGGTATCAAAACCTCATCATCAGTTGAGTTCACAGACCCTGTAACTCAATTCCAGGCCAAAAGTGATGAGCTTTTGCATGAATTTTGACACCACATGCCTGTCAGGAAGGATTTTGGGGGTCTAGCTCCCCCTTAGAGCTGGAGTTCCTTTCCCCCCCCAAATTTAATCTTTCCAATTTATTTTTTCCTTTAATTCCTCATCATGTATTATACTTATAATTTACATATGTAATTCAATTGAGTTGTACAGTTAAATACAGTAATAATTGATACCTCATATGTAAATCAAAGTTCACTTATGTAATACACGCACACATTTTGACATTTCAATTGAATTCAATTGAAAATACTTTAATTCCTCATAGCTTCTAAAATATACACAACACCTCAATTTTAACACAAATTTTGGTGATTAACACTACATGTGATGTGAATTAAACTAAGTTTTTAGGATTTTAAATTTTCATACAGAAAATACTAAAAACTTAATTTAAGCTTATTTAGAGTTGAGTTACAAAATTTTCACTCAGAGGTGACCCCACCTGATTTTTTATGAGGAATCCAATGGTGAAATAATTTTTATATGTTTATTTATTGGATAAAAAGTTATAATAGTTTTTATTTAACTTTTTTCCAAATTTGTTTATTTTTTACAATTTTGTTAAAAATTCATTTTTACCTAATTTTTTCAAGTATAAGTGTAATTTTACAATTTCAAAATTTAATGTAATTTTATGTTTAAATTGTAATTAAATTTTTAATTGTGAATATGATTTTATATTTATATTTTTATTTTCATTTTAATAATATACATAAATTTATTTTATTTATATTTATATGTTAATTTTGTATTTGTGGTCTTTTGGGTATATGAAATTACCTCTAAGGCTCACATTCCCTCCCCCTAAAAAGAGGAATATTACTTTGTAATATTGTTATTTCTAGGGTGCCTGAACCTTCTGAGAGGTTTAGTAGCTTCAGGTAGGTCTTTTTCTGGCAACCATTCATCTTCACAAGTTGGGTCACTGTACCTAACAAGGTATTCCCTAACCTTGTTGGTTCTCAACTTTCTTTCTTTAAGAACTTTGGTAATTTTCTTACTGCCAGATGGCTCAACAGGAGGTATAGCTTGGGGAACTTTATTTGTCAAGGGGAATTTTTCAGCATCACTAGATTTATATGGCTTTATCAAGCTCACTGGAAATGTGGGATGATTTTTGCTAAGTTCTTCAGATAACTCTACTTCAACAGCATTTTCTCCATGGAGGCCCTTAATAACAAAAGGTCCTGCAAAGGAGTCTTTCAACTTTTTACATCCTTTGATGTTATTGAAGCTAGTGGTGGATACAAGAACTAGGTCCCCCACTTTGAAATCTGGAGTTTCATGTGATTTATCCCATTTGTCTTTAGCATATGCAAAGGAGTCTTCCATGCATCTTACTGCATGTTTCCTAGCTTTGTCTAGCATTCCATTGAAGCTAGCAGCTGTGGGATGTATTTCAATAAAATCTTTCTCAAGGAATCTTGGGGTAATTTGGGGTTCCATCCTTTTTCTAGGATAGCAAGAGTTTGATTGGTACTGGCATGGATTGATGTTTTATATGCTAATTCCAGTGCTGGCAGCAGAGTACACCAATCATGGGTAAATCCATCACAATCTTAGAATTCAAGGCCATATGCACAAAATCTTCTTACCATGTCCTCTAAGGTTTGGATCATCCTTTCAGCCAGTCCATCAGTTTGTGGGTGGTAGGCTGTAGAGAAAGACAGCTTAGTGCCAAATAGTTGGTGAAGATTTGTCCATAGTGCTGAAGTGAATTTGGGATCCCTATCACTAATGATATTTGTAAATATCCCAGTCCATGACACTACTCTATTCAATATCAGAAGAGCTGTATCCATGGCTGTATCATCCTTGTGAAATGGTAAAAAGTTTGGAGTTTTACTGAATCTGTCCACAATTACTAGGCAAGCATTATAACTTCTGTCACCTCCTGGTGGTAGTCCAGTTACCCAATCCATATGGAAAATCTCCCAAGGTCTGCTTGGTTCTTGGATTTTTATCATATTTCCAAGTCTCTTGCCAGTGGATTTATTTGCCTTTTGGCATCTGTCACAGGTTTTGCAATACTCTGCAACATCTTTCTGACACATTGGCCACAATATGCAGGTCTTTACTTTCTCTCTTGTTCTGTCTTCAGACAGATGTCATGAAAAGGGGCTATCATGGCATTCTTTTAGTACAAGATTGATTAAAGACCTGTCCAAAACTGTCATGACACATGTGTGCTTGGTCCTGTGGTAAATCATATCATCCAGTAGGTGAAATATTCCTTCATCATACGATTTTTTCCATTCTTCATCCAAGGCATGTATTAGAGAGTTGTCTTTACAGTCTTTGTTAAGTAATTGGCATAAGATGCTATGATTCTTCTCTTGAGTGTAACTACTCCTGACTTCTTCAAAGAAGGTGGTGTTCAAGTCTGTAACACTTATTCCTTCTATTGGGATCTGTGGTAAAGCTTCTTCTGGCACATAAGCAGTATTATCAATATTATTTGGTAATGGCCATCTTCTTAGTCCATCTGCATTCTTATGAATATTCCCATCCTTATGGACAATAGTCATATTGCCCCTGTATTCCTGTATGGCTATTTGCCATATGAGCATATACCTGTTGGGTGTTTTCATGTTCAAAAGTGATTTGACAGCTGTACAATCTGTTATCACCTCAAAAACACATCCCTCTAAGAAGTAGTTCAGTTTCTCCAAGGTCCAGACAAGGCATAGAAATTCCATTTGACTTTCCCCATATCTGGCTTCAGTTGGTTTGATTTGCCTGGATATGAAACATACGGGTCCTTCTACAGGTTTATCATTTATGATCTGAACTTGGTGAAGTGCAGCACCCAGTCCATCCCCTGATGCATCAATATATAATTTGAAAGGCAATTTAAAGTCTGGAATCAGTAAGAGTGGAGCAGTGGTCAAGGCTTTTCTGAGAGACTCAAAAGCTCTGACTCTGTCAACAGTCATCTCAAATACTGTGTCTTTGTCACACAATTTATAAAGTGGTCTTGCTATGGATGCAAAATCTTTAATGTGTTTCCTGTAATATCCTGCAAAACCTAAGAATGACTGAATTTCCTTCTTGTTCTGAGGCATGGGTTTTAGCAATACTGCTGCGACTTTGTTTTTGTCAATTCCAAGGGACAAACCAAAAACAACATGTCCTAGTGCTTTAAGTTCTTTAAATCCAAAATGACATTTCTTCAAGGAGATTTTCATGTTTACTGATTGAATTTTTGTCAAAACTCTGGACAATCTGTACATGTTCTCCTCCCAAGTTTTGGAACCGACAATAATCTCATCAATGTAAATGATCAACCATCCCTCTGAGAGTTCTTCAGGGAATATTTCATTCATCATTCTTTGGAAGTGTGAAGGTGCATTTTTGATACCAAAAGGCATCCTCAAGTATTCATACACTCCACAATGAACAATAATTCTCAAGTATTTTCTTGCTCTTGGTGTCACCACATTTTGATGGAATCCCTTAAGGGCATCCATAGTGATTATATACACTGCTTGAGATATTTGAGTAAGGGCAATTTGGATTTTTGGTATTGGGTATCTGGCTGGGACAGTGTAAGTGTTCAGAGCTCTAAAGTCCCCAACCATTCTAGATTTTCCATTGTACCATGCTACTATGACTGGTGTAGGTATTTCTACTTCTTCATTGTGGCCTACTTTTCTTATTACACCAAGGTCCAGAAGTTCTTTGATATGAATTTCTAGAGCTTCTCTTGATTTTAGACTTGCTGGATATGCAGGTCTTCTTAAGAGTGGTGGATAAGGTCTCTCAATGTTAAGAATGATGTCAACTTCATGACTAATAATTGCTCCTAAAGGCTCTTTGAAAGTTCATTTTCTTCTTTATCAGTCAGATGAAGGCTTATTTCAGCCTCATTTAACTGTTCAGACTTGAATTTCTCTAACTCTAAGCTGACTGGTGATAATTTATTCACTTTAATTTGTCTTTTAGATGGTAAAAAGGCAAGCTTTTGGCACTTATTGTCTCCAATAGTAAAGTATCTGTCTTTGTTGTTATGCAAATCTATCCCATACATGATTAAATAGTCATTTCCCAATATAAAATGGGTACTAGAGCAACTTTCCATAACAACAAATTCAACTGTGATTCTTGAATTCCCATTTATGTGTGGGAATATGACATTGGTCTCAAAAATTCCTAATGCTTTCATTGGATTACTTGCACTATTGAATTTTATACCATCAATTGGTAAAAATTGGTCTTCAAAATTTGGTACACAAGTCCTAAGAAAAGATTTTCCAACACAAGAGCACAAGGCTCCTGGGTAAAGCAAAGTTTTGGTGGGCTTGTTGTCAATCACCACTTCTGTTATACAGGAGTTACCAGCTGTATAAACTTTCCCCCTGCTTGGTTTTGTTTTCATAAGTTGTGCATCTTGAACCTTTGATAAATCAAGTTGACCATTGATCAATTGTGGCAAGTGGGAATAAGATTCCATGATTTCAAAAGTGGCATTGATATTTTCTATATCTTTTGAAGATTCAGAAAATATTGATGACTTATCATCTGAATGGTCTTCAATTATGTCATCTTTTTCAACATCAGGTTCCTTTTCAATATCAATTTCATTGATTTTCCCCTTCTTTGGACATGTGTTGGCCAAGCGGGTGGTGCTTTGGAAAATATGGAAATTTCTGACTGTATCTGCAGATTTATACTTGATATTATTAGAGTTTCCTTTGGGGTTTTTTATCCACACAATCTTTCCAAGGTGTATTAAACCTTGTTTTGAGATTCACCCTACTAGAACCAATTTTGGTTCTGGTGGTTACTTCTTCTAATATATTGATAATATCCTCTGCTGAATATTGTTCAGTAGTCCTGCTTTTAATAGAATTCTCTAAGTCACCTCCACATTGTCTCAGAATTTTTCTATGGATCATAAATTCTGACATGTCAGGATATAATGCTGTTAATCTGTCTTTTTGTTGGCAAAACCATGGTAAAGCTTTGTCTTTATCAGCATTAAATTTGGCAGATTCAAAGGCTGTTTAAGCTTTAAACCTCCAAGCATCATTTGCCCATTTGTTAATGATTTGGGTTTTCCACCAAGTCCAACTCTGGTGTTCATGTGCTTGTCTTATTTTGATGTACCATCTGTGAGCTGATTTGGTAGACAAAGTGTTAAATCTGGCTGTTACCAATCTGTCTGGTAATTCAAAATCCTCTTTGATCGTGTCAATACCTCGAATGAATTCCATATGGTCATACTCTCCTTCACCACTGAAGTGAGGCCATTCTTTAAGTTTTGGAACTTCTTTCAAAAGTTCTTGGCCCATTGATGGTTCCATGTTATGAAAAGAAGTAGAAAATTCATCTTTTAACTGTGAATTTTCAATATACAATACTTGTGAATTAGGAATTCTTGCTCCCTCATTTTGTTTCAGAGGTGTAGACATTCTTGGCAAGGTGTTTAGCAGTTGTTCAATATCATTCATTTTACTGTTGTTACACCTTTGCGAATTTTTTAATTCATGTTGTAAGCTTTGTATGGAGTCTATGACATTCTTTTTATGATCATCCTCTTTATACATAAGTTCATTCCATAATTCTGTTTGTTTAGTATTATCAGATATAACTTCATTTAACTTTATTGTTAATTTTGATATTTCCTCTCTTGAGGTATCAAAATGCTCTTTCAAGGCAACTGTATTTGTCTTTACTTCTGCAAATGATTTTGAAATATCACCAAGAGCTTTTTTATCATATTCTTTGATTGTCTTTATGGCTTGTTTTATTCTTGTTTCAATTATGTCATCAATATTGAATTTAGAATATTTGTCTGTTAATTCTTTAATAATGGCAGATTGTTCATTTATCATAATGCCAAAAGAATTATCATTATTGGAAGTTTTTTCTTTTTCTTAAAATTCTTTCAAAGCATTTAAGTGTATCATTTATTTGACTCAGACTCAAGTTATTTGTTTTACAATTGTCACAAATTGATGTATTTGTATCAGAAAGATGACTTTTTGCGTCAGAAATAGCTTTATACAACTCTGGAATACAATCAAAAGTATCAGAAATCATTTTTGATATTTTAATCTTGCTTCCTCCTTCTTTTTTAATTCCATCATGGCTCTGGCCATCTGAAATACATTTTCCATGGAATCCTGTTGAATCTTTGGGATTCTGTGGCCCTGGCTGTAAGGGTTTGGGGCTGGTGCCTTCCCTTTAACCTTGTTTGGAGTTTGTGGCTTCTTTTTAACGTTGAAATTGCTGCTGCTGGCCACTGGAGCTGTTTTTGGCACTGGTTTGGGTGGTGGAGGGTTGTTTTTCCTCCATTCTAGTGTCAAAAGCATCATGTTTTTCTTCTCCATCAATGGATGCCATCCATTGAGCAATTTGCAAGTATTGGGATGGCCCAGGAGCTTTATCACAGTCAGGTAAGAATTCATGCAATTCTTCCACAGGTCTGCAAGGATCTGGTACTCCTTGAACTGAAGTGCATTGTTGTATGCACTTTGGCCGGCTTTGTATATGTCCACAGAGGCTTGTTGTGGCGGTGTCAGCTCTTTTTGAAGGTAAAATGGTATTATCAGCTTCAGAATGACCCATGCTAGTTGTTTGGAAGTCATCAACTGACTCTTTTCCTTCTGTACCTGATTGGCCTCTGCCATAATCACGTCTATTACCTTTCTGGGAGCTTCTTGAGGGGTTATAGCTGGCTCCTGACCTGGTTGAAGGCATAATTATGGTTAAAAAGGCTTAAAATAGTAGTTTTACGTCAAAAAACTTACTATTGGCCAAATATTTGGCTTTCTGAAGAGTATTAATTATTTCCAAGCTGACTAATTCAGAAGAAATTGGCTCTGGTTGAATATTCTGAGTCCCAATAATAGTACTATTATGATCAGAATTAACAGTACTGGCAGGAATAATGCTGGTTACTGTTGAGGCTGTTTCAATGTTTTCTTGTCTTACCATGTTGTCAGACACTAAAATTAATAAAAAAACCAATTAATTAAGTAAAAAAAGATATTTCAAAAAAGAAATTAAGATATAAGCCTCACTTATAATATTGAAAAAAATTATTTTTTTTTATTGATTTTTTGAATTAGAAGAATTTTTTTATATGTTTTTAAATTTTTCAATAGAAGAAAAAGGATTTAAAAAGAGTAAAAACATATGTCACAGGTAAAATATCACGGCTGGGCCCCCAAATGTAAGGTGTGGATATGAAACTTTGATTAAAAACCAAGTACTTTTCCTGTCCTCAAAATTTGTATAAGGTAAAAATCAATTAAAAATAGTAAAAAATATTATCTTTAAGAGAAAACAAGCCAAATTTACTGTTTATAACTTTATTAGTATAAAACAATAATATTATAAAGATTCATTGTTTTACCAACAATAAAAATTTATTCAAAAATACTCTACAAGAGATATTCAAGGCTACAAAAGAAATTTCTTCAAGAGCAATTTCAATTGGAATTAATTGAGCAAAGAGCTGCAAGCAATTAATTAAAGAACAAAGTCTTTAGAAAGAATATTAAAGAGAAAACATGCCCAAAAGTGGCCAGAGTGAATTTGGAATCAAAGTGACACAGTTTACAGTGATGAAAGATGCTTTAATTCACTTTTGGGGTGGTTCAGGGGGAAAAATGATTATAAGAGTTACAAACAATGATTAAAATGATCTTTTCACATGTTTAAAAGGTTTCAAATTATTTAAGAAGGGTGGTTGGAATCTTTTATTGACTGGTTTAACAATGTTTAAACTAATTATAAAAGGAAAAGATTCTAACATGAAGAGAAAAGTGGGGAAAAGAAGACATTCTTTTATAGCCATCAATTTTCTTACTCAAAAAGTAAAATATACTATTTTCAGTAGTGAAAAACAGTCTGAAAACAGAAAAGCCAATTATGGCATCATTGAAATCTGGTTTAGACCAAAAAAGGGCTGGTTTAAGCCATTTTTAGCCATTTTAGACCCTTAAATCAGCCATTACTATAGAAATACCTGGTCTAGAGCCTTCAAAACACTTCATAATGTGTGTAAGAGACGTAGAAACCAGTTAAAGCTGTTTTTACTATGATTGTTTTATCTTAAGGGTAGTTTTACCCTCTTGGCAACAGCTAAAACTACCCCAGTTGGTATCAAAACCTCATCATCAATTGAGTTCACAGACCCTGTAACTCAATTCCAGGCCAAAAGTGATGAACTTTTGCGTGAATTTTGACACAAAATGCCTGTCAGGAAGGATTTTGGGGGTCTAGCTCCCCCTTAGAGCTGGAGTTCCTTTTTCCCCCCAAATTTAATCTTTCCAATTTATTTTTTCCTTTAATTCCTCATCATGTATTATACTGATAATTTACATATGTAATTCAATTGAGTTGTACAGTTCAATACAGTAATAATTGATACCTCATATGTAAATCAAAGTTCACTTATGCAATACACGCACACATTTTGACATTTCAATTGAATTCAATTGAAAATACTTTAATTCCTCATAGCTTCTAAAATATACACAACACCTCAATTTTAACACAAATTTTGGTGATTAACACTACATGTGATGTGAATTAAACTAAGTTTTTAGGATTTTAAATTTTCATACAGAAAATACTAAAAACTTAATTTAAGCTTATTTAGAGTTGAGTTACAAAATTTTCACTCAGAGGTGACCCCACCTGATTTTGTATGAGGAATCCAATGGTGAAATAATTTTTATATGTTTATTTATTGGGTAAAAAGTTATAATAATTTTTATTTGAATTTTTTCAAAATTTGTTTATTTTTTTACAATTTTGTTAAAAATTCATTTTTACTTAATTTTTTCAAGTATAAGTGTAATTTTACAATTTCAAAATTCAATGTAATTTTATTTTTAAATTTTAATTAAATTTTTAATTGTGAATATAATTTTATATTTATATTTTGATTTTCATTTTAATAATATAAATAAACTTATTTCATTTATATTTATATGTTAATTTTGTATTTGTGGTCTTTTGGGTATATGAAATTACCTCTAAGGCTCACACTAACACTTAATATAATAGTTATTTTTTTATGCCTATTAATGTAAATACAACTTATTTGAATTTTATTTACAATGAAAAATAGAGAGAATTACAAATTTTGATAATTTTACATGTATTTAGAGATTTTGAAGAGAATTTAACAAAAATAATAAAATATTGGATTAATAATGTCAAAAATAGTTATTACTACAAGATGGATCTTTGGTGTGAGCCTTGAGGTATATTTTGCATACCTAAATAGGACAAAATTAATACCAAAATAAATTCTGAACTATGCATAACCCATAAGTCATTCATATATCCAAAATTTATCATTTTTTTTAAAAAAACAAATAGCTTTTTTTGAGTAAGTAAATCCATGGGCTTAAGGCCAGATTTGGATTCTACAAAAAAGGTAGCCTAGGGTAGCTCCATAGAGTTAATCAGCTTAAATTAACTGTATGAGATGGTAATATAGAAATTACTTCAATACAACATCATCAATACCACATAAACAAACTGTGGATTTTTTTTTTTTCAATTTCACACCAAAATAAGGGGAATGTGAGGAGTCCCATGTTACATGTACACTAATATTAGTGTTATTCAGGTTTTTGGAACTTAAAAATAAATTATTCTTACATACAGTTTTGGTACACCCACAGAGGATATCAGCCTCAAAGCCTGAATTAATATTTTTGATGTGAAAATAGCTAAGGGGGACAAAAGACATCAAGGAGAGCCAGGGTACCCAGCTTCTGAAGCCTCTGAGGCAAGGATAGCTTTAAAGCTTGAATCCATGGCTTATAATGGCTCAATTAGTATAACAAAACCTTTTGGTAACTTGATTACCAAGCTAAACTCTTATGAAATAATAAGAAAATTGTAAATAAGCTGCTATTTTGATGTGACAAAGAGGTAAAGAGCAACTCTGGATCCTGTATCCATGTCAATTCTTAATTATTTTCCATGTTTAAACCTTTAAAGAGTAATCAAATCCCTTTTTGGACTAGTATCCATTCATTTACCTCTTGGCAACCAGCTATACTTTGGTATTTGCAGTTCTACATAGAAATAACATAAAAACTTTGAGAATTCATTAAAAATCCAATTCTTAATGAATCTTTCTTAAGCTTTCAGGAAAAATAGATAATATAATTAAAATTCAAAGTCCTACTTACAGTCAATTTATGATGATTCCACATGAAAAACTGAATATTCAAAATTCATGGAGAAGACAACCTGTGATGAAATTTTAAATAAAATTGATAAAATTGAGAAATTAATTTTTATTTTGAAATTAAAGAATATTTACAGCTTTTACTCCTTTTATCCTTAACCATAAATGGGTTTGTAGTCATGCAAAAGCCTTAATTAAGTAATTATGATAATCTTACATGACAAAAGATGATTCAATAAATAATCAAAAAAGGAAAATTGTTTTCTCACTCACCAGTTTTTTCAGTTCACTCCATGGAACACCTCTGTGAGCTGTTGTTGACTCAAAAGAGGCCTCATCTTGCTTTTTTCCCAAATCATCTTATTATCCAATTTTATCTTTAGTACCAACAAGTGAGTATCAGTTAATCCTTTTATTAAGTGTTTTAATTATTTCAAAATCAATCAGAAATTCTTGAAGTAATAGAAATATAGTATTTACAATATTATTTAACTATAATATTTTTGTATTACTGTTATCATACCATTTTGATCCTTCAAATCAACAATTAATCAGTTAAAATCACTCTACTAGTTATTTACAGGGTATTATTGGAGTATTAGTGAGTGTTTTTTTTAATTCTTAAAATTTTTCTCTAGTATAGGTTTTCTTCCAGAATTATCATTATGATTATTCTTGCAAAAGATGATTATATATTGAAGTTATTTTATTATTTTGATATAGAAGATTTATTATTAAATACTTCTTGTAATGAATTCTTCTAGACAATTACTGCCTACTTTTATAATTAAAAGGAGTGTATAGCAAGTAAAAGAAATAGTTAATTAACCAATTATTTAATTGTGGTTATAATACATTTATTTATGTTATTTGATTAGAAAAGTAATATTAGCAACAGTTTTATAGAAACATCTTACACTTGGGGGCCTAGGCATGTTTTTTGAACCTTTTACCCTCAATTAAATATTTTGAAGCTCCAAAATATATTAATTTTAATAATTTTTTCCCTTCTTTTCAAAGTCAAAATATCATTATTTTTGAAATCGTCTAATAATGGTTTTTCATTGGGGAATTTGGATTAATTTTATATTGCTTTACACATGGCTTTTCACATCCAAAATTCCTCTTTCAGTTATTCTGAAGTAAATTTTGATTCAAAATCTTATTTTTTTTAAATATATAAAAGAAATAATAAATTTATAAAAAATCTTAGAAAAATAAAAAATAATTTTACTTTATTGAATTTTTTCTAGTGTCTTTAATCAAGTACACTGCAGCTGGTAATAAGATCAGTAAGAAATAAATTACCAGTCCAGAATATCCAGAAGAAGAATCTGAAGAAATTATTGAAGTGCAAATTTCTAAAAGAGGAACTTTATTTAAAGAAGAAATATCAAAACAACCACCAAAAGGTGTGTGTTCTATGTATTTATTCTTTATTTTATCTTGAATTGACATGAAAATGGTGCATACCAGAAATGGAAGCAACTATTCAGTTTAATAAGATGGATATAGACAAGGAAGAGACAAGGCCAGGACCAGATGTGGCAGGCCTTCCTCAAGAAAGGCACATTTGGAGGATTACAGAGTTTTTCCCATTCCCAAAGTTCTGTATTAACAACCTGTGACATTAACTCTGAGCCTGAACTGATTGAAAATAATGTTTTATGGGTTGAAACACTTGCAAGTGGCAGCCATAGAAATATATCAGTCCCAGTAAAAAAATTGGTACAGAGAAGCCAAGGAAGAGGAGTGGGAAATTTGTCCAAGCTTTTGAAAGGGGGCCATGAACTCCTACTAACACATCAAGAGCTTTCTGGGTCAGGAGAAGAACATAGAGCTCTTAGGAGGATAAAGTCCCTTGTCTTTCAAGGACAAGGTCAAAAAGATAAAGAATTGGTTGAAGAACCAAAGTCTTTTATGCATAGAGCAGAAGAATAAGTTGGAAATGACCCCAGCTTTGGAGAAAGAAGGACCAGTAGTATCAAAAGAATCCAAAGCAGCTATAGAACATCCCAAGGGACCTCAGAAGGAACAGAGAGGTTCCAGAAACAATCAAGGAAACGACAATTGGCACAGACCTTACCCACAAGGGTACAGGATTCCAAAATTGGAACCTTCAGCCATGGACAGTGTGTTCAATATGGCCAGAGCTCTTATAGAGTTTGCATCCAAGGAGCAGGAAAGCATGAACAGGAATTTCCCACAAAAATAATAAATGAAATCAGATATAATCAGTCTATTATGGATGTAAAATTTAATAAAATTGAAACAGAATTAAATAAGCTAACATACAATATCAATAAAAGAACTTTCTCTGAATGGTGCAAAGTAACAAATTCCAGACTTGAGTCAATTTCCAACACATGTGACAGAATTGGGAGTAAATCTCAAGTACAGAATGATGAATTGTAGGATCTTTCTATTAGTCACATTAATGAACAACTTAAAATTCTGAAAAATTATGTCTTAGAAATAGTTGATAATACCAATTGTTTTTGGCACACATCTTGCAAGAAGTGACAGTGAAAGGCAGAAGTTAAAGAAAGATATAATTGCAAATTTGGATAAAATTTATAATAATTATGAACCAAATTGACATATTCCCAGACATTTCACACCTTTGACTGAAGAAAAACTTTCTGTGAAAGAGAGTTTAACCCCTTTTTTAGGAGAAAATGTAATCTCTGCAAGAGATATTCTTAGAATAGAAGAATGGCCAACATTATCTGGTGAATGTGAATATAACAATATTGAGTTCATTAGAAAAAATGATATGTTGCAAGAAGATTTTCATATACCTAATGAAATGATAGTGGGAAAATTACACTCCTTGTTTACCAGAACTGCAAAGAAATGGTATTACAAGATGAGATAAGAACATGGTAAACATACTTGGCTTTGGTGGAAATCTGAAATAATCACCAAGTGGGCCAAAAATTCTTGCAGATTCAAAATGGAAAATCCTTTTGAAAATACCATTTCTAACTCAGAAAAAGATAAACCTCTTACTTGGTTCTTCAAACAGAAAGACAGATTATCTGCTTTATGCCGAGATATTTCTGACTCAATGATTGATATGAGAATATTAAAGAAATGAGGAGGAGAACTAGAATAGGCTATCAAGTGCAGATGTGTAGAACCCTGTTGAACAGAGGACTATATAAATGAAATGAATAATATCATTACTACAAAAAGGATTGGTAAAAACTGGACTAAAAACCCTATGGAGTCCAAAATAGTTCCAAAGGCTTCTAGAGAGGATAAAAGAGCTGAAAGACCTGTCTTAAAGTGTCATAAATGTGGAAGCAACTCACATTTAGCCAACACTTGTATGAAAAAGACTAAATTCAATGGAGTTCAAGTCATTGGAGAGGCTCAGTGTTCTGAAGAGAAAGAAGGATCTGACCAAGATTATGAAATCCCTGAGGACACACCAGCAGAGGAATATCCTATTGAAAACATAACAGATTTTGAATAATGGGAATGTGAGAAATACCATGATACATATACACTAAGAATAGTGTTATGCATGTTTGTGACACTTAATATCATGGTATTCTTACATACACTTTTGATACACCCATAGTGGATATCAGTCTTCAAGCCTGAATTTCTATTTTTGATGTGAAAATAGTCAAGGGGGACAAAAGGCATCAAAGAGAGCCTGGGTACCCAACTTCTGAGGCCTCTGAGGCATTGAAAGCTCTAAAAGCTTGGATCCATGGCTGATCTCTGCCAAATTAGTATACTAAGACCTTTTCAGAACTTGGTTACCAAGTTAAAATCTCATTAAATCATAAGAAAATAGCAAATAAGCTGCTATTTTGACATGCCAAGGAGGTAAAGAGCAACTTAGACTCCTGTAACCATGTCAATTATTAATGATTTTCCATGGATAAATCCCTAAAGAGTAATTAAAACTCTTTTTGGACTAGTATCCATTGATTTACCTCATAGAAACCATCAATATGGTATCATTTACTATTCTATGTAGAAATGAGGTAAAAACTTCAAAAATTCACTTAAAATACAATTCTTAATTAATCTTTCTGAAACTTTCAGGACCAATTTATAGAGGTATAATTCATACAAAAGCCAAAAGGAATTATACTTTCATAAGTAAAATTACAAGTTTTACTTACTGTCCATTTTTGATAATTCCATGTGAAACACTGAATCTTCAAAAATTCACAATAAATACAACCTGTGATTAAATTTCCAATAACATTGAAAGCTTTTAGAAATTCATGTTTATTTTGAAATAAAAGACAATTTACAGTTGTTACTCCTTTTATTATTAACCATATTTGGGTTGGTAGTCATGTAAAAGCATCAATTAAGTAATTATGATAATCTTACATGACAACAGATGATGCAATCATTAATGCAAAAAGGATTTATGTTTTCTCACTAACTTGTCTTTAAGCTTTCCCCATGGAACGCCTCTGTGATCTGTCTAAGACTTAAAAAAGGCCTCCTCTTGCTGTTTTTTCCAAAACATCACATTATTCTATTATACCTTTATTACCAACAAGTAAGTATTAGTTCAAACTATTTCTTAAGTGTTTTATTCTTTCAGCATCAATCAGAAAGATTTGAAATAATATAAATAAGCTATATATTGTTGTAATACTGTTATATATCCATTTTTGATCCTTTAAATCCACAATTATCCATCAAACTTTTCTCCTTTTATCTTTAATAAGTTCTTTTGAGTATTAGTGAGTGTTTTATCCTAAATTCTTAAAGTTTTTTTCTCTAGTAATTTTTTTCTTCCAGAATTATATTTATAATTATTCTTACATAAGATAATGATATTTTCAAAAAATTACATTATTGCAAAATAGAAGTTTTATTATTAAATACTTCTTGTAATTGATTATAGTAGACAATTACTGGTTACTGTTATAATCACTAGTAGTGTATAACAAGTAAGAGAAACACTTAATTAATTGATTATTTATTTGTTGTTATAATAATTCTTATTATTATATTTCATAAGAACAGTCATAGTACTGTTGATTAATAGTAATATTATCAACAGTTTCATAGACAAATCTTACATCTGGGGGTATGGCTTTTTTTTGAACCTTGTACCCTGAATTAATATATTTATTTGATTATTTTTTCTTTCAATTTAAAGTTAAGATTATATTTATTTTTTAAATTGTCGTAAAATCTTTTCATTGAGGAATTTGGTTTAATTTTATACTGTTTTTACACATTGCTTTTTCACATCCAAAAACTTATAAAATTATTCTTTGAGTTACTCTGAATTAATTTTGATTCAAAATCTTTAATTCAATTTTTTTTTCTTTAAAAAGAATAATTTTTAATATTAAAAAATAAAAACTTATAAAAAATCTTAAAAATATTTCAAAAGTATAAAAAATAATTTTTGTTTTATCAATTTTTATGTAGTTTCTTTAATCAAATACTGTGCAGCTGGTAACAGACTCAGTGAAAGATACATTACAAGTACAGAATATTCAGAAGCAGAATCTGAAGACAGTATTGAAGTGCAAATTACTAAAAGATGCACTTTATTTAAAACAGAACAAGCCAAACAACCACCAGAAGGTGTGTTTTTTCTGTTTTCAATTCCTATTTTCCCTTGAATTGACATGAAAAATGGTGCATACCAGAAATAGAAGCAGCTATTCAGTCCGACCAGATGGACCTGGACAAGGAAGGGGCAAGATCATAACAAGGTCTGCCAAGTCTTCCTCAAGAAAGACACATCTGGAGGATACCAGAGCTGCCCCCAATTCCCCAAGGTCTGTACCAACAAACTTTGATGTGAACTCTGAGCCTGAACTAATTGGAGGTAATGTTTTAAGGGCTGAACCACTTTAAATTAGCAGCCATAAAAATATATCAGTCCCAATACAAAAATTGGATCAGAGCAGCAAAAGAAGAGGAGTGGGAAATATGCCCAAGCCTTTGGCAGGGGGCCATGAAATTCTACTTACACATCTAGAGCTTTCTGGGTCAGGAGAGACCATAGAACTCTTGGGAGGATGGAGCCCATTGTCTTGCAAAGACAAGGTCAAAAAGATAAAGAATTGGTTGAAGAACCAAAGTCTTTTATCTGCAGACCAGAAGACGGAATTGGAAATGACCCCAGCTTTGGAAGAAGGCCCAGTGGTGTCTACCTGCTCCATAAGCATCCAAAGAGAAGCCCAAAGGACCTCAGAAGAAGAAGGTCCTAAGAATCATCAGGGAAAGGGAAAAGGCAAAGAAAATTGGCACAGACCTTACCCACAAGGGTACCAGATCCCCAAATTGGAGCCTTCAGCCATTTACAGTGTCTTCAATATGGCCAGAACTCTCATGGAATTCACAGCCAAAGAGAAGGAAAGGATGAACAGGACTTTTCCACGTAGATAATAGATGAAATACAATTTGTTAGATCTAGTATTGATTTAGAACTTGGCAAATTTGATGCAAAATTAAACAAATAACATCAGATATAAGTGAATTAAAAAGAAAGGACAGGAATTATAATGAATGGTATAAGTTGACAAATGTTAAAATTGATTCAATTACCAGTACATGTGACAGAACTGAAAGTAAATGTCAAGACCAAAATTATAAAATGGAACATCTTTCCATTTTAAACCTTAATGATCAACTTAGAATTCTAAAAGATCATGTTTTGAAATAATTAATAATACCAATCAGTTTGCCACACATTTGGCAAAGAGTGACAGGGAAAGGCAGAAGTTAAATAATGAAATAATTGAGAATTTGGAACAAATTCATAAGAATTATGAACCACATATGACTGAAGAAAAAACGGAAGTTTGACCCTTTTTTAGGAGACAATCCTATCTGTGCAAAAGATATTCCCAAATTGGAAGAATGGACAACATTCTCTGGTGAAGGAGAATACAGTTAATCAGAAAAATTGATATGTTGCAAGAAGATTCTCACATACCTGATGAAATCATAGTGGGCAAGCTACACTCTTTGTTTACCAGAACTTCAAAGAAATGGTATTGCAAAATGAGACTAGATCATGGTAAACATGATTGGCCTTGGTGAAAATCTAAAATAATCACCAAATGGGCTAACAACTCTTGGAGATTTAAAATGGAAAATACTTTTGAAAGTGCCATTTTTAACTCAGGGAAGGATAAACCACTTACTTGGTTCCTCAAACAGAAAAAAAGATTATCTGGCTTACACCCAGATATGTCTGACTCTATGATTAATATGAAAATATTAGGAAAATGAGAAGGAGAACTAGAACATGCTATCAAGTGCAGATGTGTAGAACCCTGTTCAACAGAAGACTACATCAATGCCATGGAAGATATCATTACTAGAACAAAAATTGGTACAACCTGGACTAGAGTCCCTATAGAATCCAGAATGGTCTCTAAAACTTCCAGAGAAGATAAGAGGTCTGAAAGACCTGTCTTGAAGTGTCATAAATGTGGAAGCACTTTAAATTTGGCCAACACCTGCACCAAAAAGGAAAAGATTAATGAAGTTCAAGTCATTGAAAAAGCTCAGTGTACTGAAGAGAAAGAAGAATCCAACCTAGATTCTGCAGTCTTTGAGGACACACCAGTAGAGGACTATCCCATTGAAAACATTACAGATTTCTTGGAGGTCACAGAAGTACATACTCACTTGCCACAGTACAGTGAGGATTTTCATAACCTGATCAATATCCAGGATGCCAGAATGTGTAAAACCAAACCTGCTAAAGGTAAAGGATACACTTCTGGAGCATCTTGTGTCACATCAACCCTGATTAATGATATTGAAGCCAAAGTAAATTTGGATACAGGGGAATTTTGTACTTTTGTAGGCAAAGATTATCTTCAAGCCATACTCCCTGGATGGAAAAGCCATATATTACCAATAGAGGGTGTACAACTTAGTAGTGCCAGTAATCATATGTACCCTTTGGGAATATTGGACTGTCAGCCTGTGACTCAAAACCAGAGCACAAGCACGACAACCAAATACCATAAACCAATGGTAAAGCCAAGATACCACCATAACATGGAGCTGGGCCAAATTAACTCAAAAGGTATCAAAGCAAAGAGAAAAATCACCTCTTTCCAAATATACAAGTCCCATCATCATAGGACAAAGAATAACAAAGTTATTCCTGCTCAAAGTTGTTGCTAAGCATAAACCTTAATTTTCACCTCCCATCTGAAGTCCAGAAGAAGAGGCTTAACCCCATCAAATGAGTATTCAAAATGAAGCTCTAAGCCAGCACTATCCAATGGTACCAGCCCAACTGAGCTAGCACCAGTATTACTGAAGTTATGGTCAAATTCAGGCTAAATAAGGGTGAACAAAACATTCACCTCCCATCTAACTTCTACAGTTTTAGTGTGAGATACCTAAAGTGGGGTCTTTTTGGAGAGAGCACAATCAGGGCTATCTGATGGTCTCATCCATTTCCTCATATCTCAACTAGAACAAAAGTTATGGGGCAAACAAGCCCAATACAGTTTTTTGACAAATCATAAAGGTGTACAAGAAAGCTTGTACATGGCATAGCTTTGCCATATTTAATAATAGCCATACCAAATGAGTTACCATTGTGTAGATCACATCCAGGGATACACAATGAACCAATTTTGAGCTCAATATCTTAAGAACTGACAAAGGTATAGCAGCTTTAAGGTTAAAATTCCACAGTTTGGCTAATACAGCCTTATAGTGGGATACTATCCCATAAGTATGATTATGAGGTGTCAAACAGAAAAAGAAGCTTATTTATACTTAAATACCTCATAGTTAAGTCAAATACAGAGGTACATACAGGTTCTGTACAGCTTCTGACACGTGAGAAGCACCAGAACACACCTGTAAACTCCATTGGTGAAAATTTTCACCCTGTATAGGGTAAAAGCAACTACTTGTGGTTCTAAAACCACATTTCCACCCAATACTAGTCTGTATTGAGTGTATAGAACCACAAACCATCCCACATCAGTGAAAATTTTCACTCTGTGGTCGTGTGCAGAGGTAAGCCACCTCCCACTACCCCAGAACAAAATAAAAGGAGGCTTTTCCTCACCAGGAGGCTAATCCACAATCCTGTTCTTAGTATTCTTATGTGGTATAACTTCTTAAAAGAACTGGTACCCTTAGAATTCAATAGGTATACTTTTAATTTAAAGTATTGTAGGGTTTGTTATTGTAAACCAACAGGCAAACACCGCACCCAGGGCTATCAGCAGCACTCACCATCACTAAATTTATTTAGTATAGCCCTTTTAACCCTCTATTATCTTAATTGTCATCATTATTTTTGTGTCACACTCAGAGTTATAGCTTTTATTTGTCATTGTACAGCTATATCATAGAGTCACCCTGACATTTTGGGGGCCTGGCCGTGTTTTTGACCTATTTTAGACGAAACTCTTGCTTGTTTTCACTATTTTTAGCTAATTTGAATGCCTTTTAAAGTTATTATACCTGTTTTCTTGCTTATTTTCATTTTTTTGAACCATAAGAAGTCCTGAAGGGGATTAATTTTGTGGTTTTTCTCTATTCTGATTTTTTTTACTCAAAAATATAAAAAAATATAATATAAAATAAAATGAAAAAACTGTATACATATTCTTTTGAAAAATAATATTTTTCATCATTTTTGAAGAGTTATAAATATATAATTTATATTTATGAAATGCTCTCTTTTCATAATAAAATAAAAATCATATTTTATTATTGTTTTGTTATAATATATACAAAGTATATATTATTTGAATTTTTCTTGAAGAAAAACTCTTATAATTCATTTTTTCACCCAAATTGGCGTGAAAAGTTGAATATTATTATTATTATTGATAATACCAATAATAATACTTCATAATAAAATAAAGATCATATTTTATTCTTGTTTTTTTTTCATAATATATACCAAGTATATATTATTTGAATTTTTCTTGAAGAAAAACTCTGATAATTCATTTTTTCACTCAAATTGGTGTGAAAAATTGATTATTATCATTATTATTGATAATTTCAATCATCATACTTCATAATAAAATACAAATCATATTTTATTATTGATCTTTTTGTCATAGTATATACAGAGTATATATTGTTTGAATTTTTCTTAAAGAAAAACTCTTATGATTCATTTTTTCACCATAGTTGGAGTAACAAATTGATTATTATCATTAGTATTGATAATTTCAATAATAAGACTTCATAATAGAATACAAACCATATTTTATTGATATTTTAATATATACAAAGTATATATTGGGAAAAGTTGATTTGATAATTATTGATATTTTCAATAATAATTTTTCCAAAGTGACTTATAGATTCCTAACAAAACAGGGATTTAATCAATTAGCTTAAAATCTCACTTTACAAATCAGAAATGATACCACCTCATTCCAAAGAATTTGAATTGCCAAGGGATTATTACTTACAAAGAGAAACAACCATCAGTTGGAACAGAGGCCTGGGAAAGAGAGAAGTTGAAGTTGTTCAGAGTCATAATACATGGCAAAATGAACCTTCCTACACCTTCCAAGATGGCTTTCAACAGAAAACCTCCAGGAATGGAAGACAGGGAATTCAAACTAGATTCCCACTACAAAGAACTTGTAGGAAGTATTTGGAAGATTTCCCTCAAAGAGATATTCTTCAAAAAACTTATCATAGACAAGAAATGAAACCAGAGATAACACACTCTGACCATTTCAGGCTCATGAGGACTGGTAACCCAACCAGACTCCATAGTGGCTTCACACCACTCAGGCACCAGCAGATCAGTGACCAAGAGTCACCATACTTTCCAATCCAAGATAGAATCCAGGAGAGGAAGATGAACAAAGGACAAGAACAAGACTTCTTTCAACCAGAGGAAGCAAGATTCAGATCTCATGATCCAGAAATTGTTGGACCTGTTGCAAGAAGTACAAAGAAACAAAAAAAGTTGCAAATACTTCTAATGCAGCTAACAGTCCTATGATAAGGAATGATACCTCCACTCAGATGAAACACAATGTTGTGATACCTGAGAGTACCATAAGTAGTAATACTCTATGGTTACAATTTTCCCAACTTGTAGAACAAACTCAAAAAGAGTTTGAAAGACTCCATGAAAGTATTTCAAGATTACAAGAGGTTTATACCTTACAAACCAAAACTATCCATACTATTCAAGAGGACTATAGTGAATTGAATAAAGCCTCAGAAGATACCAAAAGAGGACTAAATCAAGTCTTAGAGGAGCAAAATCACTGCAAAAGGGATAGGGAATACCTGGATCAAGATATTGACAAATTGTTCAATTACTGCAAAAAAATGAAACCCCAAACACAAGGGCATGTTTCTGGAAACACTCCATACCACCAGGAAGACATCAAACCAGATGCCTTGATGGAGAAGAAGCCAAGATCTCAATGACAATACCAGGGTGGAGATAAGATGACTTATTCAGAGAAGGAAGCATCAAAACAGCTTCCAGAGGCTTCAAGTTGTCCCACATTCTCTGGAATAGGAGAATATGATCATATGTAACTAATTGATTATATTGATGGACTATTCACTGATGTACCAAGTATACCAGATTACTGGATTACTGCCAGATTAAATACAGCTTTTAAGGGACATGCTAGTATTTGGTACACAGAAATGAAAGAAATCCATGGAAGAAGAAACTGGCCATGGTGGAGGAGCCAAATAATCCAAAAAGACAGAAATGATACATGGATATGGCAGAAAACCCTTTCATTTGGAAATGATAGATACACAGTGGAAAAAGACATATATGATTGGTGTCTGAGACAGTCAAAAAGGCTAAAAGCCATTAACCCTCACATAACAACAGAAATGAGAAATCACAAACTGTTGACCAAACTACCAGGAGACTAAGAGCATGCAGTAAAATTCAGATGCTCCAAAGAATCCACCTTGGATGAAATATTAACTACCTTGCAAGAAGTAAGGATTAGAACATCCATTGGTAGATAAAATACCCATAGTACTGGTGATAACAGGGACAATCCAACCCTGGAAGCCAAATAAACTCATGATTCAGATTCTGGAATCACAACAGGATTTCATAACTGTGAATCACCCAATCACTATGAAGACAATTCTCCCAAAGACAGGGAAGAGATATTTGCAAGAGAGGAGGAAACAACAAAAGACCAAGAAGGTCATGAATCTGACTCTGATAGTGTGGGGAATGGCTGTGGAAGTAATTCATACAGTGAACCCAACCCCCATGGGAATATTTGGTGGAATTTAAGAACCATGGAACAGAGGAAATTGGTTCAGTCCACTCCAAAAGGAGGAAACTAATGACCAAACACCTGGATAATTTGAAACATAAGCCACCAGAAAGGGAGGGTATGACCACAAGAAATTTGTTGGCTCAAGGTCACATGAGCCATACTAATACCTCCAAGAAATAAGGAAAGTCTAACCAGTGATGAGCCTTTTTTAGAGGGAGGGTATGTCAACCTGTGACTCAAAACCAGAGCACAAGTATGACAACCAAATACCATAAACCAATGATAAAGCCAAGATACCACCAAAACATGGAACTGGGCCAAATCAACTCAAAAGGTATAAAACAAAAGTAGAAAATCACCTGTTTTAAAATATTCAAGTTCCATCATCATACAACAAAGAAGAACAAAGTTATCCCTGCTCAAAGTTGTTGCTGAGCATAAACCTTAATTTTCACCTCTCATCTGAAATCTAGAAGAAGAAGCTTAACCGCATCAAACGGGTATTCAAAATGAAGCTCTACGCCAGGGCTATCTAATGGTACCAGCCAAACTGAGCTAGCACCAGTATTACTGAAGTTATGGTCAAATTCAGGCTAAATAAGGGTGAACAAAACATTCACCTCCCATCTAACTTCTACTGTTTTAGTGTGAGATACCTAAAGTGGGGTCTTTTTGGCAAGAGCAAAATAAGGGCTATCTGATGGTGTCATCCATTTCCTCATATCTCAACTAGAACAAAGGTTATGGGGCAAACAAGCCCCATACAGTGTTTGGACAACTCATAAAGGTGTACAAGAAAACTTGTACATGGCATAACTTTGCCATATTTAATGATAACCATACCAAATTAGATGCCATTGTGTATATCACATCCAGGGATACACAATGAACCAATTTTGAGCTCAATATCTTAAAAACTGACAAAGGTATAGCAGTTTTAAGGTTAAAATCCCACAGTTTGGCTCATACAGCCTTATAGTGGGATACTATCCCATAAGTATGATTATGAGGTGTCAAACGGACAAAGAAGTTTATCAATACTTCAATACCTCATAGTTAAGTCAAATACAGAGGTCCATACAGGTTCTGTACAGCTTCTGACACGTGAGAAGCACCAGAACACACCTGTAAACTCCATTGGTGAAAGCTTTCACCCTGTATAGGGTAAAAGTGACTACTTGTGGTTCTAAAGCCACATTTCCACCCAATAATAGTCTTTATTGAGTGTATAAAACCACAAATCAGCCCACAGTAGTGAAAGGTTTCACTCTGTGGTCGTGTGCAGAGGTAAGCCACCTCCCACTACCCCAGAACAAGATAAAAGGAGGCTTTTCCTCACCAGGAGGCTAATCCAGCATCCTTTTCTTAGTATTCTTATGTGGTATAACTTCACAGAAGAAGTGGTACCCTTAGAATTGAACAGGTACACTTTCAATTTGAAGTATTGTAGGGTTTGTTATTGTAAACCAACAGGCAAACACTGCACCCAGGGCTATCAGCAGCACTCACCATCACTAAATTTATTTAGTATAGCCCTTTTAGCCATCAATTATCTTAATTATAATCATTATTTTTGTGTCACACTCAGAGTTGTAGCTTTTATTTGTCATTGTACAGCTATATCATAGAGTCACCCTGACATGGACACCAATCTTGTATTTCCACACCCTACAGGAAGTGTTAGGATGAATACAGAGATAGTAGTATTGAGCAATTTTAAATATCAACAGATTATTCTTTGAAGTGATTACTTGAATAGTTATGGTATTGGCATTAATAACCATAAAGACACATATTTTACAATTGGAGAAAACAAAAGACAAATCTTTGCTTTTTCCAATATTCCAAAAAAAATATCAATAGTATCTTCAATTAAAGATACATATAAGGAGGGATTTGTGAAGCACAAGTTAATCCAATATTATCATCCAAAATGAAGCAAGAGCTTATTGATGTGTTATACACATATAAGAATGAATTTGCTTCAGATAATGAATCATCAGGTTCTATTAGAGGAAATGAAGTTGATATTACTCTTAATATTGATAGACCATGCCCTCCAGTACTTACAAGACCAGCTTACCCAGCAAGCCCTAGAGGTAGAGAAGCCTTGGAAAAACATATCCAAGAATTGATTCAACTCGGTGTACTAAGAAAAGTGAGCCATAATGAGGAAGTTGAAGTGACAACTCCTGTCATTATTTCTCGGCACAATGATAAATCAAGGATGGTTGGAGATTTTAGAGCTCAGTATACAGAGACAGTTCTATATAGGTATACAATTCCTAGAATCAAAGAAACCTTGACCCAATTATCCAAAACCAGATACATAGCTTCAATGGATGCATTGAAAGGCTTTTATCAGAATGTTTTAATTCCCAAAGCCAAGAAATTACTTAGAATTATCACTCACTGTGGTATTTATGAGTATATTAGAATTCCATTTGGGATTGGAAATGCTCCATCTCATTGTCAAAGAATGATGAATACCATCTTCCCCACAGAATTATCTGAAGGATGGCTCATTATTTATATTGATGATATAATTATATGTTCAGAATAATGGTATTTACACCTTGAAAGACTTGAAAGAATAATTCACAATGTTTCAGCAGTGAATATGAATATTTCACTGAAGAAATGCAATTTTGTATTTTAAGAACTTAAAGAATTGGGATATATTGTTTCTGGCTTAGGGTTGGGTATTGAAAAAAATAAGATAAAATCAGTGTGGCTTAAGCCAATAACCCAGAATAAGAAAGAAATGTTGTCTTTTCTTGGATTTTTGAGTTATTACAAGAAACACCTGAAAATGTTTTCAAGCAAAGCCAAGTAACTGTATAGAATCTGTGATCAGCAGACAGTATTTGAGATGAAACAAGAAAGAATTAAAGCTTATGAGAAGATAAGGAAAGCTCTTACAGAGGCACCTTTACTCCTTATTCCAGAAAGAAATATACCTTTGAAGTTGCACATTGATTCATGTGGAGATGGATTGGGGGAAGCCCTTCATCAAGTAAAAATTATTGATTACAAAAACACAGAAGGACCAGTATGTTATATCTCAAGAAAAATCAAACCAAAAGAAACCAGATATGGTGCAATCCAAATGGAATTCTCATGTTTGGTATGGGCACTTGAGAAATTACACTATTATATTCATGAAAGTGGTTTTGAAGTGATAAACAACTGTAATGTGGTAAAATCACTTCTGAACATTAAAAAACCCAATAGAAACATATTGAGATGGCAAATAGCCATTGAAGAGTATAGAGGTAGAATGAATATAGTTCATAAAGAAGGTAATATAAATAAGAATGCTGATGAACTTAGCAGACGGGCATTAGCCAATACTGCTGATAATACAGCTTATGTTCCTTTAGAAGAAGAACCACAGATTTAAATTGAAGGAACTAACATGACTGATGTTGGGACTAAATTATTTGAGGAAGATAGAGAGTCTTATAAACAGGAAAAAATTGCCATATATTGACATCCTTGCTGGGAAAAGACTGTAAAGAAACATATTTAGTTAATTACTTGGATGAAATATTGAAAGCTTCCTTTTATGAAGGAAGATTTCACTTTTTTGATGGCATAATCTACCACAGAACCAAACATTCTTGTGCAATGACATTATGCAGTAGATTGCCTATTAATACTATTTTTTGTGAACTTCATGATAGAATCTATTCTGGACATCTGTAGGAGTACAGAACACTTGAAAGAGTAAAAAACTATGCATGGTGGCTATCTTGCATAAAAGAGACAATTGAGTACTCCATACCTGTGATAAATGGCATAACAAAAACAGGAGTAAAGGCAAGAAGTTTGGATTATGATCCATATTCAAGAACCAAAATCCCCCAGGAAGTTATTCACATTTATTGGGTAACAGCACTTCCTCCAAGTGGTGAAAATAGTCATAATACTTTTCTAGTCATTATAGACAGATACAGAAAAACTTAAATATTGTTACCATGTCGTAAAGGTGACACTGCTATGGATAGAGCTCTTCTCCTATGGAATAGAATTATTTATCATAAATGGTTATTTAATATTATCATAGGTGACAGAGACCCCAAGCTCACATCTACACTTTGGACTAATTTTAATAGATTTTTTGGGACCAAGTTATCATTTTCTAAATAATATCACCCCAAGCTGATGGGCTATCAGAGAGAATGATTCAAACTTTGGAGAACATGATAAGGAGATTCTGTGCCTATGAATTAGAATTCAAAGACTCAGATGGCTTTACACATGACTGGTGCACTCTAATAACTGCATTAGAACTGGCATAAAAGATATTAGCTCATTCTTCCACAGGTCAAACTCCTGCTATGTTAGAAAAAGTATGGCACTCAATACTACCAGAAGACACACTGAGGAAAGCCTTAATTGAAATCCATCCTACATCTTTCAGATTCAAAATTATGCATGATAAAGTGGAACACCATGCAAAACAAAGTATTAATGACACTTTTGACTATTAAAAACAGAAGTGGGACAAGAGTCTTAAAGTACCAGACTTCAAAGTAGGGGACTTAATTCTAGTTTCAACATTTAATTTTACTAATATCAAATTCCCAAATAAACTCAAAGCTTCTTATGTAGGAGCTTTTGTTATTGCTACCTTACATAGAAACAATGCAGTTTAAGTGGAATTGAGTCATTGATTAGAAAATTAACACCCACCTTCCCCTTCATCTTGATAAAATGTTATCAACCAGCTGATAAAGAATTGTTTCCTTTAAGGAACCCAACTCCTTTAACTGTACCACAAGTGGAGAAGAATTAAGAAAAAAAGATAAAGAAAGTAGGCAAAGAAAGGAGACTTCAGGGTAAAAATAAAAGAGAATATCTTTTCAGATATAGAAATCCAGTACATGAAGATGAATAGATGGCAGAATCAGACATACCTGACTTGGATAAATGTTTGAGAAGATTTAGAAATGAAAGAAGGACACAAGCCTGATTATTTTTATAAATTTTCTTGAAATTACTTGATCTGAGTAATATAAAGAGGTTGGAAAGTGGACATTAACCCCCTTTGTGGCCTTTTTCTTCTTATTATCATTGATAAAATTGTAGTACAATTATATTTTTTGGTGGGAGGGTGGCACAGGGGCTCTTCTAAATGAAGAGGGCCTTGCACTCAGTGAATAGACTTTCTTATGGAGGGCTCAAGGAAAGAACTCAAAAGATGATAGCAATAAGATAAAAGGTAAAATTACTACTGATAAAATAATGAGCATCAAAAGACATAAAATAAAAAACAAAAGCAATAACAAAAATCCAACCACAAATAATTCTGAATCACTGTTTCAACCTGTTCAGAAAAGAGAAAAGGATTAATAAGGATATGACCACCAGGACTCTACTGAACAGGTGAGGGAAGGCTAAGACTAACTTAATACTTAATAGCATAATACCTCTGAGTTAAAAATGAAACAATATTCATAATAAATCAAATATCTTGATTAACTGGGGGAAAAATTCCCAGGCGGGTGAAAGGGGGCTGGTACATGTGAAAAAATGCCAGCCTGGAGTTCGAGTGTTGAGAACCCATTACTGTATGCTGGAGGAATCTGTATTTGAGATGTAAGCCTGTATTGGTGTATCAAATACAGGTTTTTGAGCCTATATTGAGGAAAGGCCTGTATTTTGTGAATCCTGTATTTGGGTTTTGCCTGTATGGAGCTGTATTGAGGTTTTAAAACCCCTTTGGTGGATCTTCCATGAAACCCCCTTGTTGATTGGGTGTTGGAAGATCTTCAATTGGTAATGCCCTGCCTGTCTCCATGGCTGTGACATTATCCCCCTCTTGAAAGTGATGAGCTCTGAAAACCATAAAAGTAAGTGAATCCTGATGAGGTTGATTAAAAAACTTTCTTCCCCAAATTACCCAATATTCATTCCTCATAATTTGTCTTCATCAATCATAATTCCAAAAATATTTTCATCTTCATAACTTGAAGGTCCTTTTGCTTTGACTTGATTCAGATTCTTCTCTTCTTCTTTGAAAATATATTTTCCTTCTTCTTATTCCAGTGCTCTTCATCCAACTTGTCTTGAGTGCTCATGGCTTATGATAAGTGGATGACCTCAGGTTTATTTCCTAAGAACACACTGCCATCAAATATTTTTCTTTCATCTTGAAATTGGCCCTTTCAATATTGTGGAAAATTTACAAATTCCATTGAATTTTCCCCAATTTTGGTGTTTTCTGGTTTTTTTGGCCAATTTGGCCAAAATGTGCAATTATGTCATTATGCAAGAAATTAAATATTTTGATGAAGTTTTGATCAAAAGGGATGAATTGAAAACTTTTATGGTTTTGAAGAAGTCATAGCCATAAATGCGCACATATGCCAATATACACAAAAATGGCATATACTACTGAAGCTTTCAATTAAATGAAGATTTTGAAGGTTTTGAAGCAGAATTAGCCAAAATGCGCAAATGCACCAATTAGCCTTTTTTCTTTGACTTTTGATGTTTCAAAGTAATTTCAAATGATTTGAAGATGATTTTGAAGTGATTATGTGCAAAATGCCCAAATGCATAAAACTGGCCAATTTGGACAATAAAACAGCTTTTATTGATAATTTCCTCTATTTTCTTATGCTTCACCCCATTCTTGAAGTTCAAATTTCCATAATTGACTTGCTGAATTGGATTTGTCCATAATTTTCCTGGTCTTGGCTTTGACCTTTGACTTGAAGATGAGTTCAAATCTCACTTCCATTTGTGACTCCAATCACTCAGATTCCCCACCTTCTGTACTTCATGGTCCTGGTGTCTTTGATAACTTGAAGGAGCTTTCTGAAGATAGTATGGCCCCCACAGAGATTTATGACATTAATAAAACCTATAATGGTTTTGAATCTGTTAGAGTTATTGAGCCACCCTGCATCAATTGTCAGGAAAAGAGGGTTCCTTGTGTTGAATCTGCTACTGCTAGGTCCACTAGGTTCCAATTCTGCAACCTTGGGAAAAGAAATTTCTCTTAGGCCAACCATAGATTCCCAGAAAATCCCAAACAATCCCAGAAGACTATAGAGAAGCATCAAGAAGGGTGGAAGATTTGGATTGGAAGCTCCTGTTGATGAACCTCCAACCTCTGATGCCACCTCTGGCCACTCCAATTGTGCATTTAATGGTTAAGGAATTTCTGAGTTACTGACTTCTATGGTTTTCTTTTCTTTTGTTTCAGTTACTGGATTCAGAATGAGAGGTGTTCAACAATAGACTAACACCAGCAGTTCCTGGGCCAATAGTAGAGGACCCATCCCCCCCAAGGCAACCCCATTGGAGTAGCCCCAGAAGCTCTTATTTTGGTCACCAGAAAAGATGGCAGACTTGGAAAATTGATAAGAAATTTGGTGGTTCAAGATGGAATTGATACTGATGCTGAAGGCAGTGATTAAATTGATGGAGAAAAACTTGAAATTACTACCCCCAACCAAAAAGAAGAATTCAATCCACCTCAATATCCCCAGTTCCAGCCAGTACCACCATACATGAAGTGATCAGGTCCCCCCAACCACCTCAACCTCCAATTAGATCCCCAACCAGGCCATCCACACTTGCCCTTATCTCCACCAATATTCAACCACCTATGGCAAGCACCTTTAGAGACTCAATTTCTCCAGAACCTGAATCAATCTTTGACCACCATCAATCCTTGAATATCACTGGAAATATCACTGATAAAAAGAAGGTCGTCATATCCCTATTTGCAGAGGTGGATGCTTTGACTAAGGTTTTTGTGGATAAAGCTATGGGGAGTGCTGTTCCAGGTGAATCCACTAGGGCTTTGCCAGGGAGGCAGTTTCTCATGGAGATGCCTTGGTTGTAAAATTTAGAGAAGCCTTGAAGAAATTTTGATGAGGATTATCTGTAGTTGGTCTTTATAATTACTAGTGTTTTTGTCTTTCATTATTAAATAAATTGACTCCCTGAACAACGTATGGGAGTGATGCCTGCTGCTTTTGGAACAAGAAGTAAAAAATAAAATGATACAAGTAAAAGAAATGGAATAAAATGAAAAGAAAGGATTGAGAGAAAAAGATAGTAAATAAAAGAAAATAAAGAAACTTCTGAGGATTGATCTTCTTGTGGTGAGTTGCTTGATTTTGGCCATATTTTTCCTTGAAAGATAAAACCAAACATTTGATTCTCACATAGTGGCCAAGGTTTTGTTTTAAAAGAAATAGAACCCTCAGAGATTTAAACCAGGAGATGGAGCTTACTTTCATAACCTCCACTACCCACCAAGCATCATAAAATAACAGAAAACTTTGACATAAATGAATTTGATTTAAGGAATGTCTTGAATACTAGTGAATGGCATAATTTGGAATAATAAAGTATCAAAGAAAGAGAAAATAAAGAAGAAAAGAGAGAGCTTGGCCATATCTTGATGAAAAGTCCAAATTCAAGGGTATTGATGTTGCAAGGCCTTCTAAACCTTTCCAAAGAAATTGAAAAGTGATCACAAAATGGCCAAGGTGATTCTTACAACATATTTGGGTAGAATACCCCCTTAAATGTGCATTCCAGGAGAGGAACTTACTTTCATAAACTCCAATCCCCACCAAGCACAATAAATCAAACTCTTGAGGTATTTGGGCCAGGCTTGTCAGGATACAAAGTGTGGAAATCCTTGAAAAGATCTGGGGAGTTGATAAGGTTGGAAGCTGGTTCCCAAGTTGTTCTTTCTGGGTCTTCATTTAATCCTTTCCACTCCACAAGGTACCATAATATACCTCTCTTGAGGTTTGAGTCCAGAACCTGAGCCACTTCCCATTCTTCTTGCTCTTCCACTATGACTGGTGGTGGTGGCAATTGACGTTGATTTGGGATAGTTGATTGCTTCACTGGTTCTAACAAGGACACATGAAAGACAGGGTGAACTGACTGCCATTGCTGAGGCAGCTCAGGGTGATATGCATGGCTTTCAATCTTGTTCAGAAATTCAAAGGGTACCAACCATCTTTCTGAGAGTTTCTTGGTGGGTCTTGTTGTCTTGATGTTCTTGGAAGCTAGCCATACTTTGTCCCCAGGTTGGAAATCAGGTGGAATTGCCCTATTTCTATCTACATACTTCTTAAAACACTTGATTGCTGATTCTAATTCTTCTTTGACAACTTGCTGTACTGATTGGAGTTTTGTTAATAACTTTCCAGGAGGTGTATCTTGAAAAATGTGAATTGAGTCAAAGCTGGGATTTTTTCCTTAAATGGTGAAAAAAGGTGACTGTTTTGTTGATAAATGTTCTGCATTATTTTAGAAAAATTCAGCCAGAGGGAGCCAGGTGTTCCAGTCATCTTGATGGTAACTGACATACATCCAAAGATACTGTTTTTGAATCTGATACACCCTCTCTGTCTTTTCATCTGTTTCAGGGTGAAAGGCAGTTGGAAGATATCTTGATATCTTGAGCTGCTGACATAATTGAGTCAAAAATGATGAAACAAATTATAAACCTCTATTGCTAACAATACTGATTGGTAGACCATGTTTGCAAAAGACATGACTAATAAAGATTTGAGCTAAGTCCAAAGCGGTGATTGCTGAATAAGCTGGAATAAAGACTGTCCTTTTTGAGAATCTGTCTACAACTACTAAAATGGAATTAAAGCTTCTTGACAGAGGCAATTGAGTGATAAAGTCTATTGATAATGAACTCCAAGGACCAGATGGAATTTGAAGAGGCTTGAGTAATCCAAACTTCTTATGGTGGATTTTCTTGTTTCTTGAAGATTTCTGAAATGAGGACACATAGTCCTTGATAATTTGATTCATGCCAGCCCAATGAGAATCCCTTTTGATGAGCTTGAGGGTCTTCTCATGGCCAGGGTGGCCAGTCAATGGTGAGTCATGAAACTTTTGAAGGATATCCAATTGAATTTCATGATTGCTTGGTATGACTACTCTATCTTTGAATAATGTCAATTTTGCTTGAGGCTCAAGAGAATAAGCTGAGACTGATTCACCTCTTGCTAATTGCTTGAAAATTTTTTTATAATCTTTTTCTTGCCATACTGCCTTCTGAATTTGATCAGCTAAATCGGAGAAAACTTCAACCTTGATTGAGAAAAATCTTGACTCCTTGATTAAAGTTTTTAGGATTCTTTCTGATGAATTCCACCCCACCCTCTGGGTACACTTCATCTCAATGTGATAAGGCATCTTATAAAGTGGCCAGTCTGCCTGGGCAGTAAGTGATAGAGAAGTGAAATTCAGAGAGAAACTCTGCCTAATGGGCTTGACAATGAGTAAGAACTTTTGAAGAAATAAAATAATGAAGGTAACAGTGGCCTGTCAAGACTTCAAAGGACTCAGACAGAGAAAGAAGAAAGGCTTTCTAGTGCTTGAGAACCCAAACTATGGCAAGGAGCTCCTTGTCATGAGTTTCATAGTTGAGCTCAGCTGGGAGGAGCTTGTGACTATCAAACGCAATGGGATAATTTCCTGAGTCATTCACCTGACTCAGTAAAGCACCCAAGGCATAATCAGAAGCATCAGTCTCTACAATAGTTGGTAGAGAAGCATTGAAATAGGATAGGATAGGAGCAGTGGTGAAATATTCTTTGAGTATTTGAAACTGACTAAGAGCTTGCTCACTGGAGATTAAGGGAGAATATTTTTTAAGGAGGGAAGTGAGAGCAGAAATGTTTTTGGAATAATTTTTAATGAAACAATGATAGATGTTGGGAAAGCCAAGGAAAGATTGAAGTCCTTGATGTTCTTTGGCTTAGGTCAATTCAGGATTTTCTGAACTTTGGAATAATCCATCTTGAGGAATTCACTTGAAACAACATAGCCCAAGTATTTCACACTTGAGGCATGAAATACACGCCTTTAGGCTTTAGAAAACAAATTATTGTCCCTCAGTCTTTAGAGGACAGAGGCCACATGTTTGACATGTTCCTACTCAAAACTAGAGAAGAACATCATATCATCTAAGTAGACTACAGAAATAATATACAGGAAATTGGCAAAGATATCATTAACAGGATTCTGGGATGAAGCAGGAGCATTGGTAAAGCCAAATGGCATAACCAAGTACTCATAATACCATATTTAGTTCTGAAGGCAGTTAAGTGCTCATCCCCTCTTTGATTCTCAGGAGATTCTAAGCACCATGCAAATTGATCTTGGAGAAGATAGTAGAAACATTAAAGATGGTAAGAAGCTGATTTATTGGAGGAACAGGATACCTGTTCTTCCTAGTGACAACATTACGTTAGGGGTAGCCAACACACAAAAACAAAGGCCACCATCCTTTTTTTTAAGAAAACGGACAGGTGCTCCTGTTGAGGAGGAGCTTGGCCTGATTAAACCTTTCTCTAAATTATCTGAAATTTAGGCCAATAGTGTTTCTTACTCATGCTTTGATAAAGAGTAGATACCACCAACTGGAGGTAGAAGACCCTCCAGTTCAATATGATGATCACAGGCATGGTGTGGAGGAAGTTTCTCTAATTTAACCTTTGAGAATACATCAAAATATTGATGATAAGAAGGAGGGACTTTTGTCAGCACAGCTTCAATCTCTTCTGGCTCTTCCTCCTCATCCCACTGCTCCTCCAGGGAGGAATGAAAATATAAAGGAGGAAGGTCCATATCTGCTTGAAAGAGATGAAGTGAAGATATAGAAACTTCTTCTCCAACATCTTTTATTGCTTTGAAGACTTCATATATTGATGGAAGTAATGACTTAAAGGGAATGATTGAAGGGATATGGACAGAAGGAGGAAGGGAAGGTGTCTTAAGTTCACCAGCTACAGCAACACTGTTGATAGCAGTGGCAAATTCATTACTAGTAGAAGATTTAATACCACTAAAATCATAGGTGATCAAGCCATTTTTCCGATCAATAATGGTATCAAAATGGTAAAGGAAATCACAGCTCAATATTAAGTATTCTCCCTTGGGTGAATCTATGATAAAGAAATCCCATTCAAAGCTTGAGAAAGAAGGAAAGTCAGCAGCTCACTTGGTATAATGGGTGATGAACAAGGAAGTGGATTAATTGGAATCCAAAATTATAAGAGGAATCATTTCAGGGAGCTCTGATATGCTCAATGAGTACTTTAGAACAAAATTCTTTGCAATAGAAGAGTTTGTACCAACAAAATCAATGAGAATACTATAAAAAATATCAGAGAGAGAAGAGAAAATAAGAGATTTTAAATATTTCTTGACACTAGTATTCAGAGTGCACAATTGTGCTCTTGAAGGAAATAAGTGAGAACAATTGAACACATCATTATCCACACTCAGGATTTTCCCTGATTGCTAGGGAGGCAATCCTCCTCCCCTTTTCAGAACCAATCAATTTCTTCTCCTTTGTGAGGAGAGCAGCATTAGGCTTGTCTTTGGAAACTTGAAAATTCTTCCCCTCCTTGTTATTCCTGTGATAAGGCTTTTTTGAAGATGAACTTTGGGGAGGCTTGGAAGAGTTGGATCAACTAATTCTGTGAGCCTTAGAGGTAATTTCATATCCCCAAAAGACCACAAATACAAAATTAACATATAAATATAAATAAAATAAATTTATTTATATTATTAAAATGAAAATCAAAATATAAATATAAAATTATATTCAAAATTAAAAATTTAATTACAATTTAAAAATAAAATGACATTAAATTTTGAAATTGTAAAATTACACTTATACTTGAAAAAATTGAGTAAAAATTAGTTTTTAACAAAATTATAAAAAAATTAAATAAAAATTATTATAACTTTTTATCCAATAAATAAACATATAAAAATTATTCCACCATTGGATTCCTCATAAAAAATCAGGTGGGGTCACCTCTGGATGAAATTTCTGTAACTCGACTCTAAATAAGCTTAAATTAAGTTTTTAGTATTTTCAATACAAAAGTTGAAAATCCTCAAAACTTCAATTTAATTCACACCACATGTGGTGTTAACCATCAATTTTTGTGTTAAAATTGAGGTGTTGTGTTTAGTTTAGAAGCTATGAGGAATGAAAGTATTTTCAATTGAATTCAATTGAAATGTCAAAATGTGCGCGTGTATTACATAAGTGAACTTTGATTTACATATGAGGTATCAATTATCACTGTATTTAGCTGTACAACTCAATTGAATTACATATGTAAATTATAAGTATAATACATGATGAGGAATTAAAGGAAAAATGAATTGGAAAGATCAAATTTGGGGGGGAAAAGGAACTCTAGCTCTAAGGGGGAGCTAGACCCCCAAAATCCTTGCTGAAAGGCATGTGGTGTCAAATTTCACGCAAAAGTTCATTACTTTTGGCCTGGAATTGAGTTACAGGGTCTGTGGACTCAATTAATGATGAGGTTTTGATACCAACTGGGGTAGGTTTAGCTGTTGCCAAGAGGGTAAAACTACCCTTAAAATAAAACAATCATAGTAAAAACAGTTTTAACTCATTTCTACGTCTCTTACACACATTCTGACGTGTTTTGAAGGCTCTAGACCAGGTATTGCTATATTAATGGCTGTTTTAAGGCTCTAAAATGGCTAAAAATGACTAAAAATGGCTTAAACCTGCCCTTTTTTGGTCTAAACCAGGGTTCAATGATGACATAATTGGCTTTTTTGTTGTCAGACTGATTTTCACGACTGACAAGAGTAAATTTTACTTCTGGAGTAAGAAAAATGATGGCTATAAAATAATGTCTCCTTTGCCCCACTTTTCTCTTCATGTTAGAATCTTTTCCTTTTATTAGTTAGTTTAAACACTGTTAAACCAATCAATAAAAGATTCCAACCACCTTTTTGAAATCATTTTGAACCTTTCAACCACGTAAAAAAATCATTATAATAATTGTTTGTAACTTTTATAATCATTTTTACCCCTGAACCACGCCAAAAGTGAATTAAAGCATCTTTCATCACTGTAAATGTTGTCACTTTGTTTCCAAATTCACTCTGGCCACTTTTAGGCATGTTTTCTCTTTAATACTCTTTTTAAAGACTCTCTTCTTTGATTAATTGCTTGCAGTTCTTTGCTCAATTTATTCCAATTGAAATTTCTCTTGAAGAAATTTCTTTTGTAGCCTTAAAATATCTCTTGTAGAGTATTTTTTGGATAAATTTTTATTGTTGGTAAAACAATGTATTTTTATAATATTATTTTTTTATACTAATAAAGCTATAAACAATAAAATTGGTGTATTTTCTCTTAAAAATAATTTTTCTTACTTTTTTTAATTGATTCTTACCTTATACAAATTTTGAGGACAGGAAAAGTACTTGATTTTTAATCAAAGTTTCATATCCACACCTTACATTTGGGGGCCCAAACGTGATATTTTACCTGTGAAGTATTTTTCTACTCTTTTTTAAATCCTTTTTCTTATATTGAAAAATTTAAAAACACATAGAAAATACTTATAATTTAGAAAAGGCCATAAAAAAACTTTTTTTTCATATTATAAGTGAGCTTATATTTTTATTTCTTTTTTGAAATATCCTTTTTTTTCCTTAATTAATTGGGTATTCATTAATTTTAGTGTCTGACAATGTGGTAAGACAAGAAAACATTGAAACAGCCTCAACAGTAACCAGCATTATTCCTGCCAGTACTGTTAATTCTGATCATAATAGTACTATTATTGGGACTCAGAATATTCAACCAGAGCCAATTTCTTCTGAATTAGTGAACTTATAAATAAGTAATACTCTTCAGAAAGCCAAAGATTTGGCCAATAGTAAGTTTTTTGACGTAAAATTACTATTTTAAGCCTTTTTAACCATAATTATGCCTTCAACCAGGTCAGGAGCCAGCTATAACTCCTCAAGCAGCTCCCAGAAAGGTAATAGACATGATTATGGTAGAGGCCAATCAGGTACAGAAGGAAAAGGGTCAGTTGATGACTTCCAAACAACTAAAATGGGTCATTCTGAAGCTGATAGTACCATTTTACATTTCAAAAAGAGCTGACACCGCCACAACAAGCCTCTATGGACATATACAAAACCAGCCACAGTGCATACAACAATGCACTCCAGTTCAAGGAGTACCAGATCCTTGCAGACTTGTGGAAGAATTGCATGAATTCTTACCTGACTGTGAGAAAATTCCTGGGCCATCCCAATACTTTCAAATTGCTCAATGGATGGCATCCATTGATGGAGAAGATAAACATGATGCTGTTGACACTATAATGGAGGAAAAACAACCCTCCACCACCCAAACCAGTGCCGAAAACAGCCGCAGTGGCCAGAAGCAGCAATTACAATGTGAAAAAGCAGCCAAAAGCTCCAAAAAAGGGCAAAGGGAAGGCACCAGCCCCAAACCCTTACAGCCAAGGATACAGGATTCTAAAGATTCAGCAGGATGTCATGGAAAATGTATTTCAGATGGCCAGAACCATGATGGAATTAAAAAAGAAGGAGGAAGCCAGATTACAATATCAAAAATGATTTCTGATAATTTTAATTGTATTCCAGAGTTGTATAAAGCTATTATTGATGTAAGAAGTCATCTTTCTGATAAGAATACATCAATTTGTGACAATCTTAAAACAAATAACTTGAGTCTGAGCCAAATAAATGATACACTTAAATGCTTTGAAAGTGTTTTAAGAACAATCAAAACTTCCAACAATAATAATTCTTTTGGTATTAAGATAAATGAACAATCTGCCATTATTAAAGAATTAACAGACAAATATTCTAAATTCAATATTGACGACATAATTGAAACAAGAATAAAGCAAGCTATTGATACTATCAAAGAAGATAAGAAGAAAGCTCTTGATGATATTTCAAAATCATTTGCTGAAGTGAAAACAAATACAGTTGCCTTGAAAAAGAATTTTGATACCTCAAGAGAGGAAATATCAAAATTAACAATAAAGTTAAATGAAGTTATATCTGATAATACTAAACAAAAGGAATTATGAAATGAGCTTACATATAAAGAGGATGATCATAAAAAGAATGTCATAGACTCTATACAAAGTTTAAAAGATGAGTTAAGAAATTTACAAAGGTGTAATAACAGTAAAATGAATGATATTGAACAACTGCTAAACACTTTACCAAGAATGTCTACACCTCTGAATCAAAATGAAGATGCAAGAATTCCCAATCCACAAGTATTGGATATTGAAAATTCACAGTTAAAAAATGAATTTTCTACTTCTTTTCATAACTTAGAACCATCAATGGGCCAAGCACTCTTGAAAGAAGTTCCAAAACTTAAAGAATGGCCTCACTTCAGTGGTGAAAGAGAGTATGACCATATGGAATTCATTTGAGGTATTGACATGATCAAAGAGGAGTTTGAATTACCAGACAGATTAGTAACAGCCAGATTTAACACTTTGTCTACCAAATCAGCTCACAGATGGTACATCAAAATAAGAAAAGCACATGGACACCAGAGTTGGACTTGGTGGAAAACCCAAATCATTAACAAATGGGCAAATGATTCTTGGAGGTTTAAAGTTGAAACAGCCTTTGAATCTGCCAAATTTAATGCTGATAAAGACAAAGATTTACCATGGTTTTGCCAACAAAAAGACAGATTAACAGCATTATATCCTGACATGTCAGAATTTATGATCCATAGGAAATTCTGAGACAATGTGGAGGTGACTTAGAGCATTCTATTAAAAGCAGGACTACTGAAAAATATTCAGCAGAGGATATTATCAATATATTAGAAGAAGTAACCACCAGAACCAAAATTGGTTCTAGTAGGGTGAATCTCAAAACAAGGTTTAATACACCTTGGAAAGATTCTGTGGACAAAAGCCCAAAGAAAATTCTAGTAATATTAAGTATAAATCTGCAGATACAGTCAGAAAGTGCCATATTTGCCAAAGCACCACCCATTTAGCCAATACATGTCCAAAAAGAGGGAAAATCAATGAAATTGATATTGAAAAGGAACCTGATGTTGAAAAAGATGACATAATTGAAGACAATTCAGATGATAAGTCATCAATATTTTCTGAAGCTTCAAAAGATATAGAAAATATCAATGCCACTTTGGACATAATGGAATCTTATTCCCACTTCCCACAATTGAGCAATGGTCAACTTGATTTATCAAAAGTTCAAGATTCACGACTCATGAAAACCAAACCAAACAGAGGGAAAGGTTATACAGCTGGTAACTCCTGTATAACAGAAGTGGTGATTGACAACAAGCCCACCAAACCTTTGCTTGACCCAGGAGCCTTCTGCTCTTGTGTTGGAAAATCTTTTCTTCAGACTTGTGCACCAAATTTTGAAGACCAATTGTTACCAATTGATGGTATAAACTTCAATAGTGCAAGTGTGAGCCTGTGAGGTATGTTTAACATACCCATAAGGCCACAAATGATTTTATAAACAATTAAATTTGTCTTAAACAGACTTTTTAGTTGAATTTAAAATAAAAAATAATAAAAAATAAGTATAACTTTTTTTGGATAAACAAAGTTATAATTATTATGTCATTTTTGGATTCTACACCAAAAATAACCTAGGGTACACCCATAGGGTGTTATACCCAAAAACACTTATTTCTTGTGTTATTAGAAGATTTAAGAATCTCACAGTACTAATGTAACTTTTTAACATTTTTTTAAAATTGTTAAATTTAAGCTTAATTAAGCTTAAATTTAAAGTTACATAAGGTTTATGCAACTTTACCAAAATTTTAGTTAAAATTGAGGTGTGGTGTATATTTACTGAATTGGCTAAGGATTTGCCATACAGAATGTAAATCCTGCGTGAGCTCAATTTAAAAGGGTTTAAGGCCATAGTATGGCTTTAAATAAATAAAAGGGCAAAATCCACGCAAAAAGGTGGGACAAAGGAAAAAGACCAAATAGAGCTGGGGTACCCAACTTTTTGGATCTGCAAGGATTCAATTAAGGTTGTCCACCTGTATTGGAGGATTTTCAACCTTATTTAAACTTTAAGATTAGACTTTGATCCAACCTTAAGGTTTAAACTGGTTTTATCCTAAATTGGACAGGAATTTCAAGCTGCCAAGAGGGTAAATCCCAATAAGCAGGCTTGGAATCAAGGTTTTAAGAACTGTCAAAGCTTAATCAAGCTTAAAAAGCTTAAATAAGCTTAAAACTTTAAGGTTTCAATCATCAAAACCTTATCAAAACTTAAGGTTTTGTGTGTATTGCTATTTTACGTGGAAAAATAGTAATAACTTCAAAAATTCATTAAAAATCCAAATCTTAATGGATTTGCTTGAAAATTTCACACAGCTTAGAATTTGATATTATCAATATATAAATTAAATTTTAAGTATCTTTTATTAATAGGTTTCCTGGGTAATTAGCCTGGAAAATTACTTTTTTAATTAAGCTTAAAGAAAATTATGATTTCTTTAAAAATTAATTAAAAATTCAGTTTAAGAGATTTCTGCTTGAAACTCTGATTTTATGTTGTTCATGTGATGAACTTTAATATAAATAAACTTATTTTATATTAAAACTTAAAATAATTAAACTAAATGAGGATTAAAGTTACTTGGAATTAAGAATAACACTGATAACTTTAAATTGGAAGTAAAAATAAGTTGCCTTAAGTTAAGAACTTAATTTTTAAGCATGGTTTTTCAGTTTTGACCTGAGCACGCCCTCTACATCCATTATGAATCATGAGAGCTGCTCTGTAGACATAAAAAGAGTCTTTTCATCACTGTTTTTGTCCATCATTCATAATCAATCCAATCATATTAGAAATTTAAACAGGTAAAGTTTTATTAAATATAAAATCTTATTATTAAAAGGAATTCTTAAGTTATTTTTATTCTTTATTTATTAAATTAAAGAATTGAAGTCATAGAATTCAGATTATTGTTGTAATCATCTATAATAAATTTTATTATATAAAATTATCATCTTAAATATCTTTTAAAATCCACAAATTCCTCTCAAAAACTCTTTAATCATAAATTTTAGTATAAAAAGTTGTTTTATCTTTGATTTTATTGATTTTTGGCGTGTTTTTAACTTATAATCATTATTTAATATAATAACTGTTGTTTTATAACTTGTTGTATTAAATAAATCTTATAAGTAAGTTTTCTCTAAAAGTTCTATATATTTTTTTATCTAGTAATAGTTGTTTTTTATATAGAATTTTATTCTATAAAGAATTATTTCTGCACAGTGTGTGATTAATTCTTTTTATAAATAATATTTATATTATTTATAAGTGGTTAATATTCTTATTTTCCACGTGTAATTGTCTCATTAAGAGCTTTACACTTCTTATTGTTATAATTGTCAGTGACTATAACAATAATAGAATAATTATAATTTATTATAATTATTATATTTTTTTTTATTATTATATTATTATAATAATAATTAAATTTATTTTTTTATATAATTATTTTTGATAATTATATTTAAATTTGTGGTTATAATATTTCATTATATTATATTTTTCTACTGAGGACAGTCATAGTACTCTTGATATTGTTACTATTATCAAGAGTTTCATAGACAAACCTTACATTTGGGGGCCTGGCCGTGATTTTAAACCAATTTTTGGGACATAAATCATATTCTAGACCTTATTTTACTGTTTTTTGACGTAAAATTGCCATATTTGTCTTAATATTGGCTTTTTTGGGACTTATCCCTTATAAATAATCTTTATAATATTAATAAAGTTATTTTTTTCTTAAGAATATTGTTTGAAACAATATACTATTGAGTGACTTGGAATAAATTTCTTTTGTCTAACTAGTGGCTTTTTCACATCACAGACTTGAAATTTATTCTTTGAGTTATTCTAGTATAAAGTGAATAATAAATATAATTTTGATTAATAACTTGTTAATTGCATAATTATTATTTCTTTAAAGAAAATAATAAATCAAATAAAAAATCTTTTAAAAAATAAAAATCTTTACTAAAAATATTTTTTTCTTTTATCTTAGACATTTTTTCTTTATTTTTGACGTAATTTGCCATAAATTACATAAAAACAACTTTATTTAATAAGTTGAGTTTATAAGTTATTTTTATTGCTTTATAAAATAACTTATATATTTTTTTTCTCTAGTGTCTTCCATCAGAGAAAATTCTTCAGACTCTGAAGCCTCAGAGTCAAGTATTGAAATTCAAACCAGCCCAGCACCAAGGGGTTTAATAACCAAAGAGCCCTTTAAAGGTCCTGCAGGTGAATTCAATCCACTCTTACTCTAATTTTTATTAAAATTGACGTGAAATGACTCCTACTAGAAGTGGAAGCAACTACTCCATCCAATCAAATGGATCTGGACCAGGACATTCCAGCCATAAATCCAAAAGGCAAGAATGTCCTCCCAGAGGAGAGGCACAAATGGAGGATGCCAGAACTTCCACCAGTTCCCAAAGGTTAGCCAGCACCTTTGAACCTCTTATTGAGAGTCCAGAAGCTGACATAACTGCTATTGCTGTTAGACCTGAACCATTTCCAACAGGCAACTGTGGAAATTTATCAATCCCAATGGAAAAACTGGTTCCTGGCGTCAAAACAACAAGAGTGGGAACTCCTTCCAAGTCTTTGGATAGGCACCATGAACTCTTATCTTCAAGTGAAGAAGTTCATGGGGCCAGAAAAGACAGAAGATCTTCTATTGGGTTGGACACCAATGTCTGTCAAAGGACAAGTCCAACAGATAAAAGCTTGGTTGAAAAACCAAAGCATGTTATCAGAAGACCAGAAGAAGAAGTTGGCCCAGGGCAAGGACAACAGCCAAGTGGAAGCTCCTCAAGCATCCACCAGCAAAAATCCGCCTCAACAAGTGCCAAACAAGCCCAAGCAAGCCCCAAAGACCAACCAGAAGGGCAAGCAAAAGGCAAAGGGAAAGGCAAAGCCCAAGTGGAACAAGCCCTACCCTCAGAATTACAGAATTCCAAAGAAGGAAAAGACAGCCATGGACAATGTGTTCAATATGGCAAGAACTTTGATGGAATTCAAAAACAAGGAGGAGGAAAGATTGAACCAATCCTTTCCAAAGAAATAGACCCTGTAAAGCTTGTAACTTACTTTGAATCTTGTAATAAAGAAATTATGGCAAAATTTAAAGCATTTGATCATGTCCAACAAAAGCTGGGCAATGAGATAGTACAAGTTAAAGACCAACAAAAGACCATTATTGGCCTTGAAAATGTTAATAAGGCAAATATTTTGTCTTTGACGCAAATTTGTGAAAGACTTGAGCATAAAGTTACCTTACTCAATCAACCAGATGAGAATTCAATTTCTTTTATAACTGGACAGTTAAGAGAATTGAAAATACAAGTTCAAAACTTGGAAAATTCAACTGGCCACAATGCAGCTCTTTTTCAAGAACAATTGGAAAAAAGTGATAAAGCAAGACTTGAATTGAAAGAAGATATTCAATCAAGTATTAATAATATATCACTAAAAAATGAATTGCCAAGGCAATCCACACCATTTCTTGACAGAAATGATCTTAACTTGAATAATGATTTACATCATACAATTTCAAGTAATGATGTGGAAACTGCTTGCAATTACAAAGACATTCCAAGATTAGAGGAATGGCCAACCTTCAGTGGTGAAGGAGAATATAATCATATGGAATTTATGAAAACAATTGATATGTTCAAAGAAGACTTTAACATACCAGATGAATACATAAGTGCCAGATTACACTCATTATTTACCAAATCAGCTAAGAAATGGTATTATAAGATGAGACAAGACCATGGAAAACATTCCTGGCCTTGGTGGAAAGAACAAGTTATTTCCAAATGGGCAAATGATTCCTGGAGATTTAGAATGGAAAATTCTTTTGAGGAAGCCATTTTTAATATTGAGAGGGACAGGCCCATGACTTGGTTTCTTAAACAGAAGGACAGATTAACTGCCCTTCATCCTGATATGTCTGAACCAATGGTACATAAAAGGATATTAAGAAAGTGTGGTGGTGACCTTGAGCATGCTATAAGAAGCAGATGTATTGAGCCTTGCTCTACAGAAGATTATATCAATGCTATGGAGGATATCACTACTAGAACAAAAATTGGAAGAAATTGGTATAAACCCCCAATAGACAACAAGACTAGTGGGAAACCAATTTCAAAACCAAATAAACCACATGACAGACCTCCTTTGAAATGTCATAAATGTGGAAGCACATCTCATTTAGCAAACACTTGTCCAAAAAAGACAAGAGTCAATGAGATAAGTGTAGAAAAAGCGGAAGACACAAAAGAAACTGAGGTAGCTTTACATGAAAGTGATTCTGAACCTTCAGAAGAAGAAGAAACATCAGAAGAACTTAGTATAGAGAATATTAATGTTTCTTTTGAGGTCACTGAGGTACATACTCACTTACCACAGTACAGTGATGAATGTATGGATCTCATACATGTGCAAGATGCCAGAATGCAAAAAACCAAACCTGCCAGAGGTAAAGGTTATACAGCTGGGTCATCTTGTATCACTAATATTGTGATAAATAACACAGAAGCCAAGATACATCTTGACTCAGGTGCTTTTTGCACTTGTGTTGGGAAAGATTATCTTGACAAAATTTATACCAATTGGCAAGACAAGCTGATGCCAATTGAAGGTGTAAAATTCAGCAGTGCTAGCCAGAATATGCATCCTTTGGGTATATTTGAAGCTACAATAATATTTCCTCACCCTGCAGGAAGTATGAGATTGAAAGCTGAATTTGTTGTTATGAATAATTGTACTTCACAACACTTTATACTTGGGAATGATTATCTCAATATCTATGGTATTGATATTAATAATTATAAGGACAGATATTTCACTATAGGGGAAAATAAAAGGCAAAAATTTGCTTTTTCTCCAGAAAGAAAAGAAATTACTGTCATTCAACAAGTAAAAAATGTTAATAAAGAAAAATTTGTGTCAGATCAATTAAGTGAAGCACAAATTAGTCCTGAATTAACACCAGAAATGAAGGAAGAACTTATTGAAATTTTATTTCAATTTCAAAAAGCCTTTGCTTCTGATGATGAACCACTTGGGGCTATAAAAGGCCATGAAGTGGATATCATGCTTAACGTGGAGAGACCTTATCCCCCACTATTAAGAAGACCAGCTTACCCAGCTAGCCCTAGGGCTAGAGAAGCATTAGAAAGTCATATTCATGAACTAATGAAACTGGGAGTTCTTAGAAAAGTTGGACACAATGAGGAAGTAGAAGTCACAACTCCAGTAATCATTACTTGGCATAATGATAAGTCAAGGATGGTTGGGGATTTTAGGGCATTGAACACCTATACTATTCCAGACAGGTATCCAATCCCTAGAATCCATGAGACTTTGACTCAATTATCCAAAGCAAAGTTTATTACTTCCATGGATGCTCTTAAAGGCTTCCATCAGAATGTGTTAACACCTCATGCAAGGAAATTATTGAGAATAATAGCTCATTGTGGTATTTATGAATATTTGAGGATGCCTTTTGGTATTAAAAATGCACCCTCTCATTATCAAAGAATGATGAATACCATATTCCCACATGAATTATCAGAGGGATGGTTAATCATTTATATTGATGACATTATCATTTGTTCAGAAACCTGGCAATCACATTTAGAGAGACTTTCATTAGTACTTAGGAAAATTCTACAAGTGAACATGAAAATTTCTCTTAAAAAATGTAATTTTGGGTTTCATGAGTTGAAAGCTCTGGGACATGTAGTATCAGGACTAAGCCTTGGTGTTGACAAAAACAAAGTGGCTGCAGTTTTACTGAAACAAATGCCCCAGAACAAAAAAGAGATGATGTCTTTCTTAGGATTTGCCAGTTATTACAGGCAACACCTTAAAGATTTTGCAATCCATGCCAGATCATTATACAGAATTTGTGATCAACAGACTGTTTTTGAAATGACACAGGAGAGAATTCAAGCATATGATAAAATCAAGCATGCCTTGACCAATGCACCATTATTATTGATGCCAGACTGGAAACTTCCTTTTAAGCTGTATATTGATGCATGTGGTGATGGTTTAGGAGCTGCTCTTCATCAAGTTCAAATTGTCAATGACAAACCTTATGAAGGTCCAGTTTGTTTTATTTCAAGACAAATTAAACCTACTGAGGCAAGATATGGAGCTAGCCAAAGGGAGTGCCTTTGCCTTGTTTGGGCTCTGGAAAAACTTCATTATTATCTTGATGGTAGTGTGTTTGAAGTAATTACTGATTGTAATGCAGTAAAATCACTTCTTAACATGAAGACTCCAAACAGACACATGTTAAGATGGCAGATTGCTATACAGGAGTATAGAGGCAACATGACCATAGTACATAAAGCTGGAAATATTCATAAGAATGCTGATGGCTTAAGTAGATGGGCATTACCCAATACACCTGATAATCCTGCCTATGTTCCTACAAGTGCAGAACCTCAAATCCCAATTGAAGGAATCAATATCACAGATGTTGGAACAGAATTCTTTGAAGAGGTTAGAGAAAGCTACAGGCAAGATAAGAATTGTCATATTCTTACTGCTCTACTTGACAAAGATTGTAAAGATGTAGCCTTGGCTAATTCTCTGGATGATATTTGGAAAACATCTTATGATAATGGAAGATTTCATTTGTTTGATGGTATACTATATCATAGATCTAAACACACATGTGTCATGGTCCTATGTAGTAGAATGTTGATTAACACAATACTACTAGAATGCCATGATAACATTTATTCTGGACATCTGTCTGAAGACAAAACAATGGAAAGAATTAAGACATGTGCCTGGTGGCCATCTTGGAGAAAAGATGTCATTGAGTACTGTCATAGTTGTGATAGATGCCAGAAAGCCAATAAAGCTACTGGGAAAAGGTTTGGTTTAATGATCCATATTCAAGAACCAAGTACCCCATGGGAAGTGGTTCACATGGATTGGGTAACTGCTTTACCACCTGGAGGTGATAAAAGTTACAATGCATGTCTTGTTATTGTGGACAGATATAGCAAAACACCAATCTTTTTACCATGCCATAAAGATGACACAGCTATGGATACAGCTCTTCTAATTTGGAACAGAGTCATATCCCATACTGGTCTCTTTAAAAATATCATTAGTGATAGAGACCCAAAATTCACATCAGCCTTATGGACTAATCTACATAAGCTTTTGGGTACAAAATTATCATTTTCAACGGCCTACCATCCACAAACAGATGGACTGGCAGAAAGAATGATTCAAACCCTTGAGGACATGATCAGAAGATTTTGTGCTTATGGCCTGGAGTTTAAAGATTCTGATGGCTTTACCCATGATTGGTGTACTCTTATACCAGCATTGGAATTAGCCTACAAGACCTCCATCCATGCTTCAACAGGCAAGACTCCTGCAATGTTGGAAAAAGGATGGAACCCCAAACTTCCAGTTGATACTTTGAAAAAAGATTTGGTTGACATTCATCCAACTGCTTCAAGCTTTAAGCTGCTGCTTGATAAAGTGAGACATCATGCAAATCAAAGCATGAATGATTCCTTTGAATATGCTAAGCAGAAATGGGATAAAAGTCATAAGACACCAGAATTCAAAGTAGGGGACTTAATACTAGTTTCAACCTTGAACTTTAATAATATTAAAGGTCCAAAGAAATTGAAAGATTCCTTTGCAGGACCATTTATTATTAAAGCCCTCCATGGGACAAATGCAGTACAAGTAGAACTGTCAGGAGAGTTAGGAAACAAACACCCAACTTTCCCTGTCAGTCTTGTAAAGCATTACACATCAAGTGATAAGGAATTATTTCCTTTGAGAAATGAAACACCCTTAGAAGTACCCCCACTTGAACCAAGTGAGGAAAAGAAAGTACTGAAAGTCTTAAAAGAAAGAAGACTTAGGGGTAAAAATGAAAGAGAATACTTAGTCAGGTACAGAAATCCACAACATGAAGATGAGTGGGTTGAAGAAAGTAAGATACCTGATTCCCAAAAGTTTCTCAGAAGATTCAGACATGAGAGAAGACCAATTCCTCAATAAAAGTTTGAATTGTGTGCTTTACATACTTGAACAGTATAAGTAGAGAGGTTGGACAGTGGATTATACCCCCCCCCAAATAACTTGGGGGTACACTAAAGGAAAATTGTGGTACAATTTTTTTTGGTGGTAGGGAATGTGAGCCTGTGAGGTATGTTTAACATACCCATAAGGCCACAAATGATTTTATAAACAATTAAATTTGTCTTAAACAGACTTTTTAGTTGAATTTAAAATAAAAAATAATAAAAAATAAGTATAACTTTTTTTTGGATAAACAAAGTTATAATTATTATGTCATTTTTGGATTCTACACCAAAAATAACCTAGGGTACACCCATAGGGTGTTATACCCAAAAACACTTATTTCTTGTGTTATTAGAAGATTTAAGAATCTCACAGTACTAATGTAACTTTTTAACATTTTTTTAAAATTGTTAAATTTAAGCTTAATTAAGCTTAAATTTAAAGTTACATAAGGTTTATGCAACTTTACCAAAATTTTAGTTAAAATTGAGGTGTGGTGTATATTTACTGAATTGGCTAAGGATTTGCCATACAGAATGTAAATCCTGCGTGAGCTCAATTTAAAAGGGTTTAAGGCCATAGTATGGCTTTAAATAAATAAAAGGGCAAAATCCACGCAAAAAGGTGGGACAAAGGAAAAAGACCAAATAGAGCTGGGGTACCCAACTTTTTGGATCTGCAAGGATTCAATTAAGGTTGTCCACCTGTATTGGAGGATTTTCAACCTTATTTAAACTTTAAGATTAGACTTTGATCCAACCTTAAGGTTTAAACTGGTTTTATCCTAAATTGGACAGGAATTTCAAGCTGCCAAGAGGGTAAATCCCAATAAGCAGGCTTGGAATCAAGGTTTTAAGAACTGTCAAAGCTTAATCAAGCTTAAAAAGCTTAAATAAGCTTAAAACTTTAAGGTTTCAATCATCAAAACCTTATCAAAACTTAAGGTTTTGTGTGTATTGCTATTTTACGTGGAAAAATAGTAATAACTTCAAAAATTCATTAAAAATCCAAATCTTAATGGATTTGCTTGAAAATTTCACACAGCTTAGAATTTAATATTATCAATATATAAATTAAATTTTAAGTATCTTTTATTAATAGGTTTCCTGGGTAATTAGCCTGGAAAATTACTTTTTTAATTAAGCTTAAAGAAAATTATGATTTCTTTAAAAATTAATTAAAAATTCAGTTTAAGAGATTTCTGCTTGAAACTCTGATTTTATGTTGTTCATGTGATGAACTTTAATATAAATAAACTTATTTTATATTAAAACTTAAAATAATTAAACTAAATGAGGATTAAAGTTACTTGGAATTAAGAATAACACTGATAACTTTAAATTGGAAGTAAAAATAAGTTGCCTTAAGTTAAGAACTTAATTTTTAAGCATGGTTTTTCAGTTTTGACCTGAGCACGCCCTCTACATCCATTATGAATCATGAGAGCTGCTCTGTAGACATAAAAAGAGTCTTTTCATCACTGTTTTTGTCCATCATTCATAATCAATCCAATCATATTAGAAATTTAAACAGGTAAAGTTTTATTAAATATAAAATCTTATTATTAAAAGTAATTCTTAAGTTATTTTTATTCTTTATTTATTAAATTAAAGAATTGAAGTCATAGAATTCAGATTATTGTTGTAATCATCTATAATAAATTTTATTATATAAAATTATCATCTTAAATATCTTTTAAAATCCACAAATTCCTCTCAAAAACTCTTTAATCATAAATTTTAGTATAAAAAGTTGTTTTATCTTTGATTTTATTGATTTTTGGCGTGTTTTTAACTTATAATCATTATTTAATATAATAACTGTTGTTTTATAACTTGTTGTATTAAATAAATCTTATAAGTAAGTTTTCTCTAAAAGTTCTATATATTTTTTTATCTAGTAATAGTTGTTTTTTATATAGAATTTTATTCTATAAAGAATTATTTCTGCACAGTGTGTGATTAATTCTTTTTATAAATAATATTTATATTATTTATAAGTGGTTAATATTCTTATTTTCCACGTGTAATTGTCTCATTAAGAGCTTTACACTTCTTATTGTTATAATTGTCAGTGACTATAACAATAATAGAATAATTATAATTTATTATAATTATTATATTTTTTTTTATTATTATATTATTATAATAATAATTAAATTTATTTTTTTATATAATTATTTTTAATAATTATATTTAAATTTGTGGTTATAATATTTCATTATATTATATTTTTCTACTGAGGACAGTCATAGTACTCTTGATATTGTTACTATTATCAAGAGTTTCATAGACAAACCTTACAGCAAGTAATCCAATGAAAGCATTAGGAATTTTTGAGACCAATGTCATATTCCCACACATAAATGGGAATTTAAGAATCACAGTTGAATTTGTTGTTATGGAAAGTTGCTCTAGTACCCATTTTATATTGGGAAATGACTATTTAATCATGTGTGGGATAGATTTGCATAACAAAAAAGACAGATACTTTACTATTGGAGACAATAAGTGCCAAAAATTCGCCTTTTTACCATTTGAAAGACAAATTACAGTGAATAAAGTATCACCAGTCAACTTAGAGTTAGAGAAATTCAAGTCTGAACAGTTAAATGAGGCTTAAATAAGCCTTAATCTGACTGATAAATAAGAAAATGATCTTTCTTCCCTTTTGTATGACCACAGAGGAGCATTTGCTTCAGACAAAAAACCTCTAGGGGCAATTATTGGTCATGAAGTGGACATCATTATTAACATTGAGAGACCTTATCCACCACTCTTAAGAAGACCCGCATATCCAGCAAGTCCAAAATCAAGAGAAGCTCTAGAAATTCATATCAAGGAGCTTCTGGACCTTGGTGTAATAAGAAAAGTAGGCCACAATGAAGAAGTAGAAATAACTACACCAGTCATAGTGGCATGGCATAATGGAAAATCTAGAATGGTTGGGGACTTTAGAGCTCTGAACACTTACACTGTTCCAGACAGATACCCAATACCAAAAATCCAAATTTCCCTCACTCAAATATCTCAAGCAGTTTTTATAACCACTATGGATGTCCTTAAAGGATTCCATCAAAATGTGGTGACACCAAGAGCAAGAAAATTGTTGAGAATTATTGTTCATTGTGGAGTGTATGAATACTTGAGGATGCCCTTTGGTATCAAAAATGCACCTTCACACTTCCAAAGAATGATGAATGAAATCTTCCCTGAAGAACTCTCAGAGGGATGGTTAATCATTTACATTGATGACATTATTGTTGGTTCCAAAACTTGGGAGGAGCACATGTACAGATTGTCCAGAGCTTTGACAAAAATTCAATCAATAAACATGAAAATCTCCTTGAAGAAATTTCATTTTGGATTTAAAGAGCTTAAAGCACTAGGACATGTTGTATCTGGTTTGTCCCTTGGAATTGACAAAAACAAAGTTGCAGCAGTATTGCTAAAACCCATGCCTCAGAACAAGAAGGAAATTCAGTCATTCTTAGGTTTTGCAGGATATTACAGGCAACACATTAAAGATTTGGCATCCATAGCAAGACCACTTTAAAAATTGTGTGACAAAGACACAGTATTTGAGATGACTGTTGAAAGAGTCAAAGCTTTTGAGTCTCTAAGAGAAGCCTTGACCACTTCTCCACTCTTACTGATGCCAGACTTTAAATTGCCTTTCAAATTGTATATTTATGCATCAGGGGATGGGCTAGGTGCTGCACTACACCAAGTTCAGATCATAAATGACAAACCTGTAGAAGGACCCATATGTTTCATATCCAGGCAAATCAAACCAACTGAATCCAGATATGAGGCAAGTCAAATGGAATGTCTATGCCTTTTCTGGGCCTTAAATATATTGAACTACTTCTCAGAGGCATGTGATTTTGAGGTGATAACAGACTGTACAGCTGTCAAATCACTTTTAAACATGAAAACACCCAAGAGACATATGTTCAGATGGCAAATAGCCATACAGGAATACAGAGGCAACATGACTATTGTTAATAAGGATGGGAATATTCATAAGAATTCAGATGGACTCAGAAGATGGCCATTACCAAATAATATTGATAATCCTGCCTATGTGCCAGAAGAGGCTTCACCACAAATCCCAATAGAAGGAATAAGTGTTACAGACTTGAAAACCACCTTCTTTGAAGAATTCAGGAATAGTTACACTCAAGATAGGAATTGTAGCATCTTATGCCAATTACTTAACAAATACTGTAAAGACAACTCTCTAATACATGCCTTGGATGAAGTATGGAAAAAATCCTATGATGAAGGAAGATTTCCCCTACTAGATGATATAATTTACCACAGGACCAAGCACACATGTGTCATGACACTTGTAGACAGGTAACTAATCAATCTTGTACTGAAAGAATGCCATGATAGCCCCTTTTCAGGACATCTTTCTGAAGACAGAACAAGAGAGAAAGTAAAGGCCTGCATATGGTGGCCAATGTGGCAGAGTATTGCAAAACCTGTGACAGATGCCAAAAGGCAAATAAATCCACTGGCAAGAGACTTGGAAATATGATTAAAATCCAAGAACCAAGCAGACCTTGGGAGATTTTCCATATGGATTGGGTAACTGGACTACCACCAGGAGGTGACAGAAGTTATAATGCTTGCCTAGTAATTGTGGACAGATTCAGTAAAACTCCAATCTTTTTACCATGTCACAAGGATGATACAGCCATGGATACAGCTCTTCTGATATGGAATAGAGTAGTGTCATGGACTGGGATATTTACAAATATCATTAGTGATAGGGATCCCAAATTCACTTCAGCACTATGGACAAATCTTCACCAACTATTTGGCACTAAGCTTTCTTTCTCTACAGCCTACCACCCACAAACTGATGGACTGGCTGAAAGGATGATCCAAACCTTAGAGGACATGGTAAGAAGATTTTGTGCATATGGCCTTGAATTCTAAGATTGTGATGGATTTACCCATGATTGGTGTACTCTGCTGCCAGAACTGGAATTAGCATATAAAACATCAATCCATGCCAGTACCAATCAAACTCCTGCTATCCTAGAAAAAGGATGGAACCCCAAATTACCCCAAGATTCCTTGAGAAAGATTTTATTGAAATACATCCCACAGCTGCTAGCTTCAATGGAATGCTAGACAAAGCTAGGAAACATGCAGTAAGATGCATGGAAGACTCCTTTGCATATGCTAAAGACAAATGGGATAAATCACATGCAACTCCAGATTTCAAAGTGGGGGACCTAGTTCTTGTATCCACCACTAGCTTCAATAACATCAAAGGATGTAAAAATTTGAAAGACTCCTTTGCAGGACCTTTTGTTATTAAGGGCCTCCATGGAGAAAATGCTGTTGAAGTAGAGTTATCTGAAGAACTTAGCAAAAATCATCCCACATTTCCAGTGAGCTTGATAAAGCCATATAAATCTAGTGATGCTGAAAAATTCCCCTTGACAAATAAAGTTCCCCAAGTTATACCTCCTAGAGAGTCCTCTGGTAGTAAGAAAATTACCAAAGTTCTCAAAGAAAGAAAGTTGAGAACCAAAAAAGTAAGGGAATACCTTGTTAGGTACAGTGACCCAGCTTGTGAAGATGAATGGTTGCCAGAAAAGGACATACCTGAAGCTACTAAGCTTCTCAGAAGGTTCAGGCACACTAGAGATAACAATATTACAAAGTAATATTCTTTTTTAAGGGGAGGGAATGTGAGCCTTAGAGGTAATTTCATATACCCAAAAGACCACAAATACAAAATTAACATATAAATATAAATAAAATAGATTTATTTATATTATTAAAATGAAAATTGAAATATAAATATAAAATTATATTCACAATCAAAAATTTAATTACAATTTACAAATAAAATTACATTAAATTTTGAAATTGTAAAATTACATTTATACTTGAAAAAATTGAGTAAAAGTTAATTTTTAACAAAATTATAAAAAAATAAACAAATTTGAAAAAAAGTTAAATAAAAGCTATTATAACTTTTTATCCAATAAATAAACATATAAAAATTATTTCACCATTGTATTCCTCATAAAAAATCAGGTGGGGTCACCTCTGGATGAAATTTCTGTAACTCGACTCTAAATAAGCTTAAATTAAGGTTTTAGTATTTTCAATACAAAAGTTGAAAATCCTCAAAAATTCAATTTAATTCACACCACATGTTGTGTGTTTAGTGTTACTAATGTGGTGAAACCTAATACATAACCACAATCTAGTTATGCATATGCATAACACATTATTTATTATATATAGACAGAATTCAACTCGGAAAAGATCTCTCCTCAGGGGAGATCTTTTCTCTTATTTATTTTATTTTTAAATTTACTAATCGAAATAAAATTTTTATATTATTCTTATCTCTTATAGGTACATATCTCTTCAAAGGGGAGATATAAATATATATATCATCTTTAATATATTTCTCAATAGAGATAGTACCTACTTTTGTATACATATATAATAATTATTTTGATTAGCAATTTAAATAAAAATTTATTTCTTTAATAATAGGTTATGGGCCGCCTACCATAATTACCTGCTCCTTGCAACTTGATTCAAAAATCTCTCCCTCATTGTTTTATACCTTTCAAAACTTCTTATCTATTCGTCTCGCTACCATATTATCTTATTTATATTAATTCATCCTGGAACGATTCCAAACCAGGTCCGGAAAGAAATTCTCAACCGAGAAGAACAACATGGACCCTGTTAAACAGAAAGAAAAAACCATATCTGATGAAGAATTAGAAAACCTCATTTATATCAATAAGCAAGCTGAAATCTTGCACCGATTCATTTCCCTCACTGAAAAAATCAAGCCTCAACTGGAAGTTGATGGCACGAACTTCAATCAATGGTCCAAGAGCCTGGTTCTGGCCTGGACAACCTACTTCATGGGTGACCCCGACTACTTTGAACAAACTACAACTGACACTAATGTGAAAAGAAACATCGTTGCATTATCCTTTATACAACATAGTGTAAATACGAGAGCTTACAAGTCAGTAACTCCGAACATCAATGCTTGCAATGCTCGCGTTGTCTACAAGGCTTTAAAAGATTGTTTTAATAGACCATCATGGTCTTCAATCATCTTAAATGCGAACGTCATATTTCAAAACAACGGTGATCGACTCCACAACATCAACAACTTCTTGCTGAAAGTAAATGAGGCCATAAGGAACTTGGAAAATCTTATGCGACCAATGAATGGTAACACCATAGCAACGCTAGCTATATTTTATGCTGTACCAACAATGAAACATCACATCACTGCTGCTATCAATACCTTAATGGCAACCAACCCAAATCTGGCAGTGAGGCCTGACGATTTACTTAACATGATCCGGCAAGTCAACACTGCTTCGCCATCTTTTGATCATACTACTGAAATTGCAAGAATAAACGCTGCATCACAATTTGGTCAAAGGGATACAACTCACAATCTAAATGCAAACAGGCAACACACATCTCATAGCAAGTTGGCTCCACCTAAATCTCAATCTTACACGAAAAGAACAAGACATTACAACGCAAACAATCCATGCCATTATTGTGGAGAGGTAGGACATTGGTCTCCAGACTGTCCAACAAAAGCCAAATCAGCTAATGCCAGAAATCGGGGCCGTCAATCTTCTGCAACAATAGCGAGCATGGGAATTGTACCAACCCTGGAAGAAGATGATGCATTACTTGACTCGGGTGCAACACATTCGGTTTTAGGGAACATTTCACTATTTACGTCCTTAAAATCAACTGACATGGTCTTGTCTGTTGCATCATCTCATTCGTTCAAAGTAAATGGCATTGGGGAAATACGATTGAAAACACCTAATGGAACCATCAAAATAAAAAATGTCTTATATTGCAAGCATATATCAGGCACCATTTTATCACTGGGTCACCTACTGAATGAAGGTTTCAAAGTCAATTTTCAACATGAAGATTTTTTCATCTCTAAAGATAATATTCTATTCCGAACATGCAAAAGAGATAATTGCTGGTTCATTCCTTTTCATCATGATTATCCCTCTTCCATTAGATTAGCTCATATTACTGTAAATTCTCCTGTTTCTATTCTTAATGACAATCGGACTGATGATGCAAATTTATTATGGCATCGACGTCTAGGTCACTTGTCTATTAGAAATTTAAACCTTATGATGAAATTAAACACCGCTACGGGCATTCCAAAAAGAACTTTACTACCCATTAAACTCTGCCACCCCTGCTCTATAGCAAAGAGTCAACATCGACCGGTTAAAAGTCCATCTCGCAAGACTATTCAACAACCAGGTGACTTGATTGTTGCTGAACCCTAGTATTAATGATAAAAAATATGCGCTCGTTATTCAGGATGCTTTCTCCAGAGTAACGGTGGCTATTTCACTCAGCGACAAATCTGAAGCTAAAAACCGACTCATTCAATGAATGCTGCAACTTCTGAATGTGTCGGAATATAAGATTAAAACCATTAGAACTGATAATGGTGCTGAATTTCAAAATAACATTTTTTCCAATTTTCTGAAAGAAAAAGGTATCAATCATGAATTCTTGATGCCATATGAACATCACCAAAACGGGCAGATAGAACAAACAAACAGGACGATCTCAGAGATGGCAAGGACGTCTTTGATAGCTGCAAATTTACCCAGTAATTTGTGGCCTTGGGTGTTTCGACATTCAGTATGGATATTTAATAGGTGCTTGCATGATGGTGCGAAGCAAACTCCTTTTGAAATCCTAGGACATCGGAAACCTGACATGACATTACTTAGGGTTTTCGGTGCAAAATCTTTCATTTTTAATCATACATTACGGAAGGATTTTTCACCACGTGCAATCACTGGTTTTCACCTAGGTGTTTCTGAAGATTCAAAAGGCTGGGTTTTTTGGGTACCCGAAAAGCGAATGGTTATTAAATCTGCTAGTGTAACCTTTGATGAAAGTATTTTCTTCTTAGATGATAAGCATGCTCACATTAAATCTATTCAGACCAGCAACCTTTTTGATGACTCCATGATTTGCGAGATAAAACGACAAGAAGACTTGATTGATAAATTGTTAAAGACAATGAATACAGATTCCACCATCCCAATGACATACAAAGAAGCCATGACCTCAAGAGAATTGATTGAATGGTCTTCGGCGATACGAGAAGAAATGGACAGTATGGAAGAAGAAGAAGTTTTTATTATGAAGAATTTGAACGACGCCTTAAAGGAAGTTCCTCGTGAAAGCATCCTGAGTACAAAATGGGTCTTTGTACGAAAACCTGAACGATTTAAGGCTAGACTTGTTGTGCGAGGTTTTAGGCAAATACATGGAATCAACTACAAAGAAATATTTGCTCCAACACCAACCTTTAGTGCGTTGCGATTATTATTTTCTATCGCTGTAACTAACAATTGGCCAATCAAGACTTTTGATGTCAAGGTAGCGTTTCTACACAGTATCATCAATAAACCAGTCTATGTATGGCCACCTCAAGGAATGAACCTCCCGAAATATCACGTTTTGAAGTTGCACAAAGCATTATATGGAACAAAGCAGGCCAGTCGATGTTGGTGGCTTCATCTGAAGGAAGTTTTGCAAGCAGTCGGCTTTACTGCCAACGGTGAAGATCCCAGCACTTACACCTTTCAGAAGGATGGACAACATGCGATCCTTTGGATACACGTTGATGATGGGGCGCTAACGGCTTTGTCAAGTGAGACTCTCAATTGGATTACCGATCAACTGAATACACACCTGAAAATCAAGTGGGATGCAACCATCAAGGGATTGGTAGGAATTTCTATTGAGGAAACAGCTGAGGGTTTCCACTTTTCTCAACCTGATCTTATAACAAAATTAGTTAACCTGAATCTGAGCAATATAACTGCCAAGACACCATTACAGCCAAATTGTAAACTAGAATCCAGTTTTTCTCTAAATGAAATGGACAAACCATACTTAAAACAAATAGGTATGTTGTTATATATTGCACAAGCTTCATGGCCAGATATTTCTTATGCTGTCAATTACCTTGCGCGTTTTTCCATGAACACTACTCAACACCACTGGGATGAACTGGAAAACTTGATAGCTTATATAAGAGGCACAATGTATGATGGGATCCTCATAAGAAAACACCGAGATATACAGCAAATGACATGTTATGTAGATGCAAATTGGGGAGGGGAAGCCAGCCGATTGACTCATGGATATGGCATTTTACTTGGGAAGAATCCGATAGCCTGGCAATCAAGAAGACAGACAACAGTGGCTACATCCACTGCTCAAGCCAAATACATGGCTCTTTCTTTTGCAGCAAGAGAAATATTGTGGATATATAATCTCTTCTGTAAAACAATTGCTATGAAAACTCCAATCCTTCTATCCAACAATAAGACGGCTGTAGGGATATCCACTGATTCAATGAGTAAAAAACAGACACGACATTTAATAAGAGAATTCAACGTTATTAATGAATACATTGTCATGAAGAAGCTGAAACTAAAATGGGTTACAACAAATGAACAGCTAGCAGGTATAATGACAAAGCCGCTTGGAAATTTGAAGACTCAACAATTTCGGCAACCAATGACTTCAAAATAATGTGTTATGGAGGGGAGTGTAGTGTTACTAATGTGATGAAACCTAATACATAACCACAATCTAGTTATGCATATGCATAACACATTGTTTATTATATATAGAAAGAATTCAACTCGGAAAAGATCACTCCTCAGGGGAGATCTTTTCTCTTATTTATTTTATTTTTAAATTTACTAATCAAAATAAAATTTTTATATTATTCTTATCTCTTATAGGTACGTATCTCTTCAAAGGGGAGATATAAGTATATATATCATCTTTAATATATTTCTCAATAGAGATAGTACCTATTTTTGTATACATATATATATATAATAATTATTTCGATTAGCAATTTAAATAAAAATTTATTTCTTTGATAATAGTGTGAACCATCAATTTTTGTGTTAAAATTGAGGTGTTGTGTTTAGTTTAGAAGTTATGAGGAATTAAAGTATTTTAAATTGAATTCAATTGAAATGTCAAAATGTGCGCGTGTATTACATAAGTGAACTTTGATTTACATATGAGGTATCAATTATTACTGTATTGAACTGTACAGCTCAATTGAATTACATATGTAAATTATAAGTATAATACATTATGAGGAATTAAAGGAAAAATGAATTGGAAAGATCAAATTTGGGGGGGAAAAGGAACTCTAGCTCTAAGGGGGAGCTAGACCCCCGAAATCCTTGCTGAGAGGCGTGTGGTGTCAAAATTCACGCAAAAGTTCATCACTTTTGGCCTGGAATTGAGTTACAGGGTCTGTGGACTCAATTGATGATGAGGTTTTGATACCAACTGAGGTAGGTTTAGCTGTTGCCAAGAGGGTAAAACTACCCTTAAGATAAAACAATCATAGTAAAAACAATTTGAAACGGTTTCTACGTCTCTTACACACATTCTGACGTGTTTTGAAGGCTCAAGACCAGGTATTGCTATAGTAATGGCTGATTTAAGGGTCTAAAATGGCTAAAAATGACTAAAAATGACTTAAACCAGCCCTTTTTGGGTCTAAAGCAGGGTTCAATGATGCCATAATTGGCTTTTCTGTTGTCAGACTGTTTTTCACTACTGACAAAAGTAAATTTTACTTTTGGAGTAATAAAATTGATGGCTATAAAACAATGTCTTCTTTGCCCCACTTTTCTCTTCATGTTAGAATCTTTCCCTTTTATTAATTAGTTTAAACACTGTTAAACCAATCAATAAAAGAGTCCAACAACCTTTTTGAAATCATTTTGAACCTTTTAAACACGTGAAAAAATAATTATAATCATTGTTTGTAAGCTTTATAATCATTTTTACCCCTGAACCACCCCAAAAGTGAATTCAAGCATCTTTCATCACTGTAAACTTTGTCACTTTGTTTCCAAATTCACTCTGGTCACTTTAGGGTGTGTGTTCTCTTTAATACTCTTTTTGAATACTTTTTTCTTTAATTAATTGCTTGAAGTTCTTTGCTCAATTAATTCCAATTGAAATTTCTCTTGAAGAAATTTCTTTTGTAGCCTTAAAATATCTCTTGTAGAGTATTTTTTGGATAAATTTTTATTGCTGGTAAAACAATAAATTTTTATAATATTATTGTTTTATACTAATCAAGTTATAAGCAATAAAATTGGAGTGTTTTCTCTTAAAAATAATATTTCTTACTATTTTTAATTGATTCTTACCCTATACAAATTTTGAGGACAGGAAAAGTACTTGATTTTTAATAAAAGTTTTATATCTACACCTTTCAAATTTGAGGGTTCTTCTCTTGATTACTACCCTTTTCCTTCTGCCTCTCATGGTACCTGGTATCTAATTCCAAAGTTATTCCCATGAGTTCTTGAAGGCTATGAAAATTTTGATGGTGAGAAGCCAATTGGTCCAAAAATCTTGATGCCAAGCCTCTTCTATACACATGAATATAGGCCTGCTTCCCCAAGTCTCCAATTTTTGACACTAAGCTTCTGAAATCTGCTATGTACAAGGAAACCTTACCACTTTCCTTCTTCCTGAGATTTTCCAACTCTTGTTTGGCCTTCCTGACGTCATTGGGATTACCAAACAGAGTGAATAGCTGGGTCTCAAATAACTGCCAGTTATTGAGGAGATAAGAAGATTCTTCATTGGATATATTTGAAAGGTAAGTTTCAATCCATTTTCCAGCTCTACCATTGAGAAAAAAAGATGAGTACAAAATATTCTTCCTGTCAGAGAAGAAGTTTTCTGGGTCATTATGGAAAATGAATTGACAAGATTGAATAAATCCTCTCAATTTATAAGCTTTAGTAACATCAAAGGAATCAGGTGCCTTCATTTATGGAGTCTCCAATGCCGGGGCTCTTGAATTTTCCCTTGGGGAAACTGATTGAGTGAGTTTTCCCATGAATTGAGTCATCTGCTCCATCATTTTGAGAAAACTTGGTTCAACTTTAGAGACAAGAGTTTGATTAGAAGGGGATATATATGGAGCTTTAGAAGCCTCAGGGGCACCTTCCAAGGCATCTGCTACTTCAGTTTCTTCAGACTCCTCCCCCTCTTCATCTTCAGCTTCCCCCGATCTACTTCTAAGCCCTTGAGAAATGCTTGAATAGCCACCCAACAAGCCAGAGAATGATCTTGATCTTTTTGACTTCACACCTCCTCTTCTGGAGGGTTCTGCTCCTTCCATTTGTGGTCCTCTGTTCAAATTTGCACTCAGTTGATGAAATGATGGTGTGCAGTCAAGAGGAGCCCTTGCTGCAGGAGTGAGAACAGCTTTATGTCTTTGAGATATTGTATTCTTGGCTGGAGGGCTATGCTGAACTGGCATTATTGAAGAAAGAAAATCAAATTTGATGATACTTGAGAATAAACCAAGGCTTGACCAAATCAATCAAATGAGAATTTTGATGAACTTGAGAAATCAATCAAAAGTCTTGAAGTGAATCAATATGAATAAATCTTGAAGAATGAAGATGACAAAATCAAATTCTTATGAGTAATCAATTAGAGTCAATAAGTCAAATCAAGTCAACCAAGTCAATTCAAAACCAAATCAATTATATCTTGAGGAGTTCAGTCAATTTCTTCAAACATCAATTCAATTTATTGAGAAATGAACTTCAAATGAATAAATCAAATCAAATCTTGAGGATAAATAAGCTATCTTGAGGAAACAAATCAGATCAATCAATCAAATCAAATCAGACTCTTGAGGTAAAGTCAATTGCTTGAATAATCAAATCAATAAATCAATAATTCTTGAGAAATTTCAAAATCAATAAATAATAACCCCAATTCAATGAGAACTCCTGAAATGATGAATCAATTAACCCCAAATTCCAATCAATTAAACCTGATAGAAGAGCTTGAATTCAGATGGAAAATGAAAATAAAATTTGATTGAGGATTAAGAATAAAGTGAAATGGTCAGCAAAATTTAATAAATGAGAAATAGAATCAATGTTCATTTGAATAAAATTAATGAGATGGAAATTGATGAGAGATAATGACATCATAAAAATAATCATTGAAGAATGAGAGAAATGAATAGAAATTAATGAAAGAAAAGAAGAACTCATGAGTTCATTAAAATAATGTCACAGGGGCTCTTCTAAATGAAAAGGGCCTGGGGCTCAGTGAACAGACTTACTTATGGAGGGCTCAAGGGAAGAAATCAAAAGATAAGAGAAATAAGATAGAAGGTAAAATTCCAACTGATAAAGAATGAGCATGGAAAGAAATGAAATAAAAACAAAAAAGCAATAACAAAGAGCCACCCCAAATAATCCTGAATCACTGTTTCAACCTGTTCAGAAAAGATAAAAGGATTAATAAGGATATGACCACCAGGACTCTACTTAACAGGTGAGGGGAGGCTAAGACTAACTTAATAATTAATAAAATAATACCTCTGAGTGAGAAATAAAATAATATTAATAATAAATGAAATATTTTAATTAACTGGGGGAAAAACCCCCAGGTGGGTGAAAGGGGGCTGGTATATGTGAAAAAATGCCAGCCTGGAGTCTGAGTGTTGGGAATTCATGACTGTATGTGGGAGGAATCTGTATTTGAGATGTAAACCTGTGTTGGTGTATCCAATACATGTATTTGGGCCTGTATTTGGGTTTTGTCTGTATTGAGCCGTATTGAAGTTTGAAACTGTATTTGGTGGATCTTCCATGAAGGCCCTCGCTGATTAGGTGTTGGAAGATCTTAAATTGGTAATGATTGGTAATTCCCTGCCTGTTTCCATGGCTGTGACAGTTTGAGGTTATTAATTCAAATCACTTATACATAAATTTTTTGAAATACTCTAAATAAAAACCCTCTGTAAAATTGTCAATCATTTTGAAAATATTGATATCTTTGGCCTTTGAGATTCTGTTGCAATGAATTTTGACAATGATGAGCTACAACTCTGAAATTTGAAGTCAATTTTGAATTCAATATTACTCATTCAATACACAGTAATATATTAATTCAAAATTGAATGTTTTTAATATATGTAGTAATTGATTGAAAACCATGCTACCTCATCCTTTTACACTATTTTCAACAAGTTTGGAACTAGTGTCATCTAAATTTCAATTCTTCATTAAATATTTATCTAATTTTATGTTGCAATATTGCAATATTTCATAAACACAATTGCAATCACATTAATGTTTGTGATTTATTTGTGCCTATAAGTATCTTATTCTATAAAACCTTTCTGGCTTTCTTTTATTCTTTATTTTAATTCATTCTCTCATAATTTCTGTTTTTTTTTTCAACTTTTGTTCATTTTTTTCAAATTCTTTTTCTATTCTTTTTCTATTCTTATTTTATTGTTTTTTGAATGATAATCTTTTTCAATTTTTTCTTTTACAATTGAAACTTTCGATTTTTTATCTTTTATTTTGTATCTTCTTTGCTTTTAAATTCTTTTTTGAGCTTAAAATTAGTAAAAATGTTTCTTAATTTTTATTTTCTGTTACTTTTGTAATTTTTCAATTTTCTGTTTCAAATTGAATAATTCTTTCTTCTTTTTATTTTATTTTTTCTTTTTCTTTTTATTTTTATGATTTTTTTATGTTCATTTTTTTGTTATTATTTCTATCATTATCATTATTTGTTTTTTTGAGGGGGGGGTAGAAGCTCCAAATCAATGCTTTTGCAGTGATTTGGAGTTTCTGCGCCCCCCAAAAAAAACATAAAACTAAAAATAGAAATAAAAAAAGGGAATGAAAATAAAAAAACAAATAAAACAAATAAAAGAAATGCAAAATACATATCATTTGCAAATGTCACAACCATGGCAATTCACCTCTTGGACCTTTATATGGCCCATCCATGCCATATCAATAATAAGTGGCAAAATTGGCCATTTTATCTTTTCTTAACCTTTATGGCCATTTCACTATCAGGGGTCAATTTGGAACCTTCATCATCATCAGGCCTTTCCTACCCAGTCTTTTCTTTTGGGCACTCTTACATATATTCCAGTCAACAGGGAAAATACAGCCCAAAAGCTTGTATTTGGCTTTTCAAGCTTTAAATACAGATTTGCGCATTTTGCTGTATTTAGCCATATTATGCCATTTTCCCATGTAATATGGGATATATTCCCAAATGGCCATATTAGGCCATTTTGAGCTTAATTGCCAGTTTTGCGCAAATACAGTTTTAAAGTTCTATAAACTGTATTTGGCCAAAACACCCAAAAGCATTTTGTCACCTCTGAGGCCACCTAACACCTATCTTTCACCCATATCCTCCTGGAATCCCTTCAAAAGACCTTTGGCCACTTTCACCCTCCAATAACCAAAAGTGCCATAAATGGTGTTATACACCATTATGCATCTTTTTTCACCAGAAATCCAATGGCTCCAATTTCAAAAGTTTATTTCAACATTCCATAAGGTCATCAAGGCATCATGTCATCCAGAGGATTCATCAATGATCAAGGACAAATGTCACTCTCAAATACCAATGACACCATCATTGCATATTCTCATTCACAGTATTCCTCCAAGGGAATACTGGCAGCTCAATTCTCAAGGGATATTCAAGAGGTAGTTCTAAAATAATCTGTAAAGTGTTAATGCTCCATGAATCCACCATGGCAACCACATTCATTCAATACAGTCTGGATTCATCAATACCTGTATTTCAATCATACACCATGGGAAGATAATTAAATTTAGTTCATTTCCCAATTTCGCAAGGTATAAATTTTATTAGACAATCAATACATCTCCTAGTACTCAATACATACCAGATGTCAGCCTGAAGTAGTCAAGCTTTCAACTATTCACATAGACCAGTCTCCTTTGACCCTGGGGTTTTTTTCCCCAGTTAATTGATATATTTTGATCTTATTTTTCTCTTTATTTATCTTATATTTTTCTTGATTGAATACTAAAATTATCAAGTCAGTCATTTGGCACCTTTTCTCTTTTCTCTCTTTGCCTGTCAGTGGATATTGGTGGTCATATCCTTTACTAATCCCATTGTTCACTCTGGCAGGTTGAAACAGTGATTAAGGACTTACTTGGTTGGCTCTTTGGCCATTGGCCTTTTATTTCTATTATTGCATCTAATCCTTGTACTTGCATATCTCTTAGAGAAAGCAATTCCTTTTTATTTTATCTTCTTTATTTCTTGGAGTCTTCCAAGTGAGTTCCCTTATTACTGAGAGCCAGGCCACTGTTGTTTTCCCGAAGAGCCCCTGTGACAGAGAAGGACATTTGAAAAAAAAAATAAGAAGAAAAAATAACTAATAATGAGTTTTTTTTGTAAAATACTAAACAAAAATTGCAAAATAAAAAAATACAAAAATTTTGACACAATCACAAACAGTAAAAAAAATCAGCAAAAAATTGAAAACAAAAATTTGTTTTTTCCTGATTTCCACAAAACAACTCAGTATGAATATGTAAGAAAAACGCAAAAGCTAATAAGAAATTCAAGTTCTTGAAAAACAAAAGGGAAAATCAAAGCCTCAAATAAATGTTACTTTGCCTTTTAATCAAAGTTTGTCAGGGTATTTATTTGCACTATCTTAAAAGGAAGTCTAACAATTAATAACATTTTACCAACTGAGAAAAATTCAAAAGAAGAAATCAAATTTTTTGGCAATAAATATCTGATGTGAGAGTTGAAAAAGCTTGAACCACAAATGGGAATTTTAAAAACTCAATACTTCTATTCTTTGCAAACTTGCATATAGGACATTTTTGAGAGAATGGACTGAGTGTTAATGATGAAGAGGTATTAAAAAGAAAATCCAAGAATTTTGGAAGAAAAAAAAATTAACTTTCATGAGTATTATTCTGATTTTCTTAAAGATTCTTAATCTAAACAAACTTGAACATTTATATTGGAAAAGACATGTAATAATGAAAATTTCTCAATCCATTGAAAAAGACTTCTGAAGCTTCAAGAATACTATGGATAAATTTTTTCAATAATCAAAAAAAGTGTAAAAATATTTAAAAAAAATGTTGACTAATACCAGCTTACAGGAAGTAATGGCCAGAAATTAAGCATTAAAAAACTGTGGAAACAATTTTTTCATGATAAATATGGGATATTAATGAGTAATATCAAAAAAAACTTAATCCTTGGGTTATACCATTTTGAACATATTGAAAGACTTTAAGATGATAAAAAGAATGATATGGTGCAAGATTTCTTTGGATATTTCTTTTCATACATTGAAGTTTTTCATTCAAAAAAGACAAAAAATTATGTTTTGGAAATGATGGCCCATGAAACTTCAGTTGAGTCTTTCAATTAGAAAGGACAATGGAATTCAAATGAGTATTTTATGCAGATCTTCATCAGAGAAATTTCATTTAAGACCCCCTTAAAATAATGAATATTGAATATGGTGTGTATTAGAAGAAAAATGAAGTTCATGGAAAATCTATAATCTTCTATCTTAATTGAGTAACATTCTTAATGTCCACAGCTTGGGCTGAAAGTATCTTCAAAAATATTTCAAGGTTAGGACCCAGGTTGGATGCAGGTTGGACCTGCTACCCCTGCCAGCAGGGATAGCTTTTTTTCATGGTGAATAGAATACATATTTTATAACACTAAAAATAACAAAGTTAATTAACTTTCAAATGTGGAAAGTAATTAGGTCCTGATGCCAATTTTAAGATTGTAATAATAAAAGTAAATGAGCCTAATATGAAATTTAAAGTAGGCTGGAAAAAGGGGAAACCTAAACAAAGGCCTAATTATTAGTGTTTCATAGAGGATAACAATAAAGGGATGGAATTTAATTAATAGCATAATGTAGAGAGTCATTAAGTGATTTAATATCACCCTAAGCAAAATAATTCATCAAAAACTTCTCAATTAAAAAGAAATTAGAAAAAATAAGATACTAACTATAATTCAGCTAAAACAACTGCAACTAGTTCTTATAATAAAGCTCGAAATCTAGGAGATAACTCTAAATACACATATTTCCTTCCCAATACTGATTTTCAAACAGTTGAACATGTTAGAACCAATTAATTGACCAATCAAAACCTTGAGTTAATAATCAATACTCAATCAGCCAAAACAAAACAGTTCAACAGTGTGGTGGAGAATTATTTCTAGCCTGAAAGTCTGATTATTGAAGATAAGGGCAGATTAACATATATACTTCTTTCATTCAGATTATAAATCAAAGATTGGTAGGTAAAATTATATAAAATTATGAAAACAAGCCTCAAAAAGAATCTCTATTTGTTACTAGAGTTAGGATACTAAATGAGGCTGTCATGTGGTTGGAAATGTAAAAGTGTATTCAATACAAAAATGCAACAATAAATTTATAAGTTTTATCAAGAGGGTGAGGATATAATACCTTCAATTACGTTGAAAGGCATATCTTCTGATGTATTAATTGATCATTTTTTGGTATTGAATTTGTTTCAGACAAGAGAAATGATCCATTAAAATGTGAGGATATTTGAAATTCTTCAATATTTTAGAATTCTGCAACTATTCCACAAGGAACACCTCAGAAGATTCACTCCCCGTTTCAATTAACCAAGAGCTTATTTGAACTAGCCTTGCATCAGAAACAAATGTTTTAAAATACTTCTTTTGATGAAATTTCATTGTTTATAAATTATCAGAGCCCAGAAGTTCCAGAAGAAAATCCACAATATGAGACAAAAGACATGTTGGCTGTGGAAATAAGTGCAATTGAATATTTTATATCATGTCTAAGTGTGAAAAACACACCATTGGTCCCCTTTATCTCTTACCTGAAGCAAAATTCAAGTTAGAAAGCACCATCTACAAATACATAAGCATTGACCCACTTTCCAGTTTCCATAACACAGCTCCTGGCTACATATCAATGCAAAGGTGAAGGACAATCCCACTAAATGTACCATAAATCTTTTGGTGAATCACATTGATGATCTTCTCAAGGTTTTAATAAAAATTAGTGATCAACTTAAAACTGGAGATCCACTTTATAATCTTGTCAGTTCTCTTCTGAAATCAGGTTCTGGGGGATTATTACTATGCACATTGTATTATCAGCTACATTTGGCCAAGGAATCAATTCAGCTTCTTGAAATATCATCCCCACTAATTAGAAATTAACATAAGGAACCTTGGGGAGTTTGAAAATATACAAATAGGTATATATTTGAAATAATCAATGGCAGTTTCTTTACTAATGATCATTACTCAAAAATAATCCCTAGTAAGTCTAGGCTTTCTAAATTCCTGTATTTTGACTTCAGTGAAGGATAGAAAACAATGAATTTATAAGAGACAAGCCACACCATGAATCTTGATTCAAAATCCTACATTGATAAGATCATTTGGGATGCATAATTTAAATCATGCAAAAAACAACATCATCAAGCTTTTCAACAGAATTTAGTGGGTTTTTCTGGAATTATTATGATCTCTATTCTTCAATTAGTGGGATATTATTGTGGCCTATATGGTTGAGTTTGAGAAAGAATAATATTATCTTCTTGGGTCCTATCAAATCTGTGAGCCTTGAAGGTATTTTCATATAGCCAAAAAAACCACAAAGAATTAAAAGAATATATAATTAAAAATGATGAATTTTTTATTAATAAAAACCAAAATTTAAGTATAAATATAAAATTTGAATATAAAAGTAAAAATTTCAATGAAAATTTAAGAATAAAATTACATTAAAATTTAAAAATTTAAGAATATAATTTAACATGAAAAGGTTAAGTAAAAATGAATTTTAATCAGAAATATTAAAATTAGAATATTTTTTAGAAATTATATAATAACATTTATTAAAACTTTGGTTCCAAAAAATAAACTTATGAATATTGAATATTATTTCACCATTGAATTCCATTATGAAAAATACAATGGGGACACCCCTGGGTGAAATATTGTGTAACTCAACTCTAAATAATCTCAAATTAATTGTTTAGTATTTTTTGGTGAAATTCTGAAAATCCTCAAATCCTCAACTTCCTTCAAACCAAATGTGGCTTTAAACATCTGTTTTTATGCTAAAAATGTGGTGTGGTGTGTAGCTTATGATTTATGAGAAATTGAAGTATTTTCAATTTTTTCATGTGTGTGAAAATTGTGTAACTCAACTCTAAATAAGATAAAATTAGCTTTTTGGTATTTTCTGTTGAAATTCTGAAAATCCTCAAAGCCTCAACCTCCTTCACACCACATGGGGCTTTGAGCATCCATTTTTATGTTAAAATTAGGTGTGGTGTGTAGCTTAGAAGGTATGAGAAATTGAAGGATTTTCAATTGGAATTTTAAAATGTGCATGTTTATTACATAGCTGAACATGGATTTACATATATGTGGAATTAATAATTACAGTTTTTTACTGTAATTTTTAAATTGGATTACATATTTAAATTATTAGTATAATACATGATGAGGAATCAAAAAAATCAAATTAGAAAGATTAATTTTGGGGGGACAGAATCTTGGCTCCAAGAGTTCCAGACTCACCCCAATTCCTTGCTGTCAGGATGAAACTATGATAAAGGTGTAAATAGGCTAGTTACAGCTTTAACTATGTTAATGACACGGTAAAAATGGTTTGAAAAGATTTATAAGAGTTGAAGATGATTTTATTTAAGATTAAAAGGGCTTTACTATATATAATATAGTGGTGGTGAGCGCTGTTGAAAGCCCTGGGTGCAGCTTTATCTGTTGGGTTACAATAATAAAAGACTACAATAATTAAGATTTATGATTATACCTGATTATTAACCAAGAGTAAAACTGTTTTTGACAGTTTACTATGTAGGTTATTCAAGAGCAGGATGAGGAGACAATTCTGGCTGTGAAAAGCCTCCTTTTTATCCTGAAATGGGGTGGAAAGGGTGCTAGACCTTTCCACATAGAGAAAGTGAAGATTTTTCACTCTCTAGTACTGGCTTGTGATTTTAAAGCAGCCTGTACAACCTGTATTGGGCTCAGATGTGGTTTTGAAGCCACATCTGGGCAGTTTTCACAAATACAGGGTGAAAATTTCCATTGGGGGACCTCACGGCCTGATTCTGATGTGTATGACGCGTAGAATGCTGTAAAAAAGCTGTATGTTGACTGACATATGAGTTATTTAAGTAAGAACAAGCCTCTTTGTCTATTTGACACCTCATATTCATGGTTATGGGATATTATCCCATGGTAAGGCTGTATTGGTCAGAATGTGGGATTTTGACATTAAAACAGCTATAACTTTGTCAGTTCTTGAGATATCAACCTTGAAACTGAACCAGTGTTTAGCCCTGTATGTGTTCCACACAGTGGTACCTTATTTGATATGGTTATCATTAAATATGGCAAAGTTATGCCATGTACAAGATTTTTGTACATATGCATGTTTTAGGCAAAAAGCTGTATTGAGCTTGTTTGCCCCATAACTTCTGCTGTAGTTGAGATATGGGGAAATGGATGCCACCATCAGATAGCCCTGATTGTGCGCTTTCCAAAAAGACCCCACTTCAAGTATCTCACACTAAAACTGTAGAGGTTAGATGAGAGGTGAATGTTTTGTTCACCCTTATTTGGCCTGAAATTTACCATAACTCCAGTAATATTGGTGCTAGCTCAGTTTGGCTGGTACCGTTTGATAGCCCTGGCAGAGAGCTTCATTTTGAGTACCCATTTGATGGGGTAAAGCATCTCCTTCTAGACTTTAGATGGGAGGTGAAAATTATGGTTTATGCTAAGCAATAACTTTGTTATTCTTTGTCCTATGGTGATGAGACTTATATTTTCAAAAAGGGATTATTTACCTCTTTCTTTTGATACATTTTGAGCTGATTTGGCTCAGCTCCATGTTTTGCTGTTATCTTGGCTATACCATTGGTTTATGGTATTTTGGCTGTCATGCTTGTGCTCTGGTTTTGAGTCACAGGCTGACATACCCTCCCTCTAAAAAAGGCTCATCATTAATGATACTGTTCAGTCCTCCTAGAGGCCCTTAATCTCCTTAGATGAAGTTTCCCATCTGGTATGGCATCTTCTGCCAACCATTTGTCTTTATCAGCTGTTTGGTGCTTGAATCTGACTAAGTATTGTCTTTGATCCTTCCCATTAAGTCTGATCTTCCTGGCCCTCATGATCTTACTCACAGGTCCCGGGGAGTCCTCCACTTCCACTATATCAGTTGGTGTGGGGTTCTTCTTCCTGGAGGGGAATTTATCCCCCTCTGTTTGGAAGTATGGTTTGACCAAGCTTACTGGATAACTGGGTGCTTCCTAGAGAATTCCTCTGTAAGTTTGACTTACACTGCATTCTTTCCTATCAGCCTAATGATAGTGAAAGGCCCTACAAATGAGTCCCTCATCTTCTTGGATCCTTTAAGGTTATTAAAGTTCAGTGTAGACACTAGCACCTGGTCCCCTTCCATAAAGTCAGGTTCCATGTGTGGCTTGTCCCACCTCTGTTTATTATATTCTTTTGCCTCAGCTATGCATTTGGCAGCTGTGTCACAAGCCCTCTTCCACATGTCATGGAAGTCTTTGGCAATGGGGTGGATGGTCAGAAGATCCACAGGCAACAGGGGATTCCACCCTATCTCTACCACTGCAGGTGTTTTTCCTGTGGTAGAGTGCTGACTTGTATTATAAGCCAGTTGGACAGCTGGTAGAAGGGTAACCTAGTCATGGATTTATCCTTCATTGTCCTTGTATTCCATGCCAGAGGTACAGAACCTTCTAAGGATGTCTTCCATAGTCTGGATCATCCTCTCAGCTAGGCCATCTTTTTGGGGATGGTAAGCTGTGGAAAAGGCAAGCTTGGTTCCAAGCATGTCATACAAGTTGGTCCAAAACTCAGATGTGAATTTTGGGTCCCTATCACTAATGATGATCTTGGGGACTCCACAGGTAGATATGATGTTATTCCAAAATAACAGGGCAGTATCAATGGCTGTGTCCTCTTTGTGGCATGGTAGACACCTCATGCTCTTGCTGAACCTATCAACTATGATTAAACAGGCATTTTAGTTTTCTTTGCCCCCTGGGACAAGTCCTGTAACCCAGTCCATGTTGATGATTTCCCATGGGTGTTTGGGTTCTTCTATATGTTGAAGTAACCCATACTTCTTCCCATGTTTCCTATTTGCCTTTTGGAATCTTTCACAAGTGTTGATGTATTCTCCCAACTCTTGTTCCCACTTGGGCCACCAAGCTGTGCTTGCTACCCTCTCTTTGGTCCTGTCTTCACTCATGTGTCCCATATAGGGCAGTCATGAAACTTCTGTAGGATCAGAGAGATGTGGTCTCTGTCTACCACTGTGAGTGCACTTGTGTGTTTTTCTCTGTGGTAGAGAAGGCCATCTATAAGGAAGAACTTGTTATCCTTATAGGCCCTCAACCAGGGTTCTTCCAGCGGGGTTTCCAGTTCTGGACTCCTGTACTTTTGTTGAAGGAGCTGTAGTAATATGCCACACTATTTGTGTTTGGCATAAGACTTCAGTACTGCATTGAAAAATTCATTGTGCAGTTCTGAGGAGCTTATGCCAGTATGGGAGTTTCTGTTCCCTCTGAAGCAGTGTTCTCACTGTCAAGGGTACCATGTTCTGGTGTCCATTCAGAAAATCTGAAGTTCTTCCTTCTATTGATTTCCATGAAATGGATAGGGATCTTGGCTGCAACTTCAGGGTCATAAGCTGGATTTCTTTTGACATTGTCCAGTGGCCATCTGCTGAGGCCATCTGCATTTGTATGACTTTTACCTTCTTTGTTTATGATGGTCATGTTACCTCTATACTCCTGGATAGCTATTTGCCATCTCAGCATGTGTCTATTTGTAGTCTTAATGTTTAGTAAAGACTTCAAGGTTGTGCAGTCTGTGTAGACTTCAACGACTGCACCCTCCAAATAATAATGGAGTTTCTCTAGAGCCCAGACTAGACATAGACATTCAGTATGGGTGGCCCTGTACCTGGCTTCTGAATCTTTCAGCTGCCTAGAGATGTAACATATTAAACCCTCTCTTGGTTCACCATCCACAATTTGTCTTTGGTGAAGGGCTGCTCCTAAGCCTCGGCTACATGCTGCATCTATGTATAGCTTGGATGGTAGTTCAAATTCAGGCAAGATGAGCACAGGTGCATTTGTGAGTTCATGTTTGATCCTCTCATATGCATCACTCCTTTCCTTTGTTATTTCAAAAACTACATCTTTTGAAAATAACTTGTATAAACTACTAGTTATGTGTGCAAAGGTTTTGATGTGGTTTCTATAGTAGCTAGCAAACCCAAGGAAGGATTGCATCTCTTTGATGCTTTTTGGTACTGGCTATTGCAGTACTTCTGCTAATTTATTCTGGTCAATTGCCAGACTAAGACCTGAGACTTTATGTCCTAGATCTAGTAGCACTTGTTGGCCAAAATTACACTTTTTGAGTGTAATTTTCAGATTGATGGGTGTACATTTACTCAGCACTCTGTCTATATATTGTACATGGGCTTCCCATGTCTCTGAGTATATAATGATATCATCAATATATACTACCATCCAGCAATCTAATATTTCTTCTTGAAATATTGTGTCCATCATCCTTTGGAAGTGGGCTGGTGCATTTTAATTCCAAATGGCATCCTGGTATGCTCATATATGCCCATATGGCATATTATTCTGAGTAATTTCATGGAGTTTGGTTTAACTCCATTCTGGTGGAAGCCTTTCATACAGTCCATTTTGGTTATGTATTTGGCTTTTTCCAGTTTATCCAAGGCATGAGGTATCCTGGGTATAGGGTACCTGTCTGCTTTTGTGTAGTTATTCAGACCTCTGAAGTCTCCACACAATCTAGACTTGCCATCATGCCAGGTGATTAGGACAGAAGTGGTTATTTCCACTATTTCATTGTGTCCAATCTTCCTGATGACTCCCATGTCCAGGAGCTCATTGATATGTTTTTCAATTTATTTCTTGGTTTCCAGACTTTCTGGGTAAGGAGGTCTCCTAAGAATGGGTGGATAAGGCCTTTCCACATCCAGATATAGTTCTATATCATGGTCTTTGATCTTGCCTAATGGTTCTTCACCAATGGCAAATGCTGGCCTGTTCTTTCTCAGCATCTTCAGTAAAGTTAGTTTTTGTTTACTGGTGAGGGTAGTGCTAAACTGTCCCACTATGAATTCCTTCAGAAGTTCTTCTAGTGGGTCTTGAGAAGATATCTGGTATATATCAAGTGAAAGTTTCTTTTCCTTGTTAGTACCAATGGTGATGTGCCTATTTTTACTGTTGTAAATATCTATTCCATACATCCTCTGGTAGTCTGTTCCCAGTAGAAAATCCTTGGATGGGGGCATCATCAAGCACTACAAGCTCTGGGTGGAGTCTGATATTACCCTTCCTGTGGGGTATAATTATCTCTTTGATAATTGTCCCAATGGAAGTCATCTTGCCTGATGCACTTTTAAAGTTCTTTGCCTTAGTGGGTAAGAGCTTTTTTTCCCAGTTTGGGAAGTGGTTATCCAGATACTTCCTGGCCACTATGGAGCAGTGTGCTCCACTATCAATTTTCAGTCGATGCTGAGCATTGTCAATACAAACAGTCATTTTTGTGGCTGTCCCATGTATATATGCCATTCCTTTGGTTGGTGTAACCAGGAATGTTTGTGCATCTTGTGTGTGTTTGCACAAGTTCTTGTTAGCAGTGTCCTGTGACATACCTGCTTCCAACTGTATGTCCTGAATTTCTAATGGGGTTTCCTCTTTGTATTCCACTAGAAATTCCTCTCTTGGGTCTTGATAATCATCAGATTGGTCTCTGATGGCATCACCCATGGAGTCTGATTCAGAATCCTATATTGGGGATTCCTCTCCTGGGACTTTCTCAATTGCATAGACTTTTTTCTTTGCCTTTGGAAAGTTGTTGGCATAGTGGTCTTTTGAGCCACAATTGTGACAAGAATTATTTTTTTTGCCACTTCTGCCCCTCTTTCTTGGGGTTTGTCTTTAAACTCTACCCTGAGAGGTTGTTTTTATTTGAAACCACTGCTTCTATATGGGTGAATTTCCCTATATTAGTCCTCTTCCTTATGTCTTGTAAGGTGTTGGGAATTTCATCTAGAGTGCAATTTTGGTTGCATCTGCATCTTATTGCATGCTCTAGTTCTCCTGGCAGTTGTGTCAGAAGTCTTTGATTCCTCATTTGAATGTTCATCTGAGGATCAATGGCTTTAAGTCTTTTAGACTGTCTGAGACACCACTCATATGGATTGTTGTCCACAGAGTATTTGTCATTTTCAAATGACATGGTCTTTTGCAATATCCAAGTACCATTACTTTACTTTTGGATGATTTGACTCTTCCACCATGGCCAGTTTCTTCTGCCATGGATTTCTTTCATTTCAGTGTACCATATACTAGCATGACCTTTAAGTTCTGTATTTAATCTAGCAGTGATCCAGTAATCTGGTATGCTTGGTACATCAATAAAGAGTCCATCAATATAATCTATGAGTTCCATATGATCACATTCTCCTGATCCAGAGAATTCGGGCCAGCAAGAGGCCTCAGGAAGCTGTTTCAAGGCTTCCTTCTCTCAATAAGATATGCCATCTCCATCCTGGTAATGTGATGGAGATCTTGCCTTATTCATCAACATGGCATCTGGTTTGATGTCATCTGGTTGATATGGATTATCCAAAACTTGGCCTTGTGGTTGGGGCTTCAAGTTATGGTAGATATTAAACAGTTTTTTTATGTCTTGATCCAGACAATCCCTGTCCCTTTTGCTGTGGTGTTGTTCTTCAAAGACTAGATTCAGTCTTTCGTTGGTTTCTTCAGAGGCTTTGCTCAATTGAGCATATCCTTCTTGAAGATTCTTAACTATCTGTTCCAAGGAGGCTTGTGTTTTTTTCATCCTCTCATGGCCAGATTCAAGTTCTGAAAACTGCTTTGCAGATTGTTCAGCATATTGGGACATTTGTAACCACAGTGAATCACTGTTTAAGTTACTCTCAGGTGTGACAATGTTGTGTTCAATCTGAGTGGGGGTAATGTTTCTATTACTAGTACTACTGATTCTAGAGTGGTTTGCAGCTACTTCTGGCTCTTGTGTACCTCTTTCACCAATTCTAACAGCTTCTGGATCATGGGGTCTGACTCTTTCCTCCTCTGGTTGAAGGAGTTATTGTTTTTTCCCTTGTTTCCTTGTCTTCTCTTGGAAACTTCCTGGAATTGTGAAGAATGGTGACTCTTGGCCACTGATCTGCTGGTTTCTGAATGGTATGAAACCACTGGGGAGCTGATTTGGCCTGCTCCTTGTGAGCCTGAAGGAATCTGAGTAGGCCCTGTCTGGGTTAACTGTTCCTCTATAGCTTGGATAGTGGCTTGATTCTCCCTTATCCTCTGTGCCCTTGCCTTCAGGAGTCTGAACTGCCTGGTAGGATTCCAGCCTTTGGTGATTATCATAAGGTCTTTGAAGTCTATCTCTTTGAGACAGATCTTCTGGCAGCTTGCTCCAAGCTCTGCCCAGTGACTTTCCAGGTTGAACCTTTTGTTGTCCATGCTCCATTGAAATAAATCTTTGAGTAGTTGGTGGAGCTGAAGAACTTGATCCATATCCTTCCAGTCCTCTGGTTTGAGGTTCCTGTTGAATTGGAGTGTGAATGGCAAGGTTGATATTATCTCCCTCATTGTTTTGCCATCCATCACTGCGTCCAAGGTGTCCTCTTCCAGGTCTTCTGGTTCTGGACAAGCCTTCTCTGTCCTCTGGCTGGTTCTTTTGGAAGCCAAGGTCTCTGAGGTATACAGGGGACATATCAGTGTTTGCAAGCAGTCAAAACTTTATGTTCTTAGGGTATTTACCTTTGACTGTGCCTTGTACAAATTTGTTATCTGCTGATCTGGGCAGTTTGCCTTTGGAGGTTACAACTGGGTTAATAATTGTAATTTTCCCTGTACAAGTGGTTAAGGTTGGTTTACCTTGTATTGATGCAGAGTTTCATGGCTTTCTACTCCTCTGAGTGGCTATTGGAGTCCACTTCTTGGCTTTGATGAGACTTTCACTTAGCCTCTTTCCTTTACCCTTGCTGCCCTCTCGTTCTGAGGGTGTCACTGGTATGTTGGCCTGTGACTGGGTTTCAAGTGGGATATAGTTTTCTTCCACTGAATCAAACAGCAAAAAGAGGGCTTATGTCAGTTAAGACTTCTTAAAAGCCTGGTTTTGCATGTCTAAGAATGGCCTCTGGGCTTGTATGTTACTACAATGTGCCCTTGTATAATGACAGTGTAATTGAATCCACAATTTCACGTCAGAATTACAGCTTATGGTACCCTGTCACACTGATAATTAAGATTTATAGTTATACCTTATTATTAACCAAGAGTAAGACTGTTTTCTACAGTTTACTACGTAGGTTATTCAAGAGCAGGATGAGGAGACAATTCTGGCTGTGAAAAGCCTCCTTTTTATCCTGAAATGGGGTGGAAAGCTTGCTAGACCTTTCCACGTAGAGGAAGTGAAGATTTTTCACTCTCTAGTACTGGCTTGTGGCTTACAAACAGCCTGTACAGCCTTTATTGGGCTCAGATGTGGCTTTGAAACCACATCTGGCAGTTTTCACCAATACAGGGTGAGGAATTGCATCTGGGGACCTCACAGCCTGATTCTGATGTGTATGACACGTAGAATGCTGTACAGAAGCTGTATGGGACCCCAGTATTGACTGAAATGTGAGGTATTGAAGTAAAAACAAGCTTCTTTGTCTATTTGACACCTCATCTTCATTGTTATGGGATATTATCCCATGGTAAGGCTGTATTGGTCAGAATGTGGGATTTTGACCTTAAAAAAGCTATAGCTTTGTCAGTTCTTGAGAAATCAACCTCAAAACTGGACCAGTGTGTATCCCTGTATGTGTTCTACACAATGCTCCCTTATTTGATATGGCTATCATTAAATATGGCAAAGTTATGCCATGTACAAGATTTTTGTACATATGCATGTTTTAGGCAAAAAGCTGTATTGAGCTTGTTTGCCCCATAACTTCTGCTGTATTTGAGTTATGGGGAGATGGATGCCACCATCAGATAGCCCTGATTGTGCCCTTTCCAAAAAGACCCCACTTCAAGTATCTCACACTAAAACTGTAGAGGTTAGATGAGAGGTGAATGTTTTGTTCACCCTTATTTGGCCTGAAATTGACCATAACTCCAGTAATATTGGTGCTAGCTCAGTTTGGCTGGTACCATTGGATAGCCCTGGCTTAGAGCTCCATTTTGAGTACCCATTTGATGGGGTAAAGCCTCTCCTTCTAGACCTTAGATGAGAGGTGAAAATTAAGGTTTATGCTCAGCAATAATTTTGAGCAGGAATAACTTTGTTATTCTTTGTACTATGGTGATGGGAGTTATATTTTCAGAAAGCGGTGAGTATCCTCCTTCTTTTGATTCCTTTTGAGCTGATTTGGCTCAGCTCCATGTTTTGGTGGTATCTTGGCTATACCATTGGTTTATGGTATTTTGGCTGTCATGCTTGTGCTCTGGTTTTGAGTCACAGGCTGACACTTGCTGACAAGAATCAGATTCAAAAATTCATGTAAAAGCTCATCACTTTTGGCCTGGAATTGAGACACAGAGTCTGTGACTAAATTGATGATGAGGTTTTGATACTAACCAGGCTAGTTTTAACTGTTTACAAAAGGTTAAAACTACCCATAGGTGAAAAAAATCATGATATCAGAAGGGTTTTAACTGGCTTGAAGGTCTCTCGCACACATTCTGACATGTTTTGAAGGCTTTAATCCAAGTATTACTATAGCAATGGCTGTTTTACAGGACTAGAATGTCTAAAACCAGCCCTTTTTGGTCCAAACAAGGGTCCAATAATTCCATAATTGGAATTTCTCTTTTCCATATCTTTTTTACGAATCATTGGGGAAACAAAATTGGTGTCTATAAATGCTGTCTTTGTTTCCCCATTTTTCTCTTAATGTTAGAATGTTTTCCTTTTATAATTAGTTTAAACATTTCAAACCAATTAATAAAATATTTTAACAGCCCATTTCAAAAAAATTAAGACATTTTAGTGATTTGAAGAAGTTATTATAATCATCTTTACCCTTGAACCATCCCAAAGTAAATTAATGCATCTTCCATTACCCCAAGCTTTGTCACTTTGTTTCCAAATTCACCCTGATCTCTTTTGGGTGTGTTTTCTCTCTAATATATTTTTTGAAAACTCCGTTCTCATATTAATTTCCTGAAGCTCTTTTTCAATTAATTCAAATTGAAATTTCTCTTAAAGAAATTTCTTTTGTAGCCATTAATCTCTCTTGTAGATTAACTTTGGATAAAGTTTTATTGTTGGTATAACAATGAATTTCTATAATACTATTTGTTAATACTTACAAAGTCAAAGAAGCAATAAATTTGGTGTTTTTTCTTTTAAAAATCTTTAATTTAACTCTTTTTAATTGAATTTTACCTTAAAAAATGTTTGAGGACAGGAAAAGTACTTTATTTTCAATTAAAGTTTCATATACAAATCTCAAATTTGGGGCCCCAGCCATCATATTTTACCTGTGAAATAATTCTTTACCTTTTCTAATCCTGTTTCTTATATTGAAAAACCTAAATATCCATAAAAATACTTATATTATCAAAAATACACAAAAATATTTCTTTTCTCATATTATAAGTGAGGTTTTTTTTTTTTTCTTTTGAAAGATAACTTTTTTACTTGCATAATTGTTTTCTTCATTAACCCTATTTTATGACAATGTAGTGATACAAGAAAACATTAAAACAGCTTCAACAGTTACCAAAATTATTCCAGAAGTACTGTTAATTCTTACCATATTAGTATAGTTATTCTAACTTGGTAGAAACATAAAGAACCAGTTTCTTTGTAATTAATCAATTCTTTTTATTAGCAATACTCTCCCAGAAGTTAATAATTTGGAAAATAGTAGGTTTTTTGACATAAAGTTACTACTTTGAAGCCTTTTTACTTATAATTATGTCTTCAATCAGATCAGGAGCCAGCTATAGCCCCTAAAGAAGCTCTCAGAAAGGTTATAGACATGATTATGGCAGAATCTAATCAGTCACATAAGCTCAAGGGCTATCAAATGAAGCCCAAACTGACAAATGATGGTATTCTGCAGCTGATAGCACTGTTTTTCCTTCAAAAAGAGCTTAAACCACGACAACAGGCCTCAGTGGAAATTTGAAAATTCAGCCAGAAGGCATACAAAAATTCACTTCAACATGAATATTATCAAATCCTAGAGGACCTTTTCAAAACCTAAATGACCTCTTAGCTGACTGTGAGAAAGCTTCTGGGCCATCCCAATACTTTCAAGTTACTGAATGGATGGCATTCATTTATGAAAAAGAAGAACATGATGTTTTCAACAGAAGAATGAATGAGGCCCAACTATTCACCACCCAAACAAGTTCCAAAACCAACCCCAGTATCCAGAAACAGCAATTCCAACATGAGAAACAAGACACAAGCTCAGAAAAAGGGCATGGGAAAAGAATGTCTCACAAAACCATACATCCAGGGCTACAGAATCCCAAATATTCATCAAGATGCCATGAAAAATGTGTTTCAGATGGCCAGAACTATGATCAAAATGCATAAGAAATACAAATCCAGATTAAAGTATCAGAAATGATTTCTGAGATCTTGGATGGAATTCCAGATTTTTATATAGCCATAAATGACCTAAAAAGTCAAATTTTTGATAATACTTCAAATATTTGTAACAATATTAATACCAACAAACCATGTTTGACTAAGATAAATGAGACACTTCTGTGTTTTTGAAAAGCTTCAAGAACAATTAAAACATCAAATAATTACACTTCATTTGCAAATAAAATAAGTGAAAAACCTGTCATCATGAAAGGATTAACAAATAAATATTCTAAATTGAATATTTATGACATAATTGAAACAAGAATAAACAAATCCAAAAGTATCATCAGAGAAGATAATAGAAAAATCCTTGATGATATTAAAGCTTCATTTACTAAAGTAAATTCAAATACAATCTCCTTGGAAAAGTGTTTTTATACCTCACAAGAAGAAGTATCCAGCTTAACTATGAAATTGAATCAAGCTATTTCTTATAATACTAGACAAACAGAATTATTGCAAGAAATGAAAATTAAAGAAGACATGTATCAGATTTATTTAATCAACTTGATACTAGGTTTCCAACATGAAGTCAGAAATCTCAAAAGCTGTACTAACAATAAAATAAGTGAAATTGAACAATTAATTCACACCTTTCCAAGAATTTTCAAACCTCTAAATCAAAGTGAGAGTATATAAAACTCTCACACACAAGTATTTGATGTAGAAAACTCATAAATAAAAAATGGCTTTTTCACTTCTTTCCATATCTTGAAACCATAAATGGGCCAAGCACTCTCATAAAAAGTACCAAAGATTAATGAATGGCCTAACTTCAGTTTTGAAGGTGAATATTACCATATTAAATTTCTCAGAGGTATTGAAATTATTAAAGAAGACTTTGAACTATCAGAAAAATTGGCAACAGCAAGATTTAACACCTTGTTTGCCTGATAAGCTCATAGATTGTATATCAAGTTAAGACAAACACATGGACAATAAAGTTGGACTTGGGGTAAAACCCAAATAATCAATAAATGGACCAATGCTTCTTTGATATTGATAGTTTAAAAAGCCTTTAAATCTGCAAAATTTACTTCTTACAAAGACAGAGATTTACCATTATTTTTTTCAACAAAAAGACATAGTAAAAGAATCTTATCCTGAAACGTCTGAATATTTTATCCATAGAGGAATTCTGAGACAATGGGGAGGTCATTTTGAAAACACTGCAAAAGCTGGTACTACTGAACAATCTTCAGAAGAAGTAAACACCATAGCCAAAATTGGTTCTAGTGGGATGAATCTCTAAACAAGGCTTAATATACCTTAAAGACTTCTGTGGACAAAACCCCCAAAGAAAATTTTAATAATATTAAATATAAATTATCAGAAACAATCATAAAGCTTCATATTTGCTAAAGTGCCACACAATTGGCCAATACATGTCTAAAAAGAGGGAAAATAAATGAAATCAACATTTAAAAAGAACCTTATGATTCAAAATATTATTTGAATGAAAAAAAACTTAGATGATAAATCATCCATATTTTCTGAATACTCAAAATATATACAAAATATCAATGTCAAATTTTACATCATGGAATCTTACTCCCAATTGCCACAGTTGAGTAATAGTCAACTTTATTTATCAAAAATTCAGGATTAAGAAATCATAAAAACCAAACCAAACAGAAGAAAAGAATATAAAGCCGTTACTTACTGTATCACAGAAGTATTTATTGATAAAAATTCACTCATCTTTCAATTGATGCAGGAGCCTTTTTCTCTTGCTTTGGCAAATCTTTTGTCAAGAATATTGTAGCACATTTTGGAGATCAATCATTACCAATTGATTGAATTAAACTTAACAGTGCAATTAATCCAATTTATCCATTGGGACAATTCAAAAGCACTTTCATATTTCCACCTATAAACAGTTCCAGAATCAGAGATATTGGCCTGGGGGTTGGTGAGGTGGTGAATTGGCCAAAAATGCCAATGGGGCAGGATATGGCCAGGGAAAATGAGTGTGGCCCAAAGGTCAATTGGCCATATATTTGTGGAGGTTGAATTTCCATAAAGCACCATTTGGGAGGGGTCTTTCCTGTGGTAGTGACAGAATTGTGAGACCTCATCCACCACACTAAAGAAGGTCTGCATATCCAGAAATCCCTTGAGCTTCACATCAAAGAAATCTTAGACCTTTGTGTAATAATAAACTCTGGCTGAAATGAACAGGTGAAATAATTACACCTGTCTTAGTGGCATGGCATAATGAAGAATCCAGAATGGTTGAGGATTTTAGATCTTTAAATACTTACACTCTCCCAGACAGGTATTAAATACAAAAAATCCAGATTTCCCTTACTGAGATATATCAAGCAGTGTAAATTGGCACTATGGATTCCCGGGAGGGATTGCACCAGAATATTGTGACACAAAAAGCAAGACAGTATTTGTAAATTATCTTTTATTATGGAGTTTATGAATACTTTAGTGTGCCTTTTGGTATTGAAAATGCACCTTTTCACTTCCAAAGAATTATGAATGAAGTTTTTCCTGAACAACTTTCAGAAGGATGGTTGTTAATTTATATTAATGGAATTATTTCTTGTTCTAAGGCTTGGGAAGAACATATGTATAGATTATCTAGAGTTTTGAGAACAAAAGAATCTGTGAATATGAAGCTTTCTATAAATAAATTTCATTTTGGATAAAAAGAACTCAAAGCCCCAGGACATGTAGTATCTGCTCTATCCCTTGGTATAGAAAAAAATAAAGTTTCATCAGTCCTGTTGAAGCCTATTTCTCATAAAAAGTAATCCAGTAATTTCTAGGATTTGAAGGATACTACAGGAATCAAATTGAATATTTTGCATCCATAGCAATACCTTTTTATGATATTTGTGACAAAGATACAGTATTTGAAATGTGTCAGCCTGTGACTCAAAACCAGAGCACAAGCATGACAGCTAAATATCATAAATCAATGGTATAGCCAAGCTACCATAAAAGCATGGAGCTGAGCCAAATCAGCTCAAAATGTATTGAAGGAAAGCAGAAGCTTACCTTTTTCCAAATATACAAGTCCCATCATCATAGGACAAAGAATAACAGAGTTATTCCTGCTCAAAGTTGTTGCTGAGCATAAACCTTAATTTTCACCTCTCATCTGAAATACAGAGTAAGAGGATTAACCCCAGCAAATTGGTATTCAAAATGAATCTCCAAGTCAGGGCTATTCAATGGTACTAACCAGACTGAGCTAGCACCAGTATTACAGAAGTTATGGCCAAAACCAGGCCAAATAAGGGTGAACAAAATATTCACCTCTAATCTAACCTCTACAGTTTTAGTGTGAGATACCTAAAGTGGGGTCTCTTTGAAAAAAGTAACTATCAGGGCTATCTGATGGTACCATCCATTGCCCATATTTCATCTAGGAGTAAAGTTATAGGGAAAATAAGCTCCATACAGTTTTTAAACAAAACATATATATGTACAAAAAATCTTGTACATGGCATAACTTTGCCATAATTAATGATAACCATATCAAATGAGGTACCATTGTGTGTATCACATTCAGAGCTACACAATGAACCAGCATCGGAGCTGATATCTCAAAAAGTGACAGAGTTATGGCCATTTTAAGGTCAAAATCTCACAGTTTGACCAATACAGCCTTACCATGGCATAATATCCCATAGCTATGATTATGAGGTTTCAAAAAGACAAAGAAGCATGTTTATACTTCAATACCTCATAATTCATTCAATACTGGGGTCCTGTACAGTTTCTGTACAAAATTCTACGCGTCATACACGTCAGACTCAGGCTATGTGGTCCCCAGATGAAAATTTTCATCCTGTATTGGTGAAAACTGCCCAGATGTGGTTTCAAAACCACATCTGAGCCCAATACAGGCTATACATACCTTTTACAAACCACGCACCTGTCCTAGAGAGTAAAGAATCTTCACTTCCTCTACGTGAAAGGGTCTAGCAGCCTTTTCACCCCATTTCAGGATGAAAGGAGGCCTTTTCACTTCCATAAAAGGATTTCCATCCTACTCTTGAGTTCCTATGTAGTACAACTGTCAAAACCAGTTATACTCTTGGGAATAATCAGGTTATAATTTAAATTCAAGTATTGTAGCTCTTATTATATTAATACAACTGGTAAGACTGCACCCAGGGCTTTCAGAAGCGCTCACCACCACTATATTATTATAGTAAAGCCCTTATTACAAATAAACAAATCTTTTTATTACCATTTCTACCCTGTCACAGTCATATTTAAAGCTTGTAAATACAATTATACACCTTTATCATAGGCTCAGCCTAACATTTTGTGGGCCTGGGCCTGTTTTTTTTTACTTTTGGAACTTATAAGTAAGTTTTTCTCTTATTTTATTTATTCTGACAAATTATAATATCTGTTTAGGCGTAATTCTTTTAAAAAATATATAAAACACATATCTATCATATATTTTCAAGTGGTATATGTTACATACCATTATTATTTATCTTTTTTAATCATTTTGTTTCATGGTTGATTGTAATTCAATCACCACAAAACCCTTATTTTTGGCATGTTTTACGTATAAAAACATTTTAAGCCATTTATAGATTCCTTTTTCTAATTAATTAAGGACACCTCCTACTGTAAACCCAACAGTTGAGGTGGGGTTGGGTGTATTGTTAAGTCAATTACCCTCTTACATACCACTTTTTATCAGATTATACTTGCTAATTACAAGCTAATCAGAGAGCTACTGGAATACAAACAGTGTACCAGATATCTGTAAGCTGTATTTCTGACGTGAGATTGTTAATTCAATTACACTGTCATTATACAAGGGCATATCGTAGTAATATACAAGCCCAGAGGCCATTCTTAGACATGCAAATGACATTAAGCCCTCTTTCCCTTTTTGATTAAGTGGAAGAAAACTACATACCACTTGAGACCCAGTCACAGGCCAACACACCAGTGACACCCTCAGAACCAGAGGGCAGCAAGGGCAAGGAAAAGAGGCACAGTGAAGGCCTGATTACAGCAAAAAAGTTGACACCCATTGCCACTAGGAGGAATATAAAGCCAAGAAACTCTGCTTCAATATAAGGTAAACCAGCCTTGACCACTTATACAGGGAATATTACTATAATTAACCCAGTTGTAACCTCTAAAGGTAAATTGCCAAAATCAGCAGACAACAAATTTGTACAAGGCACAGTCAAAGGTAAATAGCCTAACAACATAAAGTTTTTGACTACTTGCAAACACTGATATGTCACCTCTACACCTCAGAAACCTTGGCTTCCAAAGGAACCAACCAGAGGACAGAGAAGGCGTTTCCAGAACCAGAAGACCTGGAAGAGGACACCTTGGAAACAGTGGTGGATGGGAAGAAACTGAGGGAAATAATACCCACTCTGCCATTCACTTTTCAATTCAACAGGAACCTCAAACCAGAGGACTGGAAAGACATGGATCAAGTTCTTCAGCTCCACCAACTCCTCAAAGATTTATTTCAATGGAGCATGGAAAACAAGAGGTTCAACTTGGCATCCCACTGGGCAGAACTTGGAGCAAGTTGCCAGAAGATTTTTCTCAAAGAGATAGACTTCAAAGGCCTTATGGTAATCACCAAAGGTTGGAATCCCACCAGGCAGTTCAGACTCCTGGAGGTGAGGGTAAACAGGATAAGGGAGAATAAAGCCACTATCCAAGCTATAGAAGAACAGCTGACCCAGACAGGGCATACTCAGATTCCTTCAGGCTCACAAGTAGCAGGCTAAATCAGCTCTCCAGTGGCTTCACAGCATTCAGAAACCAACAGATCAGTGGCCAAGAGTCACCATTCTTTACAATCTCAGGAAGTTTCCAAGAGAAGACAAGAATACAAGGGAAAAGACAGGACCACCTTCAGCCAGAGGAAGAGAAAGTCAGACCCAATGATCCAGAAGCTGTTGGATTTGGTGAAAGAAGTGAACAAGAACCAGAAGTAGTTTTGAATAACTCTATAATCAGTAGTGCTATTAATAGAAATATTACCCCCACTCATATTAAACATAATGTTATCACGCCTGAGAGTAACCTAAACAGTGATGCACTGTGGTTACAAATGTCCCAATATGCTGAGCAAACTCAAAATCAGTTTGCAGAACTTGAAGGAAACCTTGAGAGTATGGACATACTGACAACCTCTATGGACAAAATTGTTAAAACCCTTCAAGAAGGACATGCTAAATTGAGAAAAGCCTCTGAATAAACCAACAAAAGACTGAATCTAGTCTTTGAAGAACAACACCATAGCAGAAGGGACGGGGATTATCTGGATCAAGACATAAACAAACTGTTTAATGTCTACCATAACATGAAGCCCCAACCACAAGGCCATGTTATGGATAATCCATATCACCAAGATGACGTAAAACCAGATGCCATGTTAATGAATAAGGCAAGATCTCCATCACAATACCAGGATGGAGATAATATGTCTTATTCAGAGAAGGAAGCCTTGAAACAGCTTCCTGAGGCCTCAATCTGGCCCAAATTCTCTGGAACAGGAGAGTATGATCATATGGAACCCATAGATTATATTGATGGACACTTCATTGATGTACCAAGCATACCAAACTACTGGATCACTGCCAGACTTAATACAGCATTTAAAGGACATGCTATTATATGGTACACAGAAATGAAAAAAATCCATGTCAGAAAAAACTGTCCATGGTGGAAAGGTCAAATCATCCAAGAGTACAGAAATGGTACTTGGATATGGCAAAAGACCATGTCATTTGAAAATGACAAATACTCTGTGGACAAAGATCCATATGAGTGATTTCTTAGACATTCTAAAAGACTTATAGCCATTGATCCTCAAATGAACAGCCGGATGAGGAATCACAAACTCCTTACAGAAACTCCAGGAGAACTAGAGAATGCAATAAAATGCAGATGCAAACACAATTGCACTCTAGATGACATTGCAAATACCTTACAAGATGTAAGGAAAAAGAACTAATATAGGGAAATTCACCCCATGTAGAAGCAGTAGTTTCAAAGAGAAACAACCTTTCAGGGTAGAGTTTAAAGACAAACCCAAAAAAAGAGTGGCAGAAGTGGCTAAGAAGAAAAATTCTTGTCATAATTGTGGTTCAACAGACCACTATTCCAACAACTGTCCAAAGGCAAATAAAAAAGTCTATGCCATTGAAAAAGTCCCAAGGGAGCAATCCCCAACAGAGGATTCAGAATCAGACTCTATGGGTGATGCCATCAGGGAACAATCTGATGATGACCAAGAACCAAGAGAACAATTTCTAGTGAAATACCAAGAGGAAACCCTGCTAGAAATTCAGGACATACAGTTGGAAGCAGGCATTCCACAGAATACTGCCAACAAAACCTTGTGCAAACACACACAAGATTCACAAACATTCCTGGTTACACCAACCAAAGGAATAGAATATATACATGGAACAGACACACCAATGACTGTCTGTATTGACAATGCTCAACATTCATTGATCATTGATAGTGGGGCACACTGCTCCATAGTGGCCAGAAGTTATCTGTACAACCACTTCCCAAATTGGGAAACAAATCTCTTGCCAACCAAGGCAAAAAACTTCAAGAGTGCATCAGGGAAGATGCCTTCCATTGGTACAATTATTCAAGAAATAATTATACCCCATAGGAAGGGTAATATCAGACTCAACTCAGAGTTTGTAGTGCTTGATGATTCCCACATCCAAGTGTTCTTACTGGGAACAGATTACCAGAGGATTTATGGCAAAGACATTTGCAACAGTAAAAATAGGCATATTACCATTGGTACCAACAAGGAGAAGAAATCTTCCCTTGATATATACCAAATCTCTGCCCATGACCCACTGGAAGAGCTACTGAATGAATTCAGAGAGGGCCATATTAGCACTACCCTCACCAGTAAACAAAACCTAAGTTTACTGAAGATGCTGAGAAAGAACAGACCAGCATTTGCCATTGGTGAAGAACCATTAGGCAAGATCAAAGGCCATGATATAGAACTATATCTGGATGTAGAAATACCTTATCCACTCATGCTCAGGAGACCTCCTTACCCAGCAAGTCTGGAAACCAGGAAGGAAATTGAAAAACATATCAATGAACTCCTGGACATGGATGTCATCAGAAAGATTGGACACCATGAAATAGTGGAAATTACCACTCCTGTCCTTATCACCTGGAATGATGGCAAGTCTAGGCTGTGTGGAGATTTTAGAGCTCTGCATAGCTAAACCAAAGCTGAAAGGTACCCTATACCCAGGAGAAAGTCCCGGAGGAGTAATTCCCAACAGAGGATTCTGAATCAGATTCTATGGGAGATGCCATAAGAGAACAATCTGATGAAGAGAAAGACCCAAGAGAAGAATTTCTAGTGGAATACCAAGATGAACCCCCACTAGAAATCCAAGACATACAGTTGGAAGCAGGCATGCCAACAAAAACTTGTGCAAACACACAAAAGATGCACAAACATTCCTGGTTACAACAACCAAAGGAATGGAATATATACATGGAACAACCACAATGATGACTGTTTGTACTGGCAATTCTCAGCATCTATTTATCATTGACAGTGGAGCACACTGCTCCATAGTGGCCACAAATTATTTGTACAACCACTTTCCAAACTGGGAAAAGAAGCTCTTGCCCACCAAAGCAAAGAACTTCAAGAGTGGATCAGGGAAGATGAATTCCATTGGGACAATTATCAAAGAGATAATTATACCCCATAGGAAAGGTAACATCAGACTCAACGCAGAGTTTGTTGTGCTTGATTATTCCCACATCCAAGGGATTTTGCTGGAAACAGATTACCAGAGGATGTATTACATAGATATTTACAATAGTAAAAAAGGCACATTACCATTGGCACCAACAAGGAAAAGAAATTTTCACTTGATATATACCAAATATCTTCCCAAGATCCTCTTGAAGAACTACTGAATGAATTCAGAAAGAGACATTTTAGCACTACCCTCAACAGTAAACAGAAACTGAGTTTAATGAAAATGCTTAGAAAGAATAGACCAGCACTTGCCATTGGTGAACAGCCATTGGGAAAGATTAGAGGCCATTATATATAACTATATCTGGATGTGGAAAGACCTTATCCACCCATGCTCAGGAGACCTCCTTACCCAGCAATTCTGGAAACCAGGAAGGAAATTGAAAAACATATCAATGAACTCCTGGACATGGATGTCATCAGAAAGATTGGACAAAATTAAATAGTGGAAATTACCACTCCTGTCCCTATCACCTGGAATGATGGCAAGTCTAGGCTGTGTGGATATTTCAGAGCTCTGAATAACTACACCAAAGCTGAAAGGTACCCTAAACCCAGGATACCTCATGCCTTAGACAAACTGGCAAAATCCAAATACATAACCAGAATGGATTGTATGAAAGGCTTCCACCAGAATGGAGTTAAACCAAACTCCATGAAATTACTCAGAATAATATGTCATATGGGTGAATATAAGTACACCAGGATGCCATTTGACATCAAAAATTCATCAGCCCACTTCCAAAGGATTCTGGACACCATATATCAAGAAGAAATATTGGAAGGCTGGATGGTAGTATATATTTATGACATCATTATATACTCAGAGACATGGAAAGACCATGTGCAATACATAGACAGAGTGCGAAGTAAATTCATACGTATAAATCTGAAAATTTCACTTAAAAAGTGCAATTTTAGCCAATAAGAGCTACTAGCTCTAGGACACAAAGTCTCAGGCCTTAGTCTGGCAATTGACCAGAAAGAAGTAGAAGCAGTACTGCAAAAACCAGTACCAAGTAACATCAAAGAAATGCAAAAGTTCCTTGGGTTTTCTAGATACTATAGAAACCCCATTAAAGGTTTTTCCCACATAACTAGTAGTTTATACAAGGTATGTTCAAAAGATTTAGGTTTTGAAATTACCAAGGAAAGAAGGGATGCATATGAAAAGATCAAATATGAACTCCCAAATGCACCTGAGCTCATCTTTCCTGACTTTGAACTACCATTCAAGTTATACAAAGATGCAGCATGTAGCCAAGGCTTAGGAGCAGCCCTTCACCAGAGACAAATTGTAGATGGTGAACCATGAGAGGGAGTAATATTCTACATCTCTAGGCAAGTGAAAGATTCAGAAGCCAGGTATGGGGCCATGCAGACTGAATATCTATGCCTAGTCTGGGATCTAGAGAAACTCCTTTATTGTTTGGAGGGTGCAGGCTTTGAAGTCTACACAGACTGCACAAGCTTGAAGTCTTTACTAAGAATGAAGACTACCAATAGACAAATGCTGAGGAGGCAAATAGCCATCCAGGAGTATAGAGGGAATATGACCATCATATACAAAGAGGGTAAAAGCCGTACCAATGCAGATGGTCTCAGCAGATGGCCACTCAATAATGTCAAAAGCAATCCAGCTTATGACCCTGAAGTAGCAGCCAAGATCCCTATCCATTTAATCAACATAGATAGGAGGAGAAACTTCAGATTTTCTGAATGGGCACCAGAAGGTGGTACCCCAGGCAGTGTAAACACTGATTCAGAAGGAACAGAAACTCCCATATTGGGAATAAGCACCTCAGAGCTGCATAATCAGTTCTTCAATGCAGTGGTGAAGACATATGCCAAACACAAACAATGTGGCATATTGTTGCAACTCCTTCAACAAAAGTAAAGGAGCCCAGAACTAGAATCCCATTTAGAGGAACCCTGATTGAGGGACTATAAGGACAATAAATTTTTTCTTATAGATGGCCTGCTCTACCATAGAGAGAAGCACACTAGTGCACTTAAAATAATAGACAGAGACCATATATCCTTGATCCTGCAGGAATGCCATGACTGCCCCTATATGGGACACATGAGTGAAGACAGGACCAAAGAAAGGGTAGCAAGCACTGCTTGGTGTCCCAAATGGGAACAAGAGTTGATTGAATACATCAACACTTGTGAAAGATTCCAAAAGGCAAATAGAAAACATGGGAAGAAGTATGGGTTACTTCAGCACATAGAAGAACCCAAACACCCATGGGAGACCATCAACATGGACTGGGTTACAGGACTTGTCCCAGGAGGCAAAGAAAACTTAAATTCCTGTTTAATCATAGTTGATAGGCTCAGAAAGAGTATGAGGTGCCATCCATGTCACAAGGATGACACAGCCATGGATACTGCTCTGTTATTCTGGAACAACATCATATCTACCTGTGAAGTCCCTAAGATCATCATCAGTGATAGGGGCCCAAAGTTCACATCTGAATTTTGGACAAACCTGTATGACATGCTTTGAACCAAGCTTGTATTTTCCACAGCTTACCATCCACAAACAGATGGATTAGCTGAAAGGATGATTCAGACAATGGAGTACATCCTTAGAAGATTCTTTGCCTATAGCATGGAATACAAGGACCATGAAGGATAGACCCATGACTGGGTTACCCTTCTACCAGATGTCCAACTGGATTATAATACAAGTCAGCACTCCACCACAGGAAAAAGACCTGAACTGGTAGAAAAAGGGTGGAATCCCCTACTTCCTGTGGATCACTTGAAGAAAATTCTGTTGACCATCCACCCCACACACAAATATTTCCCTGAAATGAGGAATAGGGCTTGTGAAACAGCTGCAAAATGCATAGCTGAGGCAAAAGATTATAATAAGCAGAGGTGGGACAAATCACACATTGAACCTGACTTTAGGGAAGGGGACCAATTATTGGTGTGGCCACTGAACTTTAATAATCTCAGAGGACCTAAGAAAATGAGAACTCATTTGTAGGGCCTTTCACTATCATTAAGTTGATAGGAAAAAATACAGTAGAATTCAAACTCATGGAGGAATCTTCCAGGAAACACTCAGTCTTTCCAGTGAGTCTAGTTACGCCACACTTCAAGAAAGAATAGGATAAATTCCCATCCAGGAACAAGAACCCCATCCCACCAGAAATAGTGGAAGTCGAGGGTTCCCCTGGACCCGTGAAGAAACAAATCAAGGCCAGGAAGATCAGACTTAATGACAAAGATCATAGACAGTACTTAGTCAGATTCAAGAACCAGACAGCTGATAAAGACAAGTGGTTGGCAGCAGAACCCATACCAGATGGGAACCTTCAGTTAAGGAGATTCAGAGCCTCTAGGAGGACTGGACAGTCTCATCAATGATGAGCATTTTTTAGAGGCAGGGTATGTCAGCCTGTGACTCCAAACCAGAGCACAAGCATGACAGCCAAACACCATAAATCAATGGTATAGCCAAGATACCACCAAAATATGGATCTGAGCCAAATCAGCTCAAAAGTTATCAAAGGAAAGAGAAAACTCACCGCTTTCCAAATATACAAGTCCGGTTATCATAGGACAAAGAATAACAGAGTTATTCCTGCTCAAAGTTGTTGCTGAGCATAAACCCTAATTTTCACCTCCCATCTGAAATACAGAGTAAGAGGCTTGAACCCATCAAATGGTTATTGAAAATGAAGCTCTAAGTCAGGGCTATCCAATGGTACTAACCAGACTGAGCTAGCACCAATATTATAGAAGTCATGGCCAAATAAGGGTGAACAAAATATTCACCTCTCATCTAACTTCTACAGGTTTAGTGTGAGATACCTAAAGTGGGGTCTCTTTGGAAAGGGAACAATTAGGTCTATCTGATGGTACCATCCATTTCCCCATATCTCATCTAGAGCTGAAGTCATAGGGCAAATAAGCTTCATACAGTTTTTAAACAAAACATATATATGTACAAAAAATCTTGTACATGGCATACCTTTGCCATAATTAATGATAACCATATCAAGAGAGGTACCATTGTGTAGATTACATCCAGGGATACACAACAAACCAGCTTTGAAGCTGATATCTCAAAAACTGAAAGAGTTATGGCTGTTTTAAGGTCAAAATCTCATAGTTTGACCAATACAGCCTTACCATGGGATAATATCTCATAACTATAAATATGAGGTGTTAAAAAGACAAAGAAGCATTTTTATACTTGAATACTGGGTTCCCATACAGTTTTTTGTACAGCATTCTACATGTCATACATGTCAGAAGAAGGCTATGTGGTCCCCAGATGAAAATTTTCACCCTGTATTGGTGAAAACTGGCCATATGTGGTTTCAAAGCCACATCTGAGCCCAATACAGGCTATACAGGCCTCTTTCAAACCTCAAGCCTGTCCTAAAGAGTGAAAAATCTTCACTTCCTCTACGTGAAAAGGTCTAGCAGCCTTTTCACCCCATTTCAGGATAAAAGGAGGCCTTTTCAATGCCAGAAAAGGATCCTTATCCTGCTCTTTAATTACTATGTAGTACAGCTTTCAAAAACAATTATACTCTTGGAAATAATCAGGTTATACTTTAAATTTAATTATTGTAGCTCTTATTATATTACTCCAACTGGTAAGACTGCACCCAGGGCTTTCAGAAGCACTCACCACCACTATATTATCATAGTAAAGCCCTCATTATCTTATTTTTAACCCTTATTATAAATAAGAAAATCTTTTCACTACCATTTCACAGTCATAGTTAAAGCTTTTAAATACAATTACACACCTTTATCATAGACTCAGCCTGACAAAATGACTTTTGACATATCCAAATCCTTTGATTCCCTGATACAAGCCTCAACTACTTCTCCACTTCTACGGATTCCAGATTTTAAACTTCCCTTTAAGCTTTAAATTTATGCATCAGTATATGGGCTAGGAGCTGCACTTCATCAAGTCCAAATTATCAATGAAAAACGTGTGTAAGTACCCATATGTTTTATATCTAGGAAAATCAAACCAGCTGAAGCCAGAAATGTAGCAAGTCAAATATAGTGTTCATGTCTTTTCTGGGCCTTAGAGAAATTTGATTATTTTCTTGAAGGATGTTTTTTTAAAGCTATAACACATTTTACCACAGTGAAATCACTTCTGAAAATGAAAACGCCCAACAGACATATGCTCAGATGGCAAAGAGTCATTCAGGAAGATAGAGGAAATATGACCATTGTACACAAAGATTGGAATGTTCACAAAAAATTTAGATGGATTGAGCAGTTTTACATTACCAAATGATATTGAAGATCCTTTTATATAGCAGAAGAAAATTCTCTACAAATACAAATAGAATAAATCAATATTTCAGACATAAATACTACCTTCTTTGAGAATGTATGTAACAACTATACTCAAGATACAAATTGTAGCATCCCAAGCTAATTACTTGCTAAAGATTCTAAAGATAACTTCTTGACACATTTCCTTGATGAAATATGGAAAGCTTAATGTTATTAAGAACAATTTCATTTACTTGATGGAATTATCTTGAATAGGAAAAAACACACATGTGTTATGAAAGTTGTGAACAGGTCCTCAATCAAACTTGTATTCAGAATTCCATGACATCGTCTTCTCAGGACACCTATCTGCAGGTAGAAAAAGAGAGAAAACTTTAACCTTTATATGATTCCCAATGTGGCAAAAAGATGTTTCAGCATACTGAAAAACCTGGGACAGATGTCAAAAAGAAAATAAATCCACTGGAAAAAGACTTGGAAATATGATCAAAATCTAGGAACCCAGTAGACCCTGAGAAATTTTCCATATGGATTGGATAGCTGCTCTACCACCTGGAGGTGATAGAAGCTTCAATGCCTTCCTAGTTATTGTTAAAAGGTTTAGTAAGACTCCAATCTTCTTACCATGTTTCAAAAATGATACATCAATGGATACAGTTCTTCTAACATGTTATAAAGCTGTATTATGGAATGGCAGATTCACAAAAGTTGTTAGTGACAGATATTCCAAATTTACCTCATCACAATAAAAAAATCTTCACCAATCATTTGGGACAAAACCATTCTTCTCTACAGCTTACCACCCATAAACTGATGGCCTAGCTGAAATAATGATTCATACCTTGGAAGACATGGTCAGAATATTTTGTGTATATGACTTAGAGCTCAAGTATTTTTATTGAGTTTTCAATTATTGGCTTACCCTTTTTGTCAGCCTGTTACGCAAAACCAGAGCACAAGCATGATATCCAGAATACCATATATCAATGGTATACCCATACTAAAACATGGAGCTGAGCAAAATTAGCTCAAAAGGTAGCAAAAGAAAGAGGACGCTCATCCCTTCCCAAATATACAAGTCTCAGCACCATAGGAAAAAGAATAACAAAGTTATCCCTGCTCAAAGTTGTCTCTGAGCATAAACCTTAATTTTCACCTCTCATATGAAATACAGAGTAAGAGGCTTAACCCCATCAAATGGGTATTGAAAATGAATCTCTAAGTCAGGGCTATTCAATGGTACCAGCCAAACTGAGCTAGCACTAGTATTACTGAAGGTATGGCCAAATTCAGGCTAAAAAGGGTGAACAAAACATTCACCTCTCATCTAACTTCTACAGTTTTAGTGTGAGATACCTAAAGTGGGGTCTTTTTGGAAAGAGCAAAATCAGGGCTATCTGATGGCTCTATCCATTCCCTCATATCTCAACTAGAACAGAAGTTATGGGGAAAACAAGCCCAATACAGCTTTTGCCTAAAACACACATATTTACAAAAGATCATGTACATGGGATAGCTTTGCCATATTTAATGATAACCATATCAAATAAGGTACCATTGTGTAGAAAACATACAGGGCTACAAACAGAACCAATGTTTAGGTTGATATCTCAATAACTGACAAAGTTATGGCTGTTTTAAGGTCAAAATCCCACATTTTGGCCAATACCACCTTACCATGGGATAATATCCCATACCCATGATGATGAGGTGTCAAAAATACAAAGAAGCATGTTTATACTTCAATACCTCATATGTCAGTCAATACTGGGGTCCCATACAGCTTCTGTACAGCATTCTGCGTGTCATACACGTCAGAATCAGGCTGTGTGGTCCCCAGATGAAAATTTTCATCCTGTATTGGTGAAAACTGCCCAGATGTGGTTTCAAAACCACATCTGAGCCCAATACAGGCTATACAGGCCTTTTTAAAACCACAAGCCTGTCCTAGAGAGTGAGAAATATTCAGTTCCTCTATGTGGAACGGTCTAGCAGCCTTTTCACCCCATTTCAGGATAAAAAGGGGGCTTTTCACAGCCATAAAAGATTTCCTCATCCTTCTCTTAAATTCCTACATAGTAAAACTGTCAAAAATAGTTATATTCTTGGAAAATAACCAGGTATAATTATAATCCTCATTATTGTCATCCAACAGGTAAAGCTGCACCTAGGGCTTTCAACAACGCTCACCACCACTATTTTATAATGGTAAAGCCCTTTAAATTTTATTATAAACCCTTATTCTCTATAAATACCTTTATTTTGAATATTTTATCACATGTCACAGTCACAGTTAAAGTTGTAAATAGCCTGATTACTACTTCTTCATAGACTCAACCTGACATTTTGGGGGCCTGGCCATGTTTTAACTTTTTTTGGACCTTACAAGTGAGTTTTTCTCCTATTTTCTTGACTCTAACACAGTGCTTTTATCATTTGTTGGGCATATTTTTGCTTAAAAATATATATATTATATATTTTCTTGATTAATTGGGGTATACACCATTTTATACTCATATTATAAGAGTACTTGTCATGTGGCTGATAACCACAAGACCTTTATTTTTGGTGTGTTTTACATATAAAAACACTTTAAGCCACTAATACAGTCTTTGTTTTTAATTAAATAAAGAAACCTCATACTTTAAAACCAACAGTTGAGGTGTGGTTGGGCATATTTTTAATTCAATTGCCCTCTCATACACCACTTTTTACCAGATTATACTTGCTGATTACAAGTAATATGTAAGATATTGGTATGCAAACAGTATACCAAATATCTGTAAGCACCAGGGCAAATCTCGTGTCAATTGTTGGCGATTGACTTCATGTCAAGCAAATGTCAAGCAGGATAAAAGTTGAGCTCACATCAAGCGAACATAGAGCACATGTTTCACTCTTGTCTTACGCCAAATCCTGTGACATCCACCAATATTGGTTCCCCTGTGCCTTCAACTCAGATTCCTCACCACCTGGTCATCCCGCAACCGTCCGATGGTTGGTAAAAATTACACAAGACCCGCCTGTTTGCACAAACACACATCAAAGAGGTCCTTCAGCCAGTCTTTATGTAGGCGGGGGGTTTGACTTCACCAGGTCATCCATGAAAGGACTCTGCCTGAGCGGGATTGTTGTTTTGCAGATGACACTGGTAGAGCCTGCCGCACAATACCGCAGGTGCGGGTGCGCTTGCGTGTGCGGGTGCACAAGGGCTGATTCCCCTTCCAACATGATGATGGCGCAGTTAGAAATTTTGGATGCTGTGAAAGGTGAGTGTGTGGGTCATTTGATCATTGAACTTGGCTTATTCACACTGTACCCAATGTCAAAATAGTAAGTTCTTTGTGGCAATGTGAAATAATGGGCTTTGCCTGTCACAATGGCATGTCTCTATCACTAAATTTTGAGGCAGTTATTTCACTAGCAAAATTGCTAATGAATATGAGAGATTTGCATTTTTGAAGACTAAATATCATGAAATAACGGCTTTATCATTACAAGCAGTCCACATGACAGAACTTTGTTATCATACAATCCACAGTTACTTTCTATTTCTTCTTCAAATATAATCAAGTGTCCATCATCAAAACCAACAGCTTTATAAATATTCAGATGCGGCCAATCTGGTAAGAGATTCACATCAATCTTCAAAGTTTTTAAGATCAGAAAGCTATTGTTCAGTATGCTAGATGGCTCAGAGACTTCAAAAATGCTATTAATAATACCAAATCGTTGTGAGTTGCCCCTCAGAAAACATATAACACTGTTGCTGACATTTTTGGATTCAGTTGAAAATATATTGTTCCCAATATTAATGTTTGAAACTGGAAAATACCAACGTGAAACAATCCTTGAAGTGGGATGACTTGTGGATTGCACGGTAGTGTCTAAGCTGATCCAATCAACTATTTCCCTTGTTGCATGAAAATTCTGTAAGTACTCAACCAGGTAATCATAATTTTCTTGGTCATGGCGGGATGGTTTGTTATATTTATGGTGATTGAACAGGGCAGGGGGCTGTGATTTGAAAAGCTGTTTTATTTCACATGGCATGGATGGGGATTTCAGGAGAATGGAAAGGTTGAAACATCGACAGATATGTTGAAGTAAGTTTTTATCTATATCATCTATTCAGAGCTTCAAGAAGTTTATCTTATTCAGTTCAGGTGTTTAATCAATGTGAATATATTGATCTTATTAAGTGACGTACATATTTTATTATTTGTTGACATTTTTGCAAATACTCCAATCAAGCGCTCATAACCCCATGTGGCTGAGGCTTGTGCTGGGCCCCAATGTTGGAAGAGCTCAGGAATATGATAAGCAAAATGATGATTTGGTTTACTTTTCTGTTTTGGGAACAGGAGTTGATTGTAAAGGTGGAATTTTTTCCAATGTTCAGCAAATGCAGTTGCATCATCTATTGAAACAGTCCAACTTGTGGCAATGTTGATAGCACTAAGCAAATGGAATGTATTCTTGGTTAGTTCATTTGCAAGTTCTTCTGACTGACCCATTTTTCTTTGAATGTTGGCGGATTGGTGTACATCTAATGACATCTGTTGACTGAGCATTAAAAATGGAATATAGACCTTATATAAGAGAGCCCATTCAGCAGCTTTTAAGCTACCATGAGAGGGGGAACCCATGTTGCAAGGTACTCTTGTCCATGATGAGGGAATTATTGTCTCAGATATGATTTGTCGGAGATGCTCCAGAGCCTCACCCTTGATCTGGTGATCACTCAGTGCAGTGATATCCAATTCAGAGGGGATTTCAGAAGTGGGGATGTAATCCACATCAAATGAAGGAATCTCCGCAGAACCACTAGATGGATGTTCCGTGTGAGGGGTGGGCATTGGGAAGTAGTGGGGAGTGGCTCATTTATTATTTTTGCTGCGTCTCTTCTCAGGGAGCGGGCCTCTCTCAATGTGATTTTATCAAGGGAGCTGTTGGAGGTCATGGAATCTGAGTCTGAACTGTTGGTGTCATGGGATTTCCTGTGGTACCTGAGGTAAATTTTTGATTTGGACTCTGGAATGCACAATATTAAAGTTGCATTATCCTTCAAAATTTCCAGCATTAGATTATGGATTATGTCAAGATCAACCATTCTGGTTGCATCCCAATACGGAAGGTCTTATAAAATCAAATATTGCACTCCATACTCAGAGAAAATTGCTTGTCTTTGTTGTGGGGTTGCCCGAAGCCATTTGGCAATGGTTGATTTATGATTTTGATATGAGTGTGTGTAGTGAAATTGAGGACCAATTTCTTCAATTTGAGCTTTTTGAATGGTGCAAAAATTACAAAAGTGGTTGCCTGAATGGGAAATAAATCCAGTAAGCTTGCGCATGGCAACCACATCCGCAATGGCTGTGAGAAGGGCAACATGGATAAAGGATCCTGAAGGACCTTTTGAGGTGGGTGAAAAATGGTAACCTTGCCATAGCTCTTTGAGCTCCTTGATGAGTGGCATTAATAGGTAATTCAATTGAAGGGAAGTTGGCTCCTTTGGACCAGGGATGATTCCTGCAACATAGACATTCTCTGGGTTAAATCTTTCACTTGGGGGTAGATTAAGACAAATAAGCATGATAGGTCCAATGCTGGCCAACCGGGTTGACTTTCCATGTGCATTAAACCAGTCCACATAAATGAAGAAGGCCAATGCACCAGGAATGGACATGAATGGGGGGTCATTGATATTTCTAGTGCCAGTGAAGCGTCTCCAAACCAATCCATCCCAGACGTCACATTTTGGGGAACCTTTGGGAGTTTGGGATTGTTGATGTTGATGCGGAATTCCCATGATTCCAGCCCGCTGGAGAAATCTGGCAAGCCAATTTTGAATTGTTGATAAATGAATAGTTTTGTTGGTATAAATTTTTGCTTCATGTGGGTTGTGTTTTGGGTGCGGGGTTCAAATGAATAGATGAATTTGCCTAATGATTGTGTGCAAGGGGGATCATGATCATTTGGGTCATTATGGCATTGACAGTGGGGTTGGTCAGTTTTTACTGATTCAGTAAGGCCATTAAGAGAGAAACATTGAGGACAACATATATAGTTTTGAATCACTGGTTCCAATTGGAGATGTTCAAATATGGTACTCAGATCTTGAGGTATATGGAATGCAGGAGTGGGGGGACCACCGCAGCTTGAGATGCTGGACTTGATCAGCAGGTTTAGGGCGGGGTTGAGTATGTGTGAAGCCCTGCAGGTTATATTATACCTTAATGATAGAATGGAAGATATTATCATTCCAAGGTCTTGTGGGGGAAAGGTTTGACTGCTGCTGTATGGTTTCTGTGCAGTTGAATTGAGACCCGGTGCTGTGGAGAAGGTGCTTTGGGTCAACGGTGAATAATCAGCTGGTAATATTTGATCCAATAGAAGTTGTGGGCACTCAGATCCTGATTCAGAAGTAGGGATGTTTGGAAGAGATTTGGGTGCAATGGTTGATTTGAGCTTTTTAATGTGCTGTTTATATTGGAAAGGTGTGAAGGCAACTCCATGCCTATCACCCTCAGGGGAAGAGTGTGTTGACACATGCATATATGCATTGAGGAATAGTGGCGGGTTGTCATTGTTGCAGGAATTGGGAGTACGGTTGGTTTGTGTATAAATATCTATGGGTGATGTGAAAGTGTTTAGGAGTGTTATTAATTGGAAAAAAAATTGAGTGATTACTTATGAAGGGGGAGATGATTTGAGCCATCTGGGAATTTTATCCCATTTGTAATGGTGTGTGAGCTGCAGCTGATAAAGTGTAACATGTCTCATCCAGATGGCGGAATTGGTTAGGAGTTTAATTGGGTAAAATGCCATGCTGCTCAATGCTCATACATATTCTATTTTATTTACACATCGCGATACTGCGGTTTTAACCCTTGAGGGGTGTTCCAATAGGGATGTGTCAACATTTAATTGAGGGGATTGGCATTCAAACCATATATGCTGGCACGCCATTGTACATGGCTTAAACCTTATTACAGACATAACAATATAACTCTATTACATTAGGGGTTGGATTGCAGCTAAAGTCTTGGTATTTGGCTTGAGTGCAGCAGGCTTTTAATTGGTTGGAATGTGATTTGGATTGTCTTGCCTTTCTTGAAAAGGTGATGTATCTTTTGTGGGTAAATCCTTCATTAATATACCCCTTTACAGATGTACAATGCTGTGGAATTTCAATGCATATATTGGCAGCTTGGATAATTCACAAAATGTGACAATGGGGAGGTGGAAATGTTACCGAATATGATTACTTATGGATGATGGGTCCCCTTTGAGATCAAGGGAATATTACATTATATGGTGGTAGGCTGTGCAGGGTGGTTTCCGACAAAAGCAGAGGAGCTCAAGAGGAGGTAGTGAGGATTCTCCTAAAGAGAGGCTTATCAGACTTCCAATAAGACTCCTTTTGAGAAATATTCATAGAATATCTCTATTCTAAATTTGAAAAGATTTCATCTCATATCACTCTATTTTATCATAATACTGAGGTGTTTTATCTAGTTAAAAATATTACTGTACTTTTTCGGCCCTTATGTCATCTTCCAAGTTACATAAATCGCGTTCAGGTTCTGTTCATGACTCAGATAGTGAATCTAGCATAGAATATGTTCAAACACAGTCACCCTTGAGTCCCAACATTCCTCTCCCAACCCCTATTGCATCCTCAATGAATGTATCAGGTCTTACCATTGATGTGGGAAATCCAAAGGCTCCAACTTCAAGCACTTGGTTGATCCCAAATATTTCCGTCACTCCAATTCCTGCAAATCTCACTAATACACAAACGCATGTGACTCAGGGTCCAGAAGGCACACCTCAAATCTCATCAAAGGCTAATCCCCAATCAAAATTTCCATGTGAGTTCCTCCTTAATCACGGTCGGAATCCAGTCGCATCCCAGGATCCCTTTGGCCAAAGTAAACAGCCAACCCTCAATATTCCATCAGGATCTCAGGTTCATGTGGGCAATGAAAGGCGCGTGGATGGGGGGAAACAAAAAAGACCATTGGAGAATGTAACGTGGAGTGGTCTGTTGGGGGGAAATCCAGGATTGACGCTTCATCAAAGTAAGTCATTTTAATTTGGGAGTATAACCTTTTTCACAATTTGATATTTTTGTTTCATGGGTTAGATATGGCACCTAAAGGCAAGTCAGTCCAATCTCAGGAGCCAATTGAAGATTGTGAGTATGACCAGTCTTCATTAATTTTTTGATGTGTTAACTGATGATGTGCATGGCAGGTGATGAACTTTATGCATCTTCACCTCTGGTCCATAAAGAGAAAGTCACTGGACATCATCATCCGTATGCCTCCAAACCAAGAACAGCTCATGCCAGTTCATCAAGAGAAAAAATGGTGGATGATGAGGATGAGAACATGTCTCCAACTCAAATGGAAACAAATGATGAACCAAGGAGGGACAATTTCACGGCGCATGAGCATGGCACTCAGTCAAATAGTGAGTTCACCCATCCTCAAATGCCCCTTGCCCAGAGTATGCTTGAACAATCCAAGGTCAGACAGCAAAGGAACCAGGCTTGTAAAGCTCACAATGCGGAAAAACGTGCAAGCCAGAAGGAGCAACAAAAATGGCTGAAAGCAGAACTTCCAGATAATGTCCATGGAATGAGATCAGCAGTACATGCCCATTGCCTGTTCCTACTCAAAGTTAGGGATAAGGATTTTTCCTCACTACCAGCCCCACCAAGCACAGAAGAGCGTGAAATTGCAATTCAAGTGGCTGGTCATCTCAGATATGTCCCCAAGGATGTTTTCAATGAGCCATCAACACAGGTTCAGTCTCAGGGTTTCCAAAGCTACTGCAAAAATGAGCTCCACAAGCTAGGACTAAAGCGATTCACTTGGGACTGGGAGAGCTCATGGCAACATCCGTTCAATGAGCTGATGTCTATGGTGTTTTACCGTAAATTCCGTCTTGCACTGGTCAGCACCGAGTATCATCATTACTGTTGGAACAAGGATCATAATAACTATGGGGTCATGGCGGCTTTAATGGAGCAATATTTCACTTATTTGAAAAGAGAATGGAAGTCTATTCAAAAGGATGCGGAGTATTTGGTTAAAAATAAGGAGAATCAAAAGCTCGCAAAGATTCCTCAAAGGGTTAGTTAATGTATCTCTTCTTCATTGTGAGCAAAGACTGATGATGATCTACTTGATTATGTGCAGACCTGTGAGCGCCGTTGTGAATGGTGTGATACGGCTAAATTTCCCATTCTAGCATCACAATTCAATTACCCTTGAGTATGCTTAGATACTGAGGAGGTATTGGAAAATGGCCGTCAAGTTTACCAAAAAGTGGGATTACGCTGGCGCTCCCAGTTATTTAATGAATTGGTATTAAAAACGGGTCGAGACATAGAGTTTTGTAATCACATTAAAAAAAGGGTAAAAGACTATTGATAGATTGCCAGAATTACAATTGACAGATGATGGTAATATTCCAGAAGGCTTATCATTTCAGGTATTTGATCAAGATTGGCTCAAAAGCTGTAGTAAGATTCAGACTAGCCCCCTCAAAATACTTGACATGCCAGTTATTAGGCCAAATGGTGATGCTCTGCAATAACTTAGTAATATAAATGTATAGCACCGTTACAAATTAACATTTTGTGAACTATTTGTGCAGGTGTAATACAATCTGATTATTATTTCTTAAAGATGCAACAACTTGCTAAATATGTCAGAAGATAGACAATATTAGTTGTACTGTATCACCGTCTCCCTTAGAAATAATACTCTATTGCTCATTTTCATTAAGGAAATATTGAAGGAGTTTGATCCAGCTCATGGTGTTCATAATTGTAGACCTGTGCCAGGGTGTGCAGGTGTGATCAACTTGGTCAAATGCAAATTATATAATATCAGTAAGGCTCATTCAGTTGATGATTTTTTCTTTTCTTGGACCTATTAGTGTTTGGAAAATGGCATTTCCATAAGGAAGGATTTTAGAATAGCAATACAATCAGGGTCAAAGATGAGCTTGAGAGGTACCTTCCGCATGTTGACCTCAACTGAATGAGGAGTGATATAGTGGATGACCTCTACAGGTTGTTTCTGGCCAATACAATGGAGTTGATCAACAGCCTGAGCCTCAATGGCTGGGTTCCAATTGGGCTCCTGGAAATGTGGATGTCAGGGGCCACAAATCAGGGTAGAATTTTGGGGGTCCCCTCACCATTAAATAGACCATATTAGCACAAGTTATATTCAGGCCAGTTCCAGCTGCAGCAATGGATGCAATCAGTACTTCACATTCAGGATTATTGCAGAAATTCTCCTGTGCTTGTGCTGTAATTGTTCCATCAATTTGTGCTGAAAGTATAGAGTGATGGGCAAGTGCAATACCAATTCTACAATATAAAAAAGTCAGATGGATTCAATTTGTAATGGATGCATATTAGAATTAATGCACAAATCTAGAAATTGGGTCCATTGGGTATAAACCACTGATTTGGTTGGACCACACCTTGTTTGTTTGTTCTTCATTAAGCTTTGTAGGAGGTGTGAAATTTTACTACTCATCATGCATTTTTCCACATCCACAATAGTTTGTGTGATTGTTGGGGAATTATCCTGAGTGCTCCTTCCCTTGGGGTCTTCCAAATCCTCCTCCGCAATTGTGTTAAGCATGATGTGATGGTTACAACATATTTGCAGCTTATTAATATTTCTGAAAAATTCTCCTGGTCCTTTGCTTTTGGATGATAGGAATTCTTCATATAATGTGGAATATTCTTGCTGCATGGTTGGGTTGAGTGGGAGCAGCTCATAATGATGGCTAATAGTGGGGAGGTATTTGAGATGTGTGGTTTTGGTGCGGCCCAAACTTAAATGCCACAATGCCAAATTCAAAATATCATTGCAACCTTTGGAAAGACTACTCAGGATGAATGGTGACCAGTTATCTTGATCGGCGCTCTGGGGTTGAGTGATGAATGATATTATGCCCAAAAGGTCATAAATGGTGTTGTGAATAGGTGTTCCCGTTAAACATATTCAACGGGATTAAAGGAGGCTATTAATGGAACGGTGAGTGGCAGTGTATTGAGAGCGAATATAGCTATAAGATGGGGCAAGGGTTATTGGATATAAAAGGTGTTTTGAATCATTTAAGCTCAGCCACTCACTGTGCTTCATCCAAAATTATACAATGCCAATTGATTTGAAAAATGAATGATGTAGAGGTATTGGTTTGCTTAAATTCTTGGGTGATAGTATTGTAAGAAGTGATTATGATATCATATTTTAAGATGTTGGCCTTGGATAATGAGTGACGAGTGGGACCATGGTAGATTTTGGCATGCAGCACTCCAGCCTGAGCATGCTTGGATATTTCAGATTGCCAGTTGGTAATTAAGCAAGGGGGGCAGATGATCATGGTGGGCGTGGAGCGATGGGGGTTTGCAATCATCCGCTCCTTGGAGGTACCAATTAGAGCAATGGCCTGAATGGTTTTACCTCATCCCATATCATCCGCAAGCAGTCCTCCAAGAGGGGTATTGGCCGAAAGGGATCCAAATGAGCTAACGACCTTGTTTGTAATGATGTGCCTGGCATTAAAAGTGGATCCTGGGGTGAGGTGGCCCAAAGGTTACGGGCTGATTGGCCATTGGGGATTTCTCAATCCCAGAGAAAAGCTAGTCTGGTCTTTTGATGAGGGAGGAGGGGGGTTTGAATAATGGCATGGGGAGGTCTGATGCACTGGGTAATTGTATCAGTTTTTGCTTGGAAATCAATGATGAAACAGCAGGATATAAAGCTGGTGTTGAGTTTGAAGCGGGAAATGTGGGAGTAAAGAGTTGACATTGACTATGAGTATCACAGTCATATTCTTTGGGCATTTTAAGCTTGAAATGTTGTGTTTGAAAGCTTTCCATTATGAATAGAATGTTTGGATACCATGTGAAGAACATCAATGCTAGATTGGGTTTCTGAGATGAGGAGGGATCATTTGCATCAGTCATAAATACTCCCTCAACAAATAATATTTGAGTAGGATTGGATTGGCAATTTTCAATCCATGCCCCACCAGGACCACAGTGCATGAACGTTTTTGGTGCCCCAAGGAATGGCATCAACGTTTTGAAAAGGGTTCCAGGGAGAGAGCCAATAGCACGCTGGTGATTGGGGAGATATACGAATATGTTGCGTTGATTGTGCCATATGATAATCCAAGAAGCTAAGTGGGAATTATCAGGATTTAAGTTTATATCACCATTTATTAGAATACAAATATTAATCATTCCAATGCAAAGTGGTTGTGAAGGGTTTGACATGATGGCTATTTTAAATTATTTGGGGACAGTTGGAAATTATATGATTGGGAAGGCTCAGCTAAAGGGAATGAAGACGAATAAGCGCAGGTGGGGAACTTATATGAGAGGCAGCAATGGGGTCAAGGGGGGATGGCCTGTGGTTACGTGCATTGTCTTGATGGAGGTGGGCCTCTTGGGCTCATAATTTTCATATCCAATTTGGTGCATATATCAAGGCAAAGTGGCCAAAATGTGGGTGCACCAATATGACTGCTGGATCTGCAGTGAGTTACAGAAACTTTGGTGGAACAAGGTTGAAATTAGCATATCCAAAATTGGGTGGGTTGTAGCAACTTATTGTGGAGGGGAATATTAGAGGCATGCAGCCATGTTCGCTGGTGTGACAGCAAACAATGAGTGTATCTTCCCCAGGTTAATTGTTGCACAGGGACCTCCTGGGCAATGTTGGCGGTTTCAAAGGGAAATCTCACTGTGGGGATGTTTGTGTGTGGGCGGGTGAGATATGTTTGGTGGCATGCCACCAAACATGAGCTTGGTTTTGCCTGAAGTTTTTTGCTGACTGATGCGTACTGGGCTTCCAGGGAGGAATGTGGGGCATGATCAAAGGGGGCGCGGGCCGTGAACCGTGATCCACATATACATTCACCCCTATTGCGTTTGAGGCAGGTACAAATCCACCAATATTGGCATCAGGGTCTTTGCCTCATGCATGTACAAAACTCCGGTGAAAGAGGCCACCCGCTGTGGTATTCCATAGCATTAGTACCAGTTTCAAGCTTACCAATAAAACAAAAGAAAAAAAATGATGATAAAAAGAATTACACAAAACAGATTTACACATTAAAATTACAAATTTCAAAAAGAAATATACAATACGCAGCCTCAAGATCTTATCAAAACAGTATAGTATCAAAGAATTTATCCACCTTATTGCATCATCAATAACAAATTACGTCATTAAAGGCAGTTAATTTAAATAAAGGTATATGAAGATGGACCAAAGCATCAGAAGATGTATTTTCCCCACCTTGATTCAATTTAAAGAAGAAATACCTCAAGGCTATGCATAAAATTACAATATATTTTCCAAGAACAAATGCTTCTTGTGTAATAATAACACGCATCAAACTTGATAGAAATGATGAAATCTCCATAAGAAATGATACAATACTAAAATAAAAACCACCAGCGTAATTCTCTCAGAACATACGTAAAAAATAGAAACAAAAACAATTTCCCCACCTTCAAGAAAACATCACCAGCCATATTATCTCAATGACCTCACATGACTCTGGAAAAAGCAGAAAATCTCACCAGCCAAATTATCTCAAAGACATCACATGATTTTTATAAGAAACAGAAACACCAGCATAATTTTCTCATATATATCATATGACTAGAAGACAGTTCAATTGTCAGGAGCTGTATTTTCTCCACTTTCTTGGCAAAAAGAAAATCCCACCAGCCAAATTATCTCAAACACATCACATGATTTTGATAAGAAAAAGCACCACCAGCATAATTCTCTCAGAAACTACGTAACAAAGTCACCAAAAAAGAAAACATCACCAGCCAAATTATCTCAAACACATCACATGATTTTGATAAGGAAAAGAACCACCAGCATAATTCTCTCAGAACATATGTAAAAAATAGAAACAAAAATACTTTCCCCGCCTTCAAGAAAACACCACCAGCCAAATTATCTCAAATACATCACATGATTTTGATAAGGAAAAGAACCACCAGCATAATTCTCTCATAACATACGTAAAAATAGAAACAAAAAAATACTTTCCCCACCTTCAAGAAAACATCACCAGCCATATTTTCTCAATGAATGCACATGACTCTGATAAAAAGAAAATCTCACCAGCCAAATTATCTCAAATACATCACATGATTTTGATAAGAAAAAGCACCACCAGCATAATTCTCTCAGCAAACACATTGCTACACCAAAACTACATGTCTCACTAGCTAAAACCTCTCAACTATGATTTTTTCTAAGTACCCTGTTTTGAGAAGCTCTATGGAGGCCCAAAAGCTATAAATAGAGGTCCTCTCTCCCTCATTTTTCCCATCATCATGGAACAAGTTCCCACTATCCAGGATCACCACCATCCCTGAACTAGCAGGATATCTAGAATAGTAGTAGTGTTTTAGTAGTGAAAAGCTCAGTAGCCTTGCTCAGTAGCTTAGTATTAGTGAAGAATAGTAGTATAACCGTAGTAAAAGCTCAGTAGCCTTGCTCAGTAGCTTAGTATTAGTGAATAATAGTAGTATAACCGTAGTAAAAGCTCAGTAGCCTTGCTCAGTAGCTTAGTACTAGTGAAGAATAGTATCATAGCCATAGTAAAAGCTTAGTAGCCTTGCTCAAAAGCTTAGTGTTATTAACAAAGAAAAGTAGTAGTGATATAAACTCAGTATTAAAAAAAATCCTAAAAGAATCAAATCCAGTAGTCCTATTATTAGTACTCATATCAAAAAAAAATCATTATAATCAACCTAAAACCATAAAAAATATATATATTCTTATCATTCTTATTAAAAAAAAAAAAAAAATTAGTTACATTAAAATAACAGAAACCCAAAACATTAATATATATATATTATCATCACTTTTATTAAAATAAAATAAAAAGAAATCTAGTGTTTATTTTATCAGAAATTTTAGATCAGAATTTTTACTGTAGTGTTATTGATAGGTCTGATTGAGATACTGCTGATAAGTCTTCTCTATCTGTTAAAGCCACAAATCTTATTTTATTTTGTGATTCTCTGTAGGCTGACTATTCAGTATTATTTAGAAAGGCAGCTAATACACCTTAGCACCCATGGTTATTGGACAATTCTGAAATTCAAAACAGACTTACCAATAATTTCCCCCTCAAGGTACTGCCTTATTTCATCCCACACCAAAAGAAGTTCCCACATCTGGTGTCTCAACAGTGGCCAACAACAGCTTCAATCATCAATAATCCGTCAATTATCAAAAAAAAAACATTCAAATTTAGTCCATAAAAAGAAAAAGCCTTTTATCAATAAACAATTTCAAGCACCTATCAAGTCAATCTGGAATTAGAAAAACCACAAAATTCTAAATCATCATCACCATCAAGTTCTTCAATGAAATCATTTCACTATTATTATCCAAAAAGAGGAGAAAAACCACCTGGAGAAGAATCACCTATAGATTATAGTATACCAGTTGGTACACCCAGAACTAAGAAGAAAGACCAAAAGATAGTTACAGATTATTTTCAGAAATTACTCAAGGAACTATTTGAAATTAAAAAGAAAAGTGAAAAAGAGAAAATAAACAAAGAATATATCAATATGGATTCAGCATCATCATCAAGGTTCCACACAATTCAGATGAATCCAAAGAAGAAATTATAAATGAAGAGACCATGCAAGGATAAGAAGATATTTCTGATGTAGAAAGACTTCATCAAAGAATGTTGGAAATGCAACAAGAATTAATTGAACTCCTTAAAAAAGAAGGGAAAAGGAAAGAGTCAAGTTTTACCTTAGAAAACAGCCCAATGGAAGAAACTACGAGCATGCCAAGAATCTTTAGACAAGAAGGGTCACCATCACCATTTTCAAGGCCTATGGCCTCATCAACTCCATTCACTTCACAAAGGCCAAATACTCTACCAAAGCAGGTTAATATTCATGCACAGGCTTCAAGCCCATTGCAACAAGAAATCCCACGAAACAATACACCCATTGTCAAGATCAGACCAAAGGATTATAATTTATGGTTTAATGGAAAGGAAGTGGAAAGATTTATTAAAAGAGTAGAAAATATAGCAGAAATTGAAGGAGCAAGTGGAAGGGATATAGCAAGACAGATATCCTTTTGGACCAAAGATCAAGAAATTAGCTACCATATTGAAGGAATGCCTGGATATGAAACTGGCGATTGGGAGCAATTAAAATTGGATATGAAGAGGAGATGGGGAACAGTGTCACCTGAAAGAAGATACAAGCTGTCCTCAATTCCTCAATTATTTACACAGATTCAACAAGAAGGAGGAATTAGAAATATGACCCAATATAAAAAGTCCATTGGTGAATATGAATCCATTATTAATTATCTCAGAAGGTATCAATATATACAAGGAGATATCAATCACAATCAAGAAATTTTGGCCAGTCTTTCCTCAAGTGTTCAAGAATCTATTTACAAAGAAATTATTAAAGATAAGGCCATGGTGAAAGCTTTGGATGGTGGTTATATCATTCCAAGATTGGAAATCTTAAAGTTATATATTGAACAAGATTTAGAAGCCAAAGTCTTAATTCAACAGAAGGAATTTTCACAGCCAAAGTCACAAGAGAAGAAAGCTAGGTTTGAAGAGGAAAGCTGGGAAGAAGTCTTAAAGCAAATGAAAGATCTTACCAAAACAATTAGGAATCCTCAGCCACAAGAAAATCAATCAAAGGATACTGGGAATGAAGCAGTTAAGGAAGTATTGAATCAGCTCAAACACCTCTCTGAAGTAGTTGAATCTCCCAAGAAACCTCAACCAAACAATAATCAAGATCATAGAACTATACAAAACCCACAGCCATTCAGGACAAGATATCCTTCACCACCCATATCTTCTGGTTATCAACCATATGTTCCAGCTCAAATGGCTCCAAGACAGCCATTGAAGTGTTATTACTGCCTAGAAGAAGGACATTCCGCAATAAGATGTAATCATCTCACAGAATACTTGGAGAAAAGAATTGTCTTGAAGCGTGGAGGAACATATCTTTTTCCAAATTTTCAAAGATTACCCACGGAAGGCCCTAAATCTGCAAAAGAATTAGTCAGAAATTTTGCCAAAGAGCAGGAGGATTTTAGAAAGAAAATGATGGGACAATCAAATCCATCCCCAAAGAAGCAAGAAACAACAGTAACTGAGGAAAGCAAAGGTGAGAAGGCAACCGCTATAGCTCAAATAGAAGAGTGGGGAAACTTGGAACCTCCTCAAATATCACCAGCAAATGAAAATATTCAAATAAATGTTGGGCTTAGACAGACAAGGCAAAGAGCTTCAAGACAGGAAACTCAAAGCCAAACTCAGCAAGAGGATAAAAATGAAACACAAAAACCCTTTAAAAAAAAGATACCAGGTGCCTACCACGAGGAAGATGAGGCAGAAGAAGAAATAAGAGTTCTAATTCCAACAAAATACAAGAAAACACAAGAAGGAAAGGAAGTAGATAATGATGATATCAAAATCATTTCTAGGAATGAGAATAAGGAGGGACTAAGACAGGATTCACAAAAGATGGAATTAAAAAACAAGGTAAAATCTACACCCAATAACCCAAAGATAATAATTGAACATGTGATGAAGAGAATACTTGAACAAAAGATAAATCTTACTCTTGAAGAAATATTATCAATGTCACCAAACTTTATTGATAAACTACAAAATTTAACTAACCAGGAAAAAGAAGTAATAAAATCAGTCAATATGTCAAATATTCAAGAAAGACTACTTTCAGTAAAGCTACGGGACTATGATACCCCAATATTACATTATGCATGCCCACTTGGATTTATGGAAGTATTTATTGGAAGAGAAGAATATCCTACAATGGCATTGGTGGATACTGGATCAGAAATTAATATAATACCAGAGGAAATTGCAATTCAAGCCTCACTTACAAGTAGAAAGCTAAATATGAATCTCAGTGTCAGCCTGTGACTCAAAACAGAGCACTAGCATGACATCCAACATACCATAAATAATGGTATGACAAGTATTGAACAAACATAGTCAATACAGGTAATAATTAAGAGAAAACAATCCTCTTACATTAAACACCAACCTTATCCAAACAGAATAAGGAAACCTAGAGGAAAATAAATAAGTCAAAACCCTTATTTTCACCTCTCATATAACTTATGCATATTTAAGTTATCCTATACCAAAATGGTATTTTTCTTAAAGCTCACATAAAGAGCTACACAATGATATCATCCATGTTGTTGTAACACCACTACAACTGGAGATACCATATAACCTCATTTTCAAAACCAAGTCCCCCTGAAAGTCAAAGAGGGCTTGTACAAAACTGTACAAAAGTATAACCAAATTAAAGATCTCAACAAGAGCTTTAATTTGAGATACCTTAGACCTCTGTATCTCTTAAATTGACTGAGGGATCTTGGTTCAAAGGTTTAATAACCAAAATACAGATATTCTGAAAATAAGAAAATAAACAAACCCCTGTATCTTTGGCATACACTCATACAACTGTACAGTGTCATATACCAAACTGTAGGGCTCATCAAGCCCTAAAAAACTGTATCATCAGAATACAGATATCTTCCAAACTGAAGAAGATATCTGGTATGGAAGTTTTTGAAGCCTCATACTGATGTACAAAAATACATCCAAAAACTTAAAGCCCTTATAACTTTTGCTATATTGAAGAAGGGTAAACATGAAGCATACCAAATTGAAGAGCTCATTAAGCCCTTCAATTCTGTGCCCTTAGTTTCTTGATATCTCAAAAACTGACCAAGATATCTTGGTTGGAAGAATTTTGGCCAATACTGGCCTGTACCAAACCTGTACCAACCAGTACAAGTCTTAATACTCAAAATAATGGTTGTTCAAAGCTTAAACCCGCCCAGAATGACTAGTATTGGTCATACAAACACCAGAACAACGTCATCCAAGTGCTGACGTGGCAGGTGAAAAGTTTTTTCATCCTGTATTGATCCAGAATGATCATTTGTGGTCCCAAAACCACAATTCTGCCTCTACTGACGTCAGAATTGAGGATCCAGAACCACAGACTGGCCAATGGAGTGAAAATTTTCACTCCTCTGACGTGTGAAGAGTAAATAACTCTTGACAGTCTTGAAAGATATAAAAAGAAGGGTTTTTGCCTTCAAAAATCCTCATCTTATCTTTTTATTATATATTCTTACGTGACAAGACTGTTAATCATCAGTAGTGTCCTTAGAATACTTAAAGATATAATTAAATATAATTATTGTAGTGTCTCTTTACAGTCAAAGATATTAGAACATTGCAACCCAGGTCCTCAATAGACTCATCACCACTGTTACTACGTAGCAGTAGGACCTGAAGAATTTTTTTTATTACTTATTTTGACGTGTCACAGTCATAGTACTAGCTTGTATTTACTGTTTTTAAGCTTCTACATAGACTCACCCTGACAATTTGGGGGCCTGGCCGTGGTTATTCAACCTTATTGGACGTATTTTGAACTGAATTAGGCGTAAAATTCAGCTATTTAAAAGGTATTTCACTACAAGTGAGTAAAATTTTTATTTTATTATCATTTTTTTTTATATACAATTCTTTTTTTTACTCCAAAAATATATATTATAAAATATTTTTGTTGAGAATAAGAGTACATATCCTCTTTATTTTTTTTTATTGCAATAAATTCCACGAAATTTCATAATAATACATCTGTATTATTTAAATTTCAATATAAATAATAATATACAAACAGTATATTATTTATTTTACTATTATGTTTCACCAAAGTGCGTGAAAATTAATATATAAACATTTATTAATTAATAATTAATAAATATAAAATAATAAAATAATTTTTTATTATTTTACAAGGAATATTTTAATTAAATATTTCCTTTAAAACAAGATATCACTCAAATTGACGTGAAAACTTGTAATTACTTGATATTTAACTAATATCAAAGTCTTATAATAAATATTATTTATAATATTTATAATAAAAAATCAAATTTATTATAATTTAATAAATTTGACGTGTTTACACAAAAACACAATAATATCCAAGTGAATCATTCACAAAACACTTGGATATTACAGTTTTTTCACTTATAAAACATAAGTGAAAAACTCAAAACTGTTATTTTTCAAACAAAAAACATATAAAAACAATAAAAAACATAAAAACACTTAAAAATTTCGAAAAATAACAGTAGAATTGAATATAATCATTTTGTTTTATCATAAAATACTGATATACAATCTGAAATATCTTTTCTGAATAGTGGAAAAGGACTACATTCCATTAGAAACCCAGTCACAAGGAAACCCATCTGTGACAGCCTCAGAAGACAGAGAGGCGCTGCCAAACACCAAGGGCAAGCAGAAAAGACACAGTGAAGTGACAATCAACTCAAAAGATTGGACACCAATAGCTGTGCCAAGGGCCAAAAAACCCAGAAAAGCTCCAACAAAACCAGTTGGATCAACAAAACAAGTTGAGAAACAGAAAATCACTGTTATCAACCCAGTTGTAAACTCCAAAGGCAAATTGCCAAAGAGTATAGATCATAAATTTGTACAAGGGCCTGCCAAAGGTAAATAAACCTTGAAAAATACAACATTTTTTATTGTCTGTCATTTTTTAACATTGTTAACATGACACCTCCACTTCTTAGAGATCTTGGATTCCCAAGAAATCAACCAGAACACTGGCCAAGAAGACACAGAGGAAGAAGAAATGGAGCAGATGACCAGCAAAGGACTTACCATCAGGGAACTCCTACCCAAAGTCTTGTTCCAAATCAAATTCAACCCAGGAGTCCAACCAGGAGATTGGACAGATGCAGAACAGGTCCTCCAAATACACAAACTCCTGAGAGACCTATTCACATGGAGCATGGACAACAAAATGTTCACCATGGCAGCATCATGGGCAGAAGTGGGGATAACAACCCAGAAGATCTGTCTCAAGCAAATGGCTTGGATGGAACTTATGACAGAAATGCAAGGTTGGAATCCCAACAAGAATTTCAAACTCTTAGAAGAAAGAGCAACCAGAATCAAAGAGAACCAGGCAGCCATACAAGCCATAGAGAGATCTTGGCACAAGGAAGAGCCCAGTCAGATTCAGGCACCCCCAGAAATGGAAGAAGAAGCCCCATCTTCCCCACAACCATCCAGCAGTTCCAGGCCTTACAAGCCAAAGGAAACTTCATCCAAAGCTCCCCCACCATTCCAGGTAGTTTCCAACAGGAGAAAAGGAGCCCAAGGGAAAAACAAAACTTCTTTCAACCAGAGGAAGAAAGAAGCAGACCCATTGATGAAAAAGCTGATGGACTTAGTCCAAGAAGTACACAAAAACAAGAAATAGTTTTACCTACAAATAGTTTTTCTAGTTCTGACTCAATAGACCCAGAATTAATAACTGAAACTACAATGCACACTCATGAGTTTGAAAACAAATTCACATGGACCAAATTGGCCCAATTCATGGAGTGGACACATGAAACCTCAGAAAAAATGAGGACAGAAGTGGAAACATTGAAAGAAGAAAATGCTTTCCAAGCAACAGTCATAAAAGACTTGAATTCAAATCTGGCCAAAATTTGGACAGAATTTGAAAAAACCAACAGACAGTTGAATTCAATTCTAGAAGAACAACAAACTGTGAGGAGGGATCTGAGGAATATCCAGCAGCAGCAGGATAACCTTGACAAAGAAATTGATTACCTCTATGACAGGGAAGACAATCAATACCCTCCAACACAAGGTCACCCTACTACCTCTACAAAATTAAAAGAAGAGGACAAAGACTATGACCAGGAACCTGAATATCAGATTCCAAAGTTAAGATCAGAGTCAGTGTACCAAGATGGGGAAAATCTCAACTATTCAGAGAAACAGGCACTGAAACAGTTACCAGAAGTAACAAACTGGCCAAAGTTCTCAGGAATAGGGGAATATGACCATATGGAGATCATTGACTATATTGATGGACTCTTTGTTGATGTCCCAAAGATACCAGACTACTGGATCACAACAAGACTCAACACAGCATTCAGAGGCCATGCAAACATATGGTATACTGAAATGAAAGAAATACATGGCAGGAAAAGCTGGCCATGGTGGAGGAACCAGATTATACAAAAGTATAGCAATGGTAGCTGGATCTGGCAAAAAACCATGTCCTTTGAAAGTGATAGATACTCCACAGAAAAAGACCCTTATGAATGGTGCCTCAAACAAACAAAGAGGCTAAAAGCTATTGATCCCAATATGACAATAGAAATGAGAAACCATAAACTCCTGACAAAATTGCCAGGAGATCTAGAACATGCAGTCAAATGCAGATGCAACAACATCAGCAGCATTGATGACATAGCAAATGTTATACAAGATGTGAGAAAAAAGACCTCCATAGGAAGGTACACATCTTTCAAACCAAACTTCAAAGACAAGAGGTCTGAAGTTAAAGAGACAAACAAAGAAAAAGGGAAAGAAACCCCAAAAAAGAAATATGTGTGCCACAACTGTGGTTCACCAGACCATTATGCTAACAATTGCACAAAACCAAAAAAGAAAATATATGCAATTGATGAAGAATCAGAAGAAGAACAAACAGGTGAAAAATCTGATTCTGACAGCATGGGAAATGGTATGAGAGCAGAATCACAAAGTGAACCTGATACCATAGAAGAATACATAGTGGAATGCAATGAAGAAAGTTCACTTGATATACAAGACATTGAATTGGATTCAGGCATACCACAAATAACAACAGACAAAGAGCTCTGTAAGCACACACAGAATGCACAAACATTCCTGGTAACCCCCAATAAAGGGATGGGATTCATTCATGGAACACCTACAAAATTGACAGTTTATATTGAGAACTGTAAACACCCAATGATCATTGACACAGGAGCAAGTTGCTCCATAGTGGCAAAAGAATACTTGGAACAACATTTCCCCAAATGGGAAGATGATATAATCCCAACAAAAGCCAGAAACTTCAAAAGTGCATCAGGCAAAATGCACTCACTAGGGACAATAATCAAAGAGATAATTATCCCACACCAAAAAGGAAATATCAGACTGGAACCTGAATTTGTAGTTCTAGAAAATGCACATGTACAAGGATTCTTACTAGGTACAGAGTACCAAAGAATGTATGGTATGGATATTTGCAATAGTAAAAACAGATATCTTACCATAGGTACAAACAAAGATAAAAAATTTTCCTTTGACATTAATCATATAACAAATGATAACACCTTGAAAGAACTAGTGGAAGAATTCAAAGAGGCCCAATATGGCACTCAACTCACCAGTAAAATGAAACTCAACTTACTGAAAGTATTGAGAAAGCATAGAGGAGCTTTTGCAATAGGAGATGAACCACTAGGAAAAATCAAAGGACATGATATAGAATTATATCTGGATGTAGAAAGACCATATCCACCTATGCTTAGGAGACCACCATACCCAGCCAGCATGGAAACTAGGAAAGAAATTGAGAAACACATCAATGAACTCCTAGAAATGGGGGTAATAAGAAAGATAGGACATAATGAGATAGTAGAGGTCACTACACCAGTCCTTATAACATGGCATGATGGTAAATCCAGACTATGTGGTGACTTCAGGGCTTTGAATAATTACACCAAAGCAGATAGGTACCCCATCCCAAGGATACCACATGCACTAGATAAACTAGCAAAAGCCAAGTTCATTACAAAAATGGACTGCATGAAAGGTTTTCACCAGAATGGGGTAAAACCAGATTCCATCAAATTGCTAAGAATTATATGCCATATGGGCATATATGAATATACCAGAATGCCATTTGGCATTAAGAATGCACCAGCCCATTTTCAGAGGATGATGGATACCATATTTCAAGATGAAATAATGGAAGGGTGGATGGTAGTGTACATTGATGATATCATCATATACTCAGAAACATGGGAAGACCATGTGAAGAAAATTGATAAAGTATTGGGAAAATGCACACCAATCAATATGAAGATATCTCTTAAGAAATGTAACTTTGGACAGCAAGAACTGCTAGCCCTAGGACACAAAGTTTCAGGTTTAAGTCTAGCTATAGACCAAAACAAAGTTGCTGCAGTACTAAAGAAACCAGTACCAAAGAACATCAAAGAAATGCAATCTTTTTTGGGCTTTGCTAGCTACTACAGAAGCCACATAAAGAACTTTGCACACATCACTAGTAGCCTATACAAACTGTGCTCAAAAGATGTGGTCTTTGAAATTACCAAGGAAAGAAGGGATCCATTTGAAAAGATCAAACATGAACTGACCAATGCCCCTGTCCTAATGATGCCTGATTTTGAACTACCATTCAAACTATACATAGATGCAGCATGTAGCCAAGGGCTAGGAGCAGCACTACACCAGAGGCAACTAGTAGATGGCATACCCAAAGAAGGAGTAATTTGCTATATCTCAAGACAACTGAAAGACTCAGAAGCCAGATATGGAGCTACTCAGACAGAATGTCTATGCTTGGTATGGGCATTAGAAAAACTCCATTACTACTTAGAAGGAGCATTATTTGAAGTTTTTACTGACTGCACAGCCCTCAAGTCACTGTTGAACATGAAAACAACAAACAGACACATGCTTAGGTGGCAAATAGCCATACAAGAATACAGAGGGAACATGACTATCATCTATAAAGAAGGGAAAAGTCATACTAATGCAGATGGTCTCAGCAGGTGGCCACTGAAGAATGACCAAGAAAATCCAGCATATGACCCAGAAAATGGGGCCAAAATACCTATACAATGCATGGAGATAGACAGGAGAAAGAACTTCAAACTATCAAACTGGGCATTAGGGAATGATTCATCAAACCCAGCACAGAGCTATGGGGAGATTAAAGAGATACCCATACTGGGAATCAGCTCCTCTAATCTGAATACAGAATTCTTTAGTATAGTACAATCAGCATACAATAAACACAAACAGTGTAGTATATTGATACAACTACTAAAACAAAAGTACAGGAGTCCTGAACTAGAGAGTCAATTGGAAGAGCCATGGCTCAAAAACTTTAAAGAAAATAGATTTTTTCTGATAGATGACCTACTGTACCATAGGGAAAAACACACAAGTGCCCTGGTAATAATAAGTAGAGAACACATTTCCCTCATACTACAGGAATGCCATGACTGCCCATACATGGGACATATGAGTGAAGAAAGAACTAAAGAAAGAGTCTTTAGCACAGCTTGGTGGCCAAAGTGGGAACAAGACTTGAGTGAATACATCAACACTTGTACCAGATGCCAAAAAGCCAACAGAAGTCATGGCAAAAGATATGGATTACTCCAGAGTATAGAGGAGCCCAAACACCCCTGGGAAATAATAAACATGGATTGGGTAACAGGCCTGGTCCCTGGAGGGAAAGACAGCTTTAATGCATGCCTAGTAGTAGTAGACAGGTATAGCAAGAGTGTCAGATGTCTCCCCTGTCACAAAGAGGACACAGCAATGGACACAGCCATATTGTTCTGGAACAATGTGATAGCTAACTGTGGAGTCCCAAGAATTATAATTAGTGACAGAGATCCTAAATTCACATCAGAATTTTGGACTAATCTATATGAGATGCTGGGAACCAAACTAGCATTTTCCACAGCTTACCATCCACAAACAGATGGTCTAGCAGAAAGAATGATCCAGACATTGGAAGACATCATTAGAAGGTTTTGTGCATATGGCATGGAATATAAAGACAATGAGGGATATACCCATGACTGGGTAACCCTCCTACCAGCTGTGCAATTGGCATACAACACAAGTATACACTCAGTGACAGGAAAAACCCCTGCCACATTAGAGAAAGGATGGAACCCACTACTTCCAGTAGATTACTTGAAGAAGAACCTCCTCTCAGTACATCCTACAGCCAAAGACTTTCACACAATGTGGAAGACTGCCTGCAAAAAAGCAGAGCAATGTGTGGCTGAAGCCAAATTATATAACAAACAGAGATATGATAAAAGTCACCAAGAACCTGATTTCAAAGAAGGAGACCAAGTTCTAATCTCAACTCTTAACTTCAACAACCTAAAAGGACCCAAGAAGATGAGAGACTCATTCATAGGACCATTCACCATTATTAAATTGATAGGAAAGAATGCAGTAGAGGTCAACCTGACCAAAGAGTTCTCTAGGAAACACCCAGTTTTCCCTGTGAGCCTGGTCAAACCTTATCACCAGACAGATGAGGAGAAATTCCCTGACAGGAAGAAGACAGTCACCCATGAAAGATTGGTAGAGGAAGATGACTCACCTGGACCAGTGAAAAAGATCATTAAAGCCAGGAAGATCAGAATCAATGGGAAAGACAACAGGCAATACCTGGTTAGATTTAAGAATCAACCAGCAGATAAAGACAAATGGTTAACTGAGAAAGAAATCCCAGATGGACAAATACACCTCAGAAGATTCAGAGCCTCCAAGAGGGCTGAAGAGTCTCATCAATGATGAGCCTTCTTTTGAGGGAGGGTATGTCAGCCTGTGACTCAAAACAGAGCACTAGCATGACATCCAACATACCATAAATAATGGTATGACAAGTATTGAACAAACATAGTCAATACAGGTAATAATTAAGAGAAAACAATCCTCTTACATTAAACACCAACCTTATCCAAACAGAATAAGGAAACCTAGAGGAAAATAAATAAGTCAAAACCCTTATTTTCACCTCTCATATAACTTATGCATATTTAAGTTATCCTATACCAAAATGGTATTTTTCTTAAAGCTCACATAAAGAGCTACACAATGATATCATCCATGTTGTTGTAACACCACTACAACTGGAGATACCATATAACCTCATTTTCAAAACCAAGTCCCCCTGAAAGTCAAAGAGGGCTTGTACAAAACTGTACAAAAGTATAACCAAATTAAAGATCTCAACAAGAGCTTTAATTTGAGATACCTTAGACCTCTGTATCTCTTAAATTGACTGAGGGATCTTGGTTCAAAGGTTTAATAACCAAAATACAGATATTCTGAAAATAAGAAAATAAACAAACCCCTGTATCTTTGGCATACACTAATACAACTGTACAGTGTCATATACCAAACTGTAGGGCTCATCAAGCCCTAAAAAACTGTATCATCAGAATACAGATATCTTCCAAACTGAAGAAGATATCTGGTATGGAAGTTTTTGAAGCCTCATACTGATGTACAAAAATACATCCAAAAACTTAAAACCCTTATAACTTTTGCTATATTGAAGAAGGGTAAACATGAAGCATACCAAATTGAAGAGCTCATTAAGCCCTTCAATTCTGTGCCCTTAGTTTCTTGATATCTCAAAAACTGACCAAGATATCTTGGTTGGAAGAATTTTGGCCAATACTGGCCTGTACCAAACCTGTACCAACCAGTACAAGTCTTAATACTCAAAATAATGGTTGTTCAAAGCTTAAACCCGCCCAGAATGACTAGTATTGGTCATACAAACACCAGAACAACGTCATCCAAGTGCTGACGTGGCAGGTGAAAAGTTTTTTCATCCTGTATTGATCCAGAATGATCATTTGTGGTCCCAAAACCACAATTCTGCCTCTACTGACGTCAGAATTGAGGATCCAGAACCACAGACTGGCCAATGGAGTGAAAATTTTCACTCCTCTGACGTGTGAAGAGTAAATAACTCTTGACAGTCTTGAAAGATATAAAAAGAAGGGTTTTTGCCTTCAAAAATCCTCATCTTATCTTTTTATTATATATTCTTACGTGACAAGACTGTTAATCATCAGTAGTGTCCTTAGAATACTTAAAGATATAATTAAATATAATTATTGTAGTGTCTCTTTACAGTCAAAGATATTAGAACATTGCAACCCAGGTCCTCAATAGACTCATCACCACTGTTACTACGTAGCAGTAGGACCTGAAGAATTGTTTTTATTACTTATTTTGACGTGTCACAGTCATAGTACTAGCTTGTATTTACTGTTTTTAAGCTTCTACATAGACTCACCCTGACACTCAGAGGAATTGGTGGACATACCACATCCTTGGTTGGACTCTCAGAATTTACACCAATTACTATGATAACAGGAGAAGAAAAAGAAATTCATTTACTCATAGCAAAAGGAGCTGTACACACCATACTTGGAAGACCATTTTTAGCAGATAATAATGTTAAATTGGAATTTTCACACAAGCAAGGGGAAATATTTAGTTATCCAGAGCAAGATGGACGTTGATTATGCTTACCAATATGTAACCCTCAAGCTATGGGCTGGCAAATTTCTCCACCAATAGGTATGGAGCTTTGTGCATCTTCAGAGATTGGAAAATTGTCAATACATGGAGCAGAATCATCCAAAAGAAAAGAAACAGAGGAAACAGAAAGTCAATCTTCAACAAGATTGAAGACAATATTTCTTGGAATAAACAAAATACCCTTCTCAGCCATTTTTGATGCAAAAAATGACTTGAATGTTATAACTCAGGAAATGGCCCTAAAAGCAGAATTAAAAATCAGCCCTTACACATCAAAATCATCAGATAACTTTTTGAAGCCAATTGGTCAAATTAAAAATCTTGAAGTCACTTTGGAAAGTGAAGAGAAAACCTACCTGGACTTCTTAGTATTTGAAAATTTCAACCAGATAATAGATGAAGAAAAGTTAAGCATATTATCTTTATCTAAAGAAAGTATTCCACCTAAAAGAAAATCTAAAGGGAAGGATCCAGAAGAGGATGAATTAAAGGTAGAAGATAGTGAAGCAATAGAAAAAATAAAAATGGAACTGAAGAAGATGAGAAGAAATTTGGACATGGCCATAGAAGATCCAGAGAAATGGCTAGCACTTGAGTTAAGTGGTATTAACAAAAAAGATCAAGTAGAAAGCCCACAGAAGAAATTCAAAATGGATCTGAAGCCACCTGAAGCAAATTCCTCAAGAATTTCAGAAGACTATTTCAATTTATTTCAAGAGGAAATTGGGTACATTGGTGACACTGAAAAAGATTTACTAAGTGAAGAACCAAAAGATAGCATAATCAAGCCATTGGCAAAAAGAAAATTTGAAGAATTGAAAAAGGATAGTGCCATAATTACTGAAGACAAAATGGATCAAGTTTGGGATAGAAATATTCAAAAGAGGAATGAGAAAAAAATGGAAACAGCAGAATCAGAAGATGACTTGAAGTTATACCAACAAAATAATGGAGATTTGGAAGATAAATATAAGCAAGGAAGAATATTTGAAGATCTAGAAGAAGGAGAGTTATCAGAAAATACACAAGGGCTAGCTGGACTTAGCATTCTAGAAGAATTTAATCATGCCTATGATCAAATATTCTGCCTTACAAGATCAACTGATTTATTTAATCAAAATCAAGGAGCTAAATTTGGATTACCAAATGACTCCCAGAATCAAAATGGCATACAGAAAGACATACCAGAATATGAAGGACTGGAAGATTATGTAATACTTCCAATAATAACCTTTAAGGAACTGTATGATTATGAGCTAGATTCACCAATAATTCAAACCAAATATATTTCAGAACTACCTGGATAAAATCTTACAAATGTTGATTTTCTGGAATTACTAACCACTATTGGAATCAAAGGAAATTTAAGGAATCCTTACTGGAAGAAGCCTTATGGATATTATCAAATGACAATAGAAGGACTGTATCACAAAATGTTATGGGCTCAAGAAGACTTGAATCTAGATGGTTTGGAAATATTGGGGGGAACTCTTTGCTGGTGTGATGTTGGGTACATGTTTATTCATGAAGTCAAAGGTTTTGTTTCAGAATGGAAAGGAAATACACAAAGAAAACAACGCAACAAGATATTTGGAGAAATATTGAAGGACATATGTCTTTCAGTAATTCACAACAGAAGGTTGAATATTTCTCAATAACAGCTGAAGTAATCCAATTTCAATCACCAAGTAAAAAAAATAAAAAACCATATAAAAAATAGCAAAATAAAATAAAAAAATCACCAAAAAAAGAGAATTCTGTATATATCTGTATTAGTATCAAGGGCAGTGACCTCCTGCCTTATCAAAGAGGAATTTCAAATCATTCAAACTAGCTTATAAAAAAATCTTTTTTAAACGCCCTTATCACTCAGTGGAAGTGACCTCCTGCCTTATCAAAGAGGAATTAGTCTTTTATCTCAAAACTCAATAATCTCACCAAACCTCAGAAAGGATCTAGACAGTCATGGATGCCAAACTTACACATGAAAATGAATTGGAATGGAATCTTGGTTGGAATGAAGAAGGCTGGACAGACGTAAATTGCAACATTGTAGGAAATACAGAAGAAGTCAATTACTGGGAAACACCATTTGTTGAAGAAGGAGAGGATTTATTTCAGATATCAATTCCATACTTAGAATTTGAAGAATTGTTCAATTTTCCAGAACTGCATCAGCAAATTCAAGAATCTAAAGATTGGCAAGAGCTTCCAGGATTCTCTCTTTCAAGACTGGAATTTCTAGAATTACTTACATATGATGGTATCAAGGGAAATTTAGGAAACACATATTGGGAAGAGGATACATTAACAGATTCAGAATGGAGAAGAAAAATATTTTTTGGGGATGTGGAAGTCTCAAGAGGGCTGTTTCTGGATTTACTGGACATACCAGAAGGAAGAATCTTATGGAAGCATGGAAATTATGTAATTGAAAACGCCAATTGGGATGTCTTATGGGAAGAGGTCTTTATACCTGGAATTATGTGTCTAAAGGCACATAATTATAATATCAATAAGGATCATTGGAGCTTTGTCTGGGAAGAATTATTTGTAAAAAAAATTAAAGAAGAAAAAAGAAAATTCATATCAAAACTCAAGAAACAGCTTGTACAATGGATTCAGAAGAATATACTTCACACACTATAAAAAAACAATTTTTTTTCAGGTTATGTATCAGTATTCAGGACAATATTTCAAATTTGGAAGTGTTGAAAAAAAAAACAGGGGTGGTTATCTGTTCTTATGCCACCTCATATAAAAAATGGCACAAGTTTGGGGAAGTGTGGGCCCATAGGCCTTTATTGATTTTATTCTCTTTTTTTTAAAAAAAAAAAAAAAAAAAAAAAAAAAAAAAAAAGGGTGTGAAGAAACAGCAAAAGAAGATATAGATTGCTCAAAATATCAAAATTATGACCGCCAGTCATAATTTGGTTGTTTGAGACCGGAAGAGATAAAATATGGAAAGGAAGACAGGGAAGAAAGACCAACCAAACAAGCTAGGTGATTCAGATACAGCAAAAGAAGATAGAAGAAGTTAAAAATGTTAAAATTATGACTGCTGGTCATAATTTGCCAAAATCAAGAAAATTATATCAAGACATGGGAGAAAAATCAACCAAACAAGCTAGGCTGTTCAGATACAGAAAAGGAAGATCAAAGAATTCAAAATCTCAAATTATGACCGCCGGTCATAAAATGAACACCTCAATACAGAAAATAAGTCAACTCACCAAAAGGCTACTACAATGTATACTGGATGACGTTCTTATAGCCCCAAATTAATGAGTTTAGCCAATCTTTGACAAGCACGCATCCTTCCAGCATTTTAAATAAGCCAATTGAAATCAGTACTTCTCCAATCATGATCAAGGTTGAGCACCCTCAATCACAACAAGTTTCCAAAGATCAATTTTGTTTGACAGACTCAAGGAACACAACGATACCAAATTGCATCACTAAGCTTGCTCAAGGCTCAGAATATGCTACCCAGCATGGTTACCCTATTCCTGAGACTGACAGGTCTGGCAGCAAAATTACTGCCAGAGGGGGGAATTGAACCCGTTTCAAATTTGATGAAAGTTGAAAGCAACCCGGAATCACTAACCACTACCACAACTGGCAAAAGGCTGACCTGACCCAGATCAGGTCACTCTGGGCTGACCATGTCCGGACCTTGTTCCTACCCAGTCTGTACTCCGTTGAACAAGAATTTTTAAATTCCCTTTCAATCAAAAATCAGGGATTTCTCTCATCTCCCTGAAAACAATGTTTCTCTTTTTTTTTTCCTTTTTTCTGATACTCATTCTAAATCTCAACTTTCTTTACTATTTTAATTTCATCTCAGATTTCTCTGCTCAATTCTTTTTTGATCATGAGCTTCCGAAATTACCCAAGTCATACAAGTCAGCCTGATATATCGCAAATTCTTCAGAAACAGAATGAATATATAAATGACTTGAAAACTAAACTCGATGAGCGTGATAAGGATGTTGAAGCCTTAATGCAGAAGGTTTTGAGTCTACAAGTTGAATCCAGTAAAACTACCGAACCATCATCAAAAAATCAACAAGGCACCAGCTACAAAAAGAAGACCAACATCAAGCACAAGTCTTCCTCAACCAAATCTAAAGGCAAAGCTCCTAAAAGTTGAAATTCCTCAAAGAATAAATCACATTCTGGTTCACAAAAAGCACGTTCAGCACAATCAGAAAAAACAAAAACACAAACCAGGCCAAACCAACTCATTATGAAGCATATACCTGAAAGCTCTAAACCAACCAAAGTGAGTATTTCAAAAAATTAATTTTTATTTTGTTACATGAAAGGCCTGGTTTCTGATTCCCATCAATACTCAGAGTGCTTTTTTCACACATATTAGAATTATTTGGGGCCTCATTTATCAAAAATCTGTCCCAATTGCACCTGATCCTTCCCTTCTCAAGGAATTTTATCATCGGTTCGATCATGTTGATGAAATACAACAAGTAGCAAACAGTACCACTGCAATCTATCTAATTCCTGAAGCCGATATCATTACTTTGAGAGGCACTAAGCCTGGTAGGAAGAAGGTTGGCCATGCAATTGTTAACGTTCAAGAGTTCTTCATTTTATATATTCAAGCATTACTGGCAAAGCTTGGAATACGTCGATGGGCCCCTTCTCTTGATGAACCAATTGACACTCTTTACAATGAAGCGTGCAGGATAAGTGCGATTAAGACGTTCCGACAGGTTGCAATTGGCGGTGCCTATCAATACATGAACATCAACTTGAATTACTTAAATAATGTTGGCCTACTTGAAGCAACTTATAATCACTTTGTACATTACTTGCAAACCAAAATTTACAAGCAAGAATTGAAAGAAAGTGGAAGCTATGAAAAGGGGCTGGAAAAAGGTACCATTTCAAAGAATAGACAAAGGGTTAGTAATCTTTTTTTTTGAAATTTCATTGTAGCTTATGGATATCTTTTGTTTAGCTTTGTAAGAGTCGCTACAAGTTTGGAGTCGCTGAGAACTTCCCCAAGAGATATCTGAAGATTTTAGCTGATATTGATGCCCACAGTGACAATGAGTTTGTTCCAGAGAAGAAAGGTTATGTCATCAAGAACTTACCATATCGATATAAAAAGGCAACCACCTTCATGGGTTGAGTAGATGAAGAAATTGTGAAAGCATTGGAAAATCAAGGAAAGAAGTCTCAGAAGCATAATTGTATTGAGATTGAAGGAATAAGCCCTACGATTTTTGGACGAGTTCCCAAAGGATTATCTATTGACTTTTACGATCATGACTGGTACAATAAATGTACTGCGGCTCAGAAAACCATATATGCTGACACAATGAAGATTTCTTTCTTGCCAGATGCATCTCAATCCATACGTGGAATACAACATCCCGATGAAAAAATGAATGACAAGAGATTCTCTGAGAAATATTAGGAGCAAGCAACACAGAAATACGATCTATCCCATGAGATTCATGGCGATGATTCAGGTGAATCAGAATCCGATTCTGAAGATATTGAGAGCAGTTCAAGCAGTGGTATTGGGAGCCTTTCAAATGAGGAAGGTGATTCAGACAGTGAGCAAGAATCTAGTGGTCTTGATGACGATGAAATAATGGAAGGAGATTCCCAAATGGAAACTTCTCAAACTCTTCCACCTCAAATCGTAGGCGCATCCAGTGGAATAGGATATGGATACGACTGGGAAAATCGGCAATAAAGATTGCTTCAATTATGGTATTGAAAAGGTATTGAATTTTTTATTTTGATTCCAAAACATATTCTTGGCGTTTTAGTTTTTGTATTGTTTTAATTATCAGAAATGTGATATCCAATATATTAGTTATAGTTATTTTCTTAAGAATAAGCTTACATTTATACATGACAAATCTCCAGAATCTTGAATTATTACAAGAGCGATGTAAATTTCACTCGAAAAGCTATGTACTCAGAAATATTTTTTGTTTTACTTATGAAATGAGAAGACTCTCCCTTTGTAAATAGAAAAAAGCTACCTTTATTGAAAATACCTCAGAGGACATTTGACTTGAATTTATTTTTTGAGATGTGCAATCTACTGTATTAATTTACATAAGAAAATTCAGCAATACTATTCAACAAAATGAATATGTAGACAAAGAAATTAAATGTGATACTAAGGTATCAAGGAGAAACTATATAATTAAAACAGGTTTCTTCGTTTATAAAAAGGAAATACTTATAAATCATTAGCTATGTGCCCATTTCAAAATCATGTAAACTGTCAATTTGTAATGTTTGACTTTCAAGTCCAACAAGCTTGTTGATAGATCGCACCAAAAAGCTTGGCTTGTGGATCCCTAAAGTCCAGGCTGGTAATTTCCGGTATTCTGCAAGGCTGACCACTTTTTCCATGGGTATTAATGAAAGAAATACACTATGCTCAACTTGAGCTATATCTAATGCTTTCATGAACACTTCCACCTGCTTGAATTGCTTTATTCTTTCCTCCAAGTTCTTCAGAACTTTTACAGTAATTATTGGACCTATGTGAAGGTTGTTGCAGTCCATATCAATGATACGACTGACTTCCCCATAGCTTCTTGAATTAACATCTTGAAAATAAATGATGTTATTAGGTTGAGTTGATGAAATCTTCATTCCACCTCTCCACTCAGCAGATTGCAAATCGGTTTCATAATTTGGAAGAACTAAGGCGTTCTGTGGATGTGGAAGGTCGCCAAAGTCCCTCAAGTGTGGGTGAGTTGATCTGAGATATTCCAGGAGTCTTGCATATGTTTTGTTTCTTAATTCATAAATTTTCTTTGACTTCCCACCCCGTTTTGTAGTTTTGTCTGGTGTTTGGACTTTGAGACGCTGCTTTTGACTAAACTTTTTCATCAATGTTTCTTCCATGGCACCTATTGAAAATTACATAAATTTCATTTAGTTGTAAATATTAAAAAATATGAAACAGGAATCAAAAGTTTACTGTTTAAGTGATTATTCTTGATGTTTTGTAGAATTCCTACCAGACGTTCACCAGCAAACTCAGATACCCCCATCGGAGGACCCCACCAATCAAGATGATCAGGTAGGTGCATTGCGTAGTGGTGGTTTGGATTCAGTTTGACATTTTCAAATAGTTCAAAAGATGTTACCTGATAAACCTCATATGTTTGCGAAAATTTGAGACTATCATCTTTGTTCAAGGCCTTGCTGGTAACCATGCTTGTGCATTGTACAAGTGCACAGAAGTTGATCATGAATCGCTCCAAATCCAAGTTGAAGTCTTGGGGATCACTGAATAAAACATCAAGGACTGCTAGAGGAATGTAAATGTTGAATAATGCATTGAATTCGCTGGCCTTCAACCTACTGCAGTGTGATTCACCTAATCTCTTTCGTATTCTTGTCATGCCTTTTGGGACTACAACCTCATAGATTTGAGAAATTAAGGTTTTTTGTTGGAATCAGAAAAACCAAAATTCTTGGATTGATAATTGTTTTGAGAAGAATCCATTGCTTCTGAGTCCGAGTTTGAATTGCTAGCACTACTATCATGCTGTCTTGCTGAATTCCTGGAAAATCCCCATCGATGATTGAAATGGTGCTGAAGAATCCCCTCAAACCAATTATGCATGACACCAAGTGTGACATTCAAAACTGGATTCCAATAAGGTAAGCGGTTTAATTTAGACCAGCAAATGCCAGTCTTTTTGGTCAATTTTTCCTTCTTCATGTGTGATTCCAATTCGTGGTAAGCAAAAGATGTGTTGCGAACATCTCGACCAGATCGGCATCTTCCTAACTTCAATTCTTTGTTCTGATTGATTGTGATATCACACCAAGTACAAAAGCAATTTGCTGAGTGTGACATAAACCCTGCTACTTTATGAGTAGCAACAACATCACCAATTAAAGCTGCTAGCTTGACAATCACTTTATGCCCTTGAGGATATTTTGGTGTACATATCATAATTCCTCGGTTAAATTCAAGGAGTTCGTTGACAAGAGGCCCTAATATGTTGCTTATTGTGAACATGTTGGGCTGATTTGGTCCAGGAATTATTCCAGAAAGATATGTAAAAGTTGGTTGATAACGTAGACGTGGTGGGAGATTTAGGCAGTTGAGTGCAATGACACCCATAGATGCTTGACGTCCTGAGAGTTTGTTTTGTAGTGGATTGAACCAGTCAATAAACAGACTGAGCCCAAGAATTAAGCTATTACCTCTTGTTTCTTTTGGAAACATTTTTTGCCACATCGATCCTTGTGCAACATCAACAATTGGTTCTGGTGGTTGAGATTCCAATTCGTCCTTCCACTTATGAATTATTTCTTCCATTCCTGCTATATTCAAAAACCATTTGATCCAATCTACAAGGCTCTGGGCTATGAAAACTGATTTGGGAACTCTGGGGCGTGGCTTGTTTTGAGGAAATATTTGACCAAGTGTCCATTGTGGAGAGGGAACCTTTAAGTCTTTAGCAAAAACCTTATTTTGAGCCTCTGGCAAGATCCTCAAAGAGCAAAAAAGGTCAGTTCCACATGGCTGACTAGTCAAAGAAGCCTGATATCCGCATTCTTCTGGTGCCAGTTCTGCATCATAAAGAGAAAAGCATTCGCTACAGCATAAATATTTTTCAAATTTGACATCAAGCTGAAGCATTTTGATGATACTATGAACATCACAGGGTACCAAATTCGTAAGGTTGCACTCAGCTCCATTGTGATGATGAATAGCTTCTACTATGTGGATTAATCTATCTCGTGCCTTCTGACAGTTTTCTTTACTGAGACCAGCATCTAAGTTTAGCCACATGATATACTCTAATATTAAGTCTAATTTGAAATTGAATTGAGTTAAAATGTTCAAAAGATCTTGGATTTTAAATTAAACAAAAAGAGGTCAACGTACAAGCTATTTCTGATTCCTTCATGAAATCTCCTACAAAATCAGATTCGTATTCTGTTGAATTATCACTTTCGGTGGTAGCAGAAGATTTTTCGGTTTCATTCAAGAAGAGGTTAGGAAAAAGTCTTGAAAGCATAGTTGTATCTGATTCATTTGTAAGATTCTTCCAATGTTGATTCCTTGTACTGCGATGAACAAGAAGGCCCTTTTGGATCTTTCCATCGGGTGTTGTGAAGGTGTACTGTGAACATTTTGAACAATTGCATATCTCCATTCTTGAAGGATTTGTTTTTTGAGCGAATGATGTTTCCTTTGCGTTTTGGTGTAATCATTTCATTGTAAAAATGAATATAGTGTTGCTTCCCCTTCATGGGTAGAATTTTGTGATGAATTATGAAGTTAAGAAAGGAAAAAAATATTTTTAAAATGAACTGAAGTTTAGTTCAAAGAATTAATACTTTTGTTACGCATTTAAAAAAAGAAATCCCTCAGCTGTGGCTTTGCACAAAAATTTTTAAACTAATCAGCGGAAAGTTAAGCAAACTCAACTCTTCCCCTTTCTTCAATTCTTTATGCTAGTAAGTGTTTCCTTCGTCTGAGTTATACACTCATTCTTAGCTAAGCTTCCTTTTTTGCCTGTCAGATTCCTTTTTCAAGAAGATATTTGAAGCCATTTCTCAAAACTTACAAGCTCAATACCAATCCCGAAGAAAATGTGTTTATTTCTCCATTGTCATCAAGCTATGGCCTTTATTGTTCAAGACCATCGTAAATGAATTGGGGCCCCTGTGAGTACTGTTTTACTTTAAATTATCATTCCTTATCTATCTTTCTTTTATCAAAATATTGCTTTTTTGCTACATTGGTAATTCAAATGTTTTTCCAAATCATTTTACTCTACATCATAACTTACTTCTCATTTCCAATTATCCATTCTGTGACCCATCACATCTTGATTTTCTATTTATTATCCCGTATCTTCAATTTAATATCAGACATTCTTGATTCCTTGTTTATTATTTGTCACACAATTGTGTTTCTCTTTCTCTTTGCCACAAAGAATAAGACTTATATATTTTTTTATTTCATAATTTTACTCAAATATACTTACAAACGCAAAACTTCAAAAAATCTACGAATGAAATTTTGATGAAAATACCGAGGCAAAATTTATCAATTGCAAGCTAAATCTTGAAAGAAGGATTGTACGATTGAAACTTTTAAATGCAAAATTAGATGCTCTTGAGAGAGACATGGTATGCTTTTTTTTGGCTTCATCGTTTGGCTATCAGTCAACTGATCAAGAATTAATGAATGAGCAGCCTTTAGAATCTACATCAAAAAAAAAATTCCGATTCATTTTTAAACACATGGAGTGAATGGAACAAAATAAAATCATTTTTTCCTATTGATTTTGTCTCAGGTGTCTGTTCCTTAATTTTGTTCGATTTCATTTTTTGGTATTAAGCAGCTTACTAATAAAACTTTGCAAACAAATTCTTTTATGTTTTATAGAGAATTATTATGTGATGTTGGTATTTGTAATGAATTAATTCAAAAATAGCTATTATATGTACGATGGAAGGAAAGATGAATTGAAGATTTTTTTAAATTGTCTGAGAGTCAAGAAAGTTAATGTAAAATACTTCATGTCTTCCTTGGTAAGCTCTAATTGAGACATACACAGCATTGGAAGATACTGAGCATGTTAGATGCAGTGGATCAGGACCGGTGCAGGTCAGAGTGACCTGATCTGGGTCAGGTCAGCCTTTTGCCGGTTGTGTACACCATTTGAAAATATAACAACACTCCTCAAATTGAAACCTCCTTCAATATTACTCATCAATTTGATCACTCTTAAAAAAAAATTTTGACATAAGAAGAAAAAAAAAAAAAAAAAAAAATTTCAACAAAAAAAAAAAAAAAAAATTTTTCAACATAAAAAAAAAAAAAAAAAAATTCAACATAAAAAAAAAAAAAAAAAAATTTTTTTTCAACATAAAAAAAAAAAAATTTTTTTTTCAACAGAAAATAATTTTAAAAAAAATATTTTTTCAACATAAAAAAAATTTATAATAACAAAAATAAATAAAATAAACTGTTGTGATTAAAATTAAGGATAAAAGATCAGATCAAATAAAGAAGGTAAAAAATTAGTCCTTGTATGACTTTAAACTACAGGGTAGCAACCTGAAGGCTAAAATTAGTCCTTGTATGACTTTAAACTACAGGGTAGCAACCTTAAGGCTAAAATTAGTCCTTGTATGACTTTAAACTACAGGGTAGCAACCTGAAGGCTAAAATTAGTCCTTGTATGACTTTAAACTACAGGGTAGCAACCTGAAGGCTAAAATTAGTCCTTGTATGACTTTAAACTACAGGGTAGCAACCTTAAGGCTAAAATTAGTCCTTGTATGACTTTAAACTACAGGGTAGAAACCTTAAGGCTAAAAGTAGTCCTTGTATGACTTTAAACTACAGGGTAGCAACCTGAAGGCTAAAATTAGTCCTTGTATGACTTTAAACTACAGGGTAGCAACCTTAAGGCTAAAATTAGTCCTTGTATGACTTTAAACTACAGGGTAGCAACCTGAAGGCTAAAATTAGTCCTTGTATGACTTTAAACTACAGGGTAGCAATCTGAAGGCTAAAATTTAGTCTTTGTATGACTCAAACTACAGGGGTAGCACACCAGAGGGCTGAAGATGCAAGTAAAATCAAGGAATCAAGAAAATAAAAAGAAAAGAGAAGATATCAAGAGTAAAACAAAAATGAATAATAGAATAATGAAAGCCTCAAGTAAAACAGTAAACTGAGGACTAGCGTTCACAAATGTCCTTGTATGACATTAAACTGCAGGATTTGGTATACCTAATATACTGGGTTTTATCCACCTAGAGGTAAAGTCCTTGCATGACTTAAAACTACAACTCAAATAAAATTATGAACAAAAAGAAAAGAAAGAACTGAAAAGACTGTTTCTATTTCAACTAAAAAAAATTATTATAAAAAAAAAATATATATATTATCAATTTATGCTTTAAAACCAGACTAATAATCATGGAAGCTCAAGCCAATGCTGCAAAATATAAGTCAGTACTCAAGAAGGTTAGACCAGTCAATGAAGCTATGCCTCAAGATCTGAATCCACCTTTGGGAAGACCTGAATTATCAAGAGATCCATATGAAACACCCCTATCACCTAACCCACCTCCATTTTTTGAAACATCAAAAGTTACAGAAGAAAGAATTTCAATGATAAACTTTGGACCATCTGGATGGTTATCAGAAGAAGAGATTAATTTATTAAAGAATGTTATATTACTAAGGCAAAAGGCTATAGCATTTTGTGAAGAAGAAAGAGGTGTACTAAAACATTCTTATGGAAAACCTTATAAAATACCAGTTATACCACATGAACCATGGCAAAAGAAACCAATACCAATACCAAAATCAATTTTACCTCTATTTATTGAGCTAGTCAGAGAAATAATACGTACAGGACTCTATGAACAATCAACATCAAGCTATAACATCCCAGTATTTTGTGTGGCAAAGCCCAATGGAAAACTTATAATAGTTCATGATCTTCAAGACCTCAATAAAGTAACAATAAAAGATGCAGGATTGCCACCAAATGTTGATGAGTTTGTAGGATCATTTTCAGGAAGAGCATGTTATGGATTGGGAGATATTATGGGAGGATATGATGAAAGAGAATTGGATATTACTACAAGACCACTTACAACATTTGAAACACCACTTGGAAGACTTCAGCTTACAAGACTACCTCAAGAAGCAACAAACTCTGTGGCAGTTTATCAAGCACAAATGACTTGGATACTTCTGGAGGAAATACCAGAGCACCTTGGAATATTTATAGATGATGGAGGAATTAAAGGACCCAGATCAACGTATCAGCACAAAAAATTGAAGGAGAATCCACTCATAAGAAGATTTGTTTGGGAATATTCAGTAACATTAGAAAGAATACTTTTCAGGATAGAAGAGGAAGGACTCACAATTTCAGGATCAAAATTTGCATGTTGTGTTCCAGCACTTGATATTGTGGGGCATGTTGTGTCTTTGGGAGGAAGAAAGATTACAAAAAAGAAGATGAACAAGATACAAAACTGGCCTAGACCAACAACAAAGAAGGAAGTTAGAGAATTCTTAGGACTATGTGCATATGTCAGAATGTTTATCAAGGACTTTTCACAAGTTGCAGCACCATTGAGAAGAATGACAAGGGAGGATGTATTATGGAAATGGGATGAAAAATGTGAAGAAGCATTTATAAAACTCAGGAAAATAGTAGGAGAAGAGATTACTTTGAAGACATTAAATTATGATAAAGATTCAGTAAAAATAAAATTAGCAATAGATTCAAGTTATATTGCAGCTGGTGCAGTTCTTATGCAAGAGGATGAAGATGGAAAGGATAGACCAGTACTATATGAATCAGTAACATTTTCCAGACTAGAATCTAAATACTCTCAGCCAAAATTAGAGCTTTGTGGTGTAGCAAGAATACTTAAAAAACTTCAAACAATATTATGGGGGCAACACTTTGAACTTCAAGTAGATGCTAAAGCTTTAATAGAAATGATCAACACACCATGTTTACCAAATGCACCAATGACAAGATGGGTGGCATACATTCAACTTTTTTCATTTGATCTTGTACACAAACCAGGAAAAACATTTACTATGCCAGATGGGTTATCAAGAAGACCAAAAGGAGAAGACGAAGAAGAAAGTGAAAGGGATAATTTTGATGAAGATGAAGATTGGATTAAACCACATCCAGGATTTGGCCTAAAAGAAGTAAATACAAGTAGAGTGGGAAAATTATCAAGGAATAAAACAAACAATATTGAAATTCCAATAAAACAGGAAGGATTTGGAAAACATATGCAGGAATATTTGAATAGTTTGAAAAAGCCACGAAGTATTGGGGAAGACTACTTCAAGAAAATTAAAAGAAAATCAGTGAATTTCTATTTAGAAGGAGGGCAGCTGAAAAGAAGAAATCAAGCACATCCACAAATAGTTATATACAATGAAAAAGCTCAGAAACAGATACTAAAGAAAATGCATGAAGAGCTGGGGCATAGAGGGGAAAATGAAACATACAGGAGAATCAAGAAGAGATATTGGTGGGAAGGAATGAAAAAGATAGTTAAAAAATGGGTAAAATCATGTCACAAATGTCAAAAAAGGAGTCATTTGCAACAAAAAGAAGAAGCAAAGATATCTGTAACATCTACTTTATTTGAAAGAGTCAGCATGGATGCGGTTCACATTAAGGCAGGAAGATGGAAATACTTAGCTGTAGCAAGAGATGACTTTTCAGGATGGCCAGAAACTGTTGCATTAACTAGGCTAACGGCAAAATCAGTCTCAGAATGGTTTTGTAGATATGGAGCACCCAAAGAAGTCACAGTAGATGGAGGAGCAGAATTTGGAAAAGAGCTACAAGAAGCAGTCAAAAGAGCAGGATCAAGAATCAGAATAACTACACCTTACTACCCAGAAGCACAAGGAATAATTGAAAGAGGCCATAAGCAATTGAAGGATGCACTTGTAAAAATGTGTGGTGAAAATGGATCCAAATGGAAAGAATGCTTACCAATTTTAACCTTGGCAGATAGAATTTCGGTAAAAAGAACAACAGGATACTCACCATTTGAGCTTCAGTTTGGTCAGCAGGCTGTCTTACCAATTGACATAGAAACAAACACATACCTGGCCATAGAATGGAATAAAATCTCAACAGAAGAGCTATTGGAAGCAAGAGCAATACAGATTGCAGCAAAAGAGGAAACAAGATTAGCAGCAGCAGAGAAATTAAGAGATTCAAGACACAAATCAGCTAAATATTTGGACAAAAAGATGGCACATAGACTGAGAAATCCACTTGAACTAGGGGACTTGGTATTAATTTATAATAAGCCACTTGAGTCACAGTGGGGTTTACTCTTCAAGAACTGTTGGAATGGACCTTATAGAGTCATAAAGCAAATTAATAATGGACCTTATGAGCTTGAAGAATTGGATGGCACTAAACTTACAAGAAAATTTGCAGCAAGTCACATCAAGAGGTTTTATCCCAGAGGAAAGAAAGTTGAATCAAGTACAGAGTCAGAAAATGACAGCAGTGAAGAAATTGAAGAAGAAGATTTAATATCAGAGGGAGAATAAATTGATCAAAATGGATATGATTGATATTGGCAAGCTTTTCAACTGGAATGCTGGGGACAGCATCAAATGGAGAGGGGGATGTGGTATTCCATACCATTAGTACCAGTTTCAAGTTTACCAATAAAACAAAAGAAAAAAAATGATGATAAAAAGAATTACGCAAAACAGATTTACACATTACAATTACAAATTTCAAAAAGAAATATACAATACACAGCCTCAAGATCTTATCAAAACAGTATAGTATCAAAGAATTTATCTACCTTATTGCATCATCAATAACAAATTACGTCATTAAAGGCAGTTAATTTAAATAAAGGTATATGAAGATGGACCAAAGCATCAGAAGATGTATTTTCCCCATCTTGATTCAATTTAAAGAAGAAATACCTCAAGGCTATGCATAAAATTACAATATATTTTTCAAGAACAAATGCTTCTTTAGTAATAATAACACGCATCAAACTTGATAGAAATGATGAAATCTCCATATGAAATGATACAATACTAAAATAAAAACCACCAGTGTAATTCTCTCAGAACATACGTAAAAAATAGAAACAAAAACAATTTCCCCACCTTCAAGAAAACATCACCAGCCATATTATCTCAATGACCTCACATGACTCTGGAAAAAAAAAGAAAATCTCACCAGCCAAATTATCTCAAAGACATCACATGATTTTTATAAAAAACAGAAACACCAGCATAATTTTCTCATATATATCATATGACTAGAAGACAGTTCAATTGTCAGGAGCTGTATTTTCTCCACTTTATTGGCAAAAAGAAAATCCCACCAGCCAAATTATCTCAAACACATCACATGATTTTGATAAGAAAAAGCACCACCAGCATAATTCTCTCAGAAAATACGTAACAAAGTCACCAAAAAAGAAAACATCACCAGCCAAATTATCTCAAACACATCACATGATTTTGATAAGGAAAAGAACCACCAGCATAATCCTCTCAGAACATATGTAAAAAATAGAAACAAAAATACTTTCCCCGCCTTCAAGAAAACATCACCAGCCAAATTATCTCAAATACATCACATGATTTTGATAAGGAAAAGAACCACCAGAATAATTCTCTCATAACATACGTAAAAATAGAAACAAAAAAAATACTTTCCCCACCTTCAAGAAAACATCACCAGCCATATTTTCTCAATGACCGCACATGACTCTGATAAAAAGAAAACATCACCAGCCAAATTATCTCAAATACATCACATGATTTTGATAAGGAAAAGAACCACCAGCATAATTCTCTCATAACATATGTAAAAATAGAAACAAAAAAATACTTTCCCCACCTTCAAGAAAACATCACCAGCCATATTTTCTCAATGAATGCACATGACTCTGATAAAAAGAAAATCTCACCAGCCAAATTATCTCAAATACATCACATGATTTTGATAATAAAAAGCACCACCAGTATAATTCTCTCAGCAAACATGTTGCTACACCAAAACTACATGTCTCACTAGCTAAAACCTCTCAACTATGATTTTTTCTACGTACCCTGTTTTGAGAAGCTCTATGGAGGCCCAAAAGCTATAAATAGAGGTCCTCTCTCCCTCATTTTTCCCATCATCATGGAAAAAGTTCCCACTATCCAGGATCAAAACCATCCCTGAACTAGCAGGATATCTAGAATAGTAGTAGTGTTTTAGTAGTGAAAACCTCAGTAGCCTTGCTCAGTAGCTTAGTATTAGTGAAGAATAGTAGTATAACCGTAGTAAAAGCTCAGTAGCCTTGCTCAGTAGCTTAGTATTAGTGAAGAATAGTAGTATAGCCTTGCTCAAAAGCTTAGTGTTATTAACAAAGAGAAGTAGTAGTGATATAAACTCAGTATTAAAAAAAATCCTAAAAGAATCAAATCCAGTAGTCTTATTATTAGTACTCATATCAAAAAAATCATTATAATCAACCTAAAATCATAAAAAATATATATATTCTTATCATTCTTATTAAAAAAAAAAATATTCTTATTAGTTTCATTAAAATAACAGAAACCCAAAACATTAATTTATATATATTATCATCACTTTTATTAAAATAAAATAAAAAAAAATCTAGTGTTTATTTTATCAGAAATTTTAGATCATAATTTTTACTGTAGTGTTATTGATAGGTCTGATTTAGAGACTGCTGATAAGTCTTCTCTATCTGTTAAAGCCACAAATCTTATTTTATCTTGTGATTCTCTGTAGGCTGACTATTCAGTATTATTTAGAGGGGCAGCTAATACACCTTAGCACCCATGGTTATTGGACAATTTTGAAATTCAAAACAGACTTACCAATAATTTCCCCCTCAAGGTACTGCCTTATTTCATCCCACACCAAAAGGAGTTCTCACACCGCCCAAGGGATGTTTTGGCTGCAAGCCAGGGGCCACAACATGCGCGGGGCGTGTGAGAAAGTGCAGAAAATGACCCGTGGTGGGAGATCCCCATGCAAACATAACCAGCCTCAGCAATCATAGGTTGGGATTATTCTAATGCGGATGAGGCTGAAGCAAATCCACACTGATTGGCCTCAGGTTTCCACACGCAAGCGGGTGAGCATCTGCAGTCAAGCTGACCACCTGACCAAGAAAATAGCCAGTCAGAAAACTGGAAGTAAAATGTCTTCCAGGCGTGTGAAAGTTGTCTGCGTATGACCCATTGGGGGGTGCATATGAAAGCGTGTGCCTGCCTGCCAATGAGCACATGCAATGAACAAGCGCGGCCAGTCAAAGTTTGCCCAACAATGGCACCGGAGTGAATCCACTGTTTGTGTATGACCCAAATAATAAGTCATCCCATTATGACCCACTTTCATTAACTTGGATTACACCCACATCTGTGCCGTAGTTAGGCAGAGCTCTCCAACAAGGTGCATCAAAGGGATGCAGTTGAGATATATGACTCGATGGCTTGACGTGATTGCATGTTACATTGTTGAACACGTTTTGCTCTGCCCCGCAGCATACATTTACAAAGGTTTACTGCGTACTACAGTGTTGGCTGTACAGATTAGGAAGGTGTAATACTACTTCATCCTGCATGCATATAGCCAATGGGTATCCACCTTCCAATCGTTTGCATATACATAGCTCATGTGCCAAATGCTCAGCATTGCATTTCACCTGATTTGCACATGCAAGCTGAACATGTCATGGTCAAAAGCACCGTGTGGAAGTGCTCAGTAAAGCCATGGAATGAACTATTTTTGCAATAGTTCATTGGGAGGCTCAGTTTGGAGCACTTCACCAATGCGTGTGAAATGCTGCACCTGGCTGAAATGTCATCCAATGCTGTGCCAAATGCTCAGATTGTGTGCATACAAAAATGACCAAGCAATGGCTCAGCATGGTGCATTTGATATTGTTATATCAATATTTCAATTACTGTGCAATTGAAATGTTCAGCCACTGAGCATTTCAATTATGACCCGAAAGCACACCTGAGCAATGGGTTGAGGCAAGCTCACGCTGTATTCACTTGTCTCACAGCCCCCCCCTTTGTTCAAACACTATCACCAGGCAATACAGCCGGTAATCTTGCTGCGGTCACTTGTGAACAAATGCACCACGTTCTTTTCTGCATGGGGCATTTGGGAATTGCACCAACCATGCACATTCAACAAGGGCCTCACAACCACCCTCCTGGGTGATTGGGTGGCTATTTAAGGAAACAAAGGGGATTTGACTGAGCTTGACAATTCAATCAATAGCAATACTCAGCCGGAACCCCATTGTTCTTCTGCCTCACGCCAGCATTTGCTGCGACTGAGCTTCAATTTTTCCCACACGCCTTGAAGCTGAGACTTTTGCGGGTGCTGCAACTGCTGAGATTGTCTCAGCTTCACCATGGTATAAAAGACCATCTTCACACAACAAGCCCTTCACTTTCTTTCTCACCCGCTCCACTTTGTTCCAGCTCACCCGCTGTTGTCCTTCTTGTGCGTATTCCCCTTGGTCTTCCTGCCTTTCCATTCTTTTCTTTCGCACTCCACTGAGCCCACTCCCCTTCCTTTTGCCTGTTTGTTTTTCCTTCTGATCCTTTCAGACCCCCACTTCTATCCACCTCGTGCATTACCTCCATTTTAAACTTTTGTCGTCCTCATGTTCCAAACTTGATACTTTTTTTTCTCCTCTTCCAGACTTTTAAACACTTTGGACTAGAGTGTTTATATTTTGTTTCCGTTTTAAATTTATCTAATTCATTGTACGTCTTCATTTTTTACTTTCTATTCAGTTACCAACCTCAATTGTTTTTTTTTAGATGTCGTGCACTTTATGCACCAAGCAGGGTATCCCCTGCATTCGTTCCTCAACGACGACCGACGCTTGTGATTCTTGGTGACAAGCACACAAGAAATGTTTGTTTGTTGTCTGCCCCTTCCGACCATGAGGCCAGAGGAGTTCTCGCCCAAGACACCCTGGGAAGGACTCCTTTGTGGTCAACAATGATGAGACTATATCCAAGCGCGAATCGACACCGGGACCTCAAGCAGGCTGATGGGAACCATTCCGGACAATTAGCCCTGTCCCCTCAAGCATTGATTTGTCCACCCCCCCTCCTAGGCCACCATCTGATGGTCACTTCACTCCTTGACCTGAGTGATGTGGGAACTCCTTTTGGTGTGGGATGAAATAAGGCAGTACCTTGAGGGGGAAATTATTGGTAAGTCTGTTTTGAATTTCAGAATTATCCAATAACCATGGGTGCTAAGGTGTATTAGCTGCCCCTCTAAATAATACTGAATAGTCAGCCTACAGAGAATCACAAAATAAAATAAGATTTGTGGCTTTAACAGATAGAGAAGACTTATCAGCAGTCTCTCAATCAGACCTATCAATAACACTACAGTAAAATTTTTATTTAAAACTAAAATTTCTGATAAAATAAAGACTAAGATTTTTTTTTTATTATTTTAATAAAAGTAATTATAATATATATATATTTTTTTTTTTGGTTTTCTGTTATTTTAATAAAAGTGATAGGAATATTTTTTTTTGGGTTTTATGATGATTATAATGATTTTTTTTATATTAATACTAATAATAAGACTACTTGATATTCTTCTTTTTATATTTTCAATGTTGAGTTTATATCACTACTTCTTTTCTTTTAATGAAACTAAGCTTTTGAGCAAGGCTACTAAGCTTTTACTATGGCTATACTACTATTCTTCACTAATACTAAGCTACTGAGCAAGGCTACTGAGCTTTTACTATGGTTATACTACTATTCTTCACTAATACTAAGCTACTGAGCAAGGCTACTGAGCTTTTACTACTAAAACACTACTACTATTCTAGATATCCTGCTAGTTCAGGGATGGTTGTGATCCTGGATAGTGGGAACTTGTTCCATGATGATGGGAAAATTGAGGGAGAGAGGACCTCCATTTATAGCTTTTAGGCATCCATAGAGCTTCTCAAAACAGGGTACTTAGAAAAAATCATAGTTGAGAGGTTTTAGCTAGTAAGACGTGTAGTTTTGGTGTAGCAACGTGTTTGCTGAGAGAATTATGCTGGTGGTGCTTTTTCTTATCAAAGTCATGTGATGTATTTGAGATAATTTGGCTGGTGAGATTTTCTTGAAGGTGGGGAAAGTATTTTTTTGTTTCTATTTTTATGTATGTTATGAGAGAATTATGCTGGTGTTTCTGTTTCTTATCAAAATCATGTGATGTATTTGAGATAATTTGGCTGGTGAGATTTTCTTTTTTTCCAAGAAAATGGAGAAAATACAGCTCCTGACAATTGAAATTTCTTCTAGTCATATGATATATATGAGAAAATTATGCTGGTGTTTCTGTTTCTTATCAAAATCATGTGATGTATTTGAGATAATTTGGCTGGTGAGATTTTCTTTTTGCCAAGAAAGTGGAGAATATACAGCTCCTGACAATTGAAATTTCTTCTAGTCATATGATATATATGAGAAAATTATGCTGGTGCTTTATTTTAGTATTGTATCATTTCATATGGAGATTGCATCATTTCTATCAATTTTGATGCGTGTTGTTATTACTAAAGAAGCATTTGTTCTTGGAAAATATATTGTAATTTTATGCATAGCCTTGAGGTATTTCTTCTTTAAATTGAATCAAGGTGGGGAAAATACATCTTCTGATGCTTTGGTCCATCTTCATATACCTTTATTTAAATTAACTGCCTTTAATGACGTAATTTTTTATTGATGATGCAATAAGGTGGATAAATTCTTTGATACTATACTGTTTTGATAAGATCTTGAGGCTGCGTATTGTATATTTCTGCTTGAAATCTGTAGTTGTAATGTGTAAAAATGTTTTGCGTAATTTGTTTTATTATCATTTTTTTCTTTTGTTTTATTGGTAAGCTTGAAACTGGTACTAATGGTATGGAATACCACATCCCCCTCTCCATTTAATGCTGTCCCCAGCATTCCAGTTGAAAAGCTTGCCATTATCAATCATATTCATTTTGTTCAATTTCTTCTCCCTCCAATATTAACTCTTCATCTTCAATTTCTTCACTGCTTTCATTTTCTGACTCTGAACTTAATTGAGCTTCCTTTCCTCTTGGATAAAACCTCTTGATGTGACTTGCTGCAAATTTTCTTGTAAGTTTGGTGCCATCCAATTCTTCAAGCTCATAAGGTCCATCATTAACTTGATTTATGACTCTATAAGGTCCATTCCAACGGTTCTTGAAGAGTAATCCCCACTGTGACTCAAGTGGTTTATTATAAGCTAATACCAAGTCCCCTGGTTCAAGTGGATTTCTCAGTCTATGTGCCATCTTTTTGTCCAAATATTGAACTGATTTGTGTCTTGAATCTCTTAATTTCTCTGCTGCTGCTAATATTGTTTCCTCTTTTGCTGCAATCTGTAATGCTCTTGCTTCCAATAGTTCTTCTCTTGTTGATATTTTCTTCCATTCAATGGCTAGATATGTATTTGTTTCAATATCAATTGGCAAAACAGCTTGCTGACCAAATTGAAGCTCAAATGGTGAGTATCCTGTTGTTCGTTTTGTTGATATTCTATCTGCCAAGGTTACAATTGGTAAGTATTCTTTCCATTTGGATCCATTTTCACCACACATTTTTACAAGGGCATCTTTCAATTGCTTATGTCCTCTTTCAACCATTCCTTGTGATTCTGGGTAGTAAGGTGTAGTTATTCTGATTATTTATCCTGCTCTTTTGACTGCTTCTTGTAGTTCTTTTCCAAATTCTGCTCCTCCGTCAACTGTCACTTCTTTTGGAGCTCCATATCTACAAATCCATTCTGAGACTGATTTTGCAGTTAGCCTTGCTAATGCCACAGTTTCTGGCCATCCTGAAAAGTCATCTCTTGCTACAACTAAATATTTCCATCTTCCTGCCTTAATGTGAACTGCATCCATGCTGACTCTTTCAAATAAAGTAGATGTTACAGATATCTTTGCTTCTTCTTTTTGTTGCAAATGACTCCTTTTTTGAATTTCTTGACATGATTGGACCCATTTCTTGACTATCTTTTTCATTCCTTCCCACCAATATCTTTTCTTGATTCTCCTGTATGTCTCATTTTCCCCTCTATGCTCCAGCTCTTCATGCATTCTTTTTAGTATCTGTTTCCGAGCTTTTTCATTGTATACAACTATTTGTGGATGTGCTTGATTTCTTCTTTTCAGCTGCCCTCCTTCTAAATAGAAAATCACTGATCTTCTCTTAATTTTCTTGAAGTATTCTTCCCCAACACATTGTGGCTTTTTCAAAGTATTCAGATATTCCTGCATATGTTTTCCAAATCCTTCCTGTTTTATTGGAATTTCAATATTTTTTGTTTTATTCCTTGCTAATTTTCCCACTTTGCTTGTATTTACTTCTTTTAGGCCAAATCCTGGATGTGGTTTAATCCAATCTTCCTCTTCATCAAAATCATCCCTTTCACTTTCTTCTTCATCTTCTCCTTTTGGTCTTCTTGATAACCCATCCGGCATAGTAAATGTTTTTCCTGGTTTGTGTACAAGATCAAATGAAAAAAGTTGAATGAATGCCACCCATCTTGTCATGGGTGCATTTGGTAAGCAAGGTGTGTTGATCATTTCTATTAAAGCTTTAGCATCTACTTGAAGTTCAAATTGTTGACCCCATAATATTGTTTGAAGTTTTTTGAGTATTCTTGCTACACCGCAAAGCTCTAATTTTGGCTGAGAGTATTTAGATTCTAGTCTGGAAAATGTTACTGATTCATATAGTACTGGCCTATCCTTTCCATTTTCATCCTCTTGCATAAGAACTGCACCTGCTGCAATATAACTTGAATATATTGCTAATTTTATTTTCCCTGAGCCTTTATCATAATTCAATGTCTTCAAAGTAGTTTCTTCTCCTACTATCTTCCTGAGTTTTATAAAAGCTTCTTCACATTTTTCATCCCATTTCCACAATACATCCTCCCTTGTCAATATTCTCAATGGTGCTGCAACTTGTGAAAAGTCCTTGATAAACATTCTGACATATGCACATAATCCTAAGAATCCTCTAACTTCCTTCTTTGTTGTTGGTCTAGGCCAGTTTTGTATCTTGTTTATCTTCTGTTTTGAAATCTTTCTTCCTCCCAAAGATACAACATGCCCCACAATATCAAGTGCTGGAACACAACATGCAAATTTTGATCCTGAAATTGTGAGTCCTGCCTCTTCTATCCTGAAAAGTATTCTTTCTAATGTTACTGCATATTACCAAACAAATCTTCTTATGAGCTGATTCTCCTTCAATGTTTCATGCTGATATGTTGATCTGGGTCCTTTAATTCCTCCATCATCTATAAATATTCCAAGTTGCTCTGGTATTTCCTCCTGAAGTATCCAAGTCATTTGTGCTTGATAAACTGCCACAGAGTTTGTTGCTCCTTGAGGTAGTCTTGTAAGCTGAAGTCTTCCAAGTGGTGTTTCAAATGTTGTAAGTGGTCTTGTAGTAATATCCAATTCTCTTTCATCATATCCTCCCATAATATCTCCCAATCCATAACATGCTCTTCCTGAAAATGATCCTACAAACTCATCAACATTTGGTGGCAATCCTGCATCTTTTATTGTTACTTTATTGAGGTCTTGAAGATCATGAACTATTCTAAGTTTTCCGTTGGGCTTTGCTACACAAAATACTGGGCTGTTATAGCTTGATGTTGACTGTTCATAGAGTCCTGTACGTATTCTTTCTCTGACTAGTTCAATAAATTGAGGTAAAATTGATTTTGGTATTGGTATTGGTTTCTTTTGCCATGGTAGTTAAATTCTGTAGTTTATCAATAAAGGTTGGTGACATTGATAATATTTCTTCAAGAGTAAGATTTATCTTTTGTTCAAGTATTCTCTTCATCACATGTTCAATTATTATCTTTGGGTTATTGGGTGTAGATTTTACCTTGTTTTTTAATTCCATCTTTTGTGAATCCTGTCTAAGTACCTCCTTATTCTTTTCCTTGGAAATGATTTCAATATCATTATCTACTTCCTTTCCTTCTTGTGTTTTCTTGTATTTTGTTGGAATTAGAACTCTTATTTCTTCTTCTGCCTCATCTTCCTCGTGGTAGGCACCTGGTATCTTCTTTTTAAAGGGTTTGTGTGTTTCATTTTTATCCTCTTGCTGGGTTTGACTTTGAGTTTCCTGTCTTGCAGCTCTTTGCCTTGTCTGTCTAAGCCCAACATTTATTTGAATATTTTCATTTGCTGGTGATATTTGAGGAGGTTTCCAGTTTCCCCATTCTTCTATTTGAGCTATAGCTGCTGCCTTCTCACCTTTCCTTTCCTCAATTACTATTGTCTCTTGCTTCTTTTGGGGTGGATTTGATTGTTCCATCATTTTCTTTGTAAAATCCTCCTGCTCTTTGACAAAATGTCTAACTAATTCTTTTGCAGATTTAGGGCCTTCTGTGGGTACTCTTTGAAAATTTGGAAAAAGATATGTTCCTCCACGCTTCAAGACAGTTCTTTTCTCCAAGTCTTCTGTGAGGTGATTACATCTTATTGCGGAATGTCCTTCTTCTAAGCAGTAATAACACTTCAGTAGCTGTCTTGGAGCCATTTGTTCTGGAACATATGGTTGATAACCAGAAGATATGGGTAGTAAAGGATATCTTGGCCTGAGTGGCTGTGAGTTTTGTGTAACTTTCTGATCTTGATTATTTCCTGCTTGTATTTTATTTGGAGATTCAACTACTTCTGAAAGGTGTTTGAGCTGATTCAATACTTTCTTAACTGATTCCTTCCCAGTATCCTTTGATTGATGCCCTTGCGGCTGAGGATTTTGAATTTTTTGGGTAAGATCTTTCATTTGCTTTAAGACTTCTTCCCAGCTTTCCTCTTCAAACCTAGCTTTCTTCTCTTGTGACTTTGGTTGTGAAAATTCCTTCTGTTTAATTAAGACTTTGGCTTCTAAATCTTGTTCAATATATAACTTTAAGATTTCCAATCTTGGAATGATATAACCACCATCCAAAGCTTGCACCATGGCCTTATCTTTAATCATTTCTTTGTAAATAGATTCTTGAACACTTGAGGAAAGACTGGCCAAAATTTCTTGATTGTGATTGATATCTCCTTGTATATATTGATACCTTCTGAGATAATTAATAATGGATTCATATTCACCAATGAACTTTTTATATTGGGTCATATTTCTAATTCCTCCTTCTTGTTGAATCTTTGTAAATAATTGAGTAATTGAGGACAGCTTGTATCTTCTTTCAGGTGACACTGTTCCCCATCTCCTCTTCATATCCAATTTTAATTGCTCCCAATTGCCAGTTTCATATCCGGGCATTCCTTCAATATGGTAGCTAATTTCTTTATCTTTAGTCCAAAAGGATATCTGTCTTGCTATATCCCTTCCACTTGCTCCTTCAATTTCTGCTATATTTTCTTTTCTTTTAATAAATCTTTCCACTTCCTTTCCATCAAAACATAAATTATAATCCTTTGGTCTGATCTTGACAGTGGGTGTATTGTTTCGTGGGATTTCTTGTTGCAATGGGCTTGAAGCCTGTGCATGAATATTAACCCGCTTTGGTAGAGTATTTGGTCTTTGTGAAGTGAATGGAGTTGATGAGGCCATAGGCCTTGAAAATGGTGATGGTGACCCTTCTTGGCATGCTCGTAGTTTCTTCCATTGGGCTGTTTTCTGCGGCAAAACTTGACTCTTTCCTTTTCCCTTCTTTTTTAAGGAGTTCAATTAATTCTTGTTGCATTTCAAACATTCTTTGATGAAGTCTTTCTACATCAGAAATATCTTCTTGTCCTTGCATGGTCTCTTCATTTATAATTTCTTCTTTGGATTCATCTGGATTGTGTGGTATCTTTGATGATGATGCTGAATCCATATTGATATATTCTTTATTTGTTTTCTCTTTTTCACTTTTCTTTTTAATTTCAAATAGTTCCTTGAGTAATTTATGAAAATAATCTGTAACTATCTTTTGATCTTTCTTCTTAGTTCTTGGTGTACCAACTAGTATACTATAATCTATAGGTGATTCTTCTCCAGGTGGTGTTTCTCCTCTTTTTGGATAATAATAGTGAAATGATTATGTTGAAGAACTTGATGGTGATGATGATTTAGAATTTTGTGGTTTTTCTGATTCCAGATTGACTTGATAGGTGCTTGAAATTGTATCTTGATAAAAGGCTTTTTCTTTTTATGGACTAAATTTGATTTTTTTTTCTTTGATAATTGACGGATTATTGATGATTGAAGTTGTTGTTGGCCACTGTTGGGACACCAGATGTGGGAACTCCTTTTGGTGTGGGATGAAATAAGGCAGTACCTTGAGGGGGAAATTATTGGGAAGTCTGTTTTGAATTTCAGAATTGTCCAATAACCATGGGTGCTAAGGTGTATTAGCTGCCCCTCTAAATAATACTGAATAGTCAGCCTACAGAGAATCACAAAATAAAATAAGATTTGTGGCTTTAACAGATAGAGAAGACTTATCAGCAGTCTCTCAATCAGACCTATCAATAACACTACAGTAAAATTTTTATTTAAAACTAAGATTTCTGATAAAATAAAGACTAAGATTTTTTTTTTATTATTTTAATAAAAGTAATTATAATATATATATATATTTTTTTTTTTTGGTTTTCTGTTATTTTAATAAAAGTGATAGGAATATTTTTTTTTTGGGTTTTATGATGATTATAATGATTTTTTTTATATTAATACTAATAATAAGACTACTTGATATTCTTCTTTTTATATTTTCAATGTTGAGTTTATATCACTACTTCTTTTCTTTTAATGACACTAAGCTTTTGAGCAAGGCTACTAAGCTTTTACTATGGCTATACTACTATTCTTCACTAATACTAAGCTACTGAGCAAGGCTACTGAGCTTTTACTATGGTTATACTACTATTCTTCACTAATACTAAGCTACTGAGCTTTTACTACTAAAACACTACTACTATTCTAGATATCCTGCTAGTTCAGGGATGGTTGTGATCCTGGATAGTGGGAACTTGTTCCATGATGATGGGAAAATTGAGGGAGAGAGGACCTCCATTTATAGCTTTTAGGCCTCCATAGAGCTTCTCAAAACAGGGTACTTAGAAAAAATCATAGTTGAGAGGTTTTAGCTAGTAAGACGTGTAGTTTTGGTGTAGCAACGTGTTTGCTGAGAGAATTATGCTGGTGGTGCTTTTTCTTATCAAAGTCATGTGATGTATTTGAGATAATTTGGCTGGTGAGACTTTCTTGAAGGTGGGGAAAGTATTTTTTTGTTTCTATTTTTATGTATGTTATGAGAGAATTATGCTGGTGTTTCTGTTTCTTATCAAAATCATGTGATGTATTTGAGATAATTTGGCTGGTGAGATTTTCTTTTTTTCCAAGAAAGTGGAGAAAATACAGCTCCTGACAATTGAAATTTCTTCTAGTCATATGATATATATGAGAAAATTATGCTGGTGTTTCTGTTTCTTATCAAAATCATGTGATGTATTTGAGATAATTTGGCTGGTGAGATTTTCTTTTTGCCAAGAAAGTGGAGAAAATACAGCTCCTGACAATTGAAATTTCTTCTAGTCATATGATATATATGAGAAAATTATGCTGGTGCTTTATTTTAGTATTGTATCATTTCATATGGAGATTGCATCATTTCTATCAATTTTGATGTGTGTTGTTATTACTAAAGAAGCATTTGTTCTTGGAAAATATATTGTAATTTTATGCATAGCCTTGAGGTATTTCTTCTTTAAATTGAATCAAGGTGGGGAAAATACATCTTCTGATGCTTTGGTCCATCTTCATATACCTTTATTTAAATTAACTGCCTTTAATGACATAATTTGTTATTGATGATGCAATAAGGTGGATAAATTCTTTGATAATATACTGTTTTGATAAGATCTTGAGGCTGCGTATTGTATATTTCTGCTTGAAATCTGTAGTTGTAATGTGTAAAAATGTTTTGCGTAATTTGTTTTATTATCATTTTTTTTTCTTTTGTTTTATTGGTAAGCTTGAAACTGGTACTAATGGTATGGAATACCACAGCGAAGTGATTATCTGGCCAATGAAGGATGGCAATGGCAAGAGGACATTCAAACTTGGGCCGATTGTCACCATGTCTTGTCACCAATGGGATTCAAATGCCAAAGTAAGTTTTCTTTCTCCTCCTTATCTCATTTATCTTCATGCAATAATACTGACTTTTTTCCATTACTCATAGAACAAAACCCCCCAAATCCCCCCCGACAAGACTCTCCCGTTCCTAGTTTGCCTTGCAAGCAAACCCCGCAGCAACCAACTCCAGGCCCGAGTGGCACCCAATGGTCAGAGGAATTATTCCGCGGTAAGCAGCCAAAGTTTCATTTAATTTTCACTTTCACTTTTGAGTCAAGTTAACTGAATCTTGCTCCTTTTTTGGAACCCTCCCAAACCAAAGAGCCACCTATTCCTGGCCTGAGTCCATCCTCCCAACCACCTGAGGACAATACGACTTGTGAGCCAGAACCTGAGGTGGCTCCTATGCAATCCACGGAGGAAGCTTTTGGTAAGTCACCACTTCTCTTTATTCACTCCTCTTCACTTTCCCTCACCTTTTCTTTGACCATCTCCAGCTCGTCCCGCCACTCCCCGCTCCATCATTATCATCAATGATACACCCATTGGATCCCCCCCTTCTTCTTCCCCAACTCGTCCACCTTCCCATTCTGTTCCCCCCCGGTTCCCTTCCAGTGCCCCAAGAACCCCAACGCCTTCTCCCCCCGGTGCAAAGCCCCTCTCATTCCCATGATGATGCTCGCCAGGAATTCACTGACTTACAACCGACTTTGATGATTCCTTGAGCCATTGTCCACGAATCAATCAACCAAGTCTTGTTGGAGCATCGCCGCTTGCTCCACATGATTCCTTTTGTGGATGCAACTCATTGAAATGAGATGCACTGGGAATTCCGGGAGGAACAAAACTCCCTCCTTGCCCAGGCACTGGAGGCTTATCCAAAGGAGGACATCACCAGGATAGTCTTGAAATACTTTGAAAAAAAAATCTCATTATTTCCTCTTTTTATTATTTGTAATACTCTCTTTCAAATAAAGTATTTGTATCCAATGTTTGTTATTTTCCATTTCTATTACATTCTTTGCTCACATGAAATTATATTTTCCTCAATGGTTCAAATATCCTATTGTGTGAGGAAAATTCTTATAAGTGCCCCACCAAACGTTTGAGTGAGTATTTGTTTGTGTGACCCTCTTTTGCCAAAAATGGGCCAATAGTCGCCATTACTGTCTCCTATATTTTCTTCTTCCATGGTTTAGAGCCATATCAATTCTCAACTGTAAAAAAGCGGGAGGTTCCCGTATGTGAGCAATCCACTCCAGATTTGTGAAACATTGCCTTTCCTATGGTCACACAATATTAATCTTAGTCATGTATTGAATTGTTCAAATTGTCGGGAACCTTCACAAGCGTAAGGATTGGTGTGTGAGTTTTCGGGAGCCTGCACAGGCATAAGGATGGGTGTGTGAATTGTTGGGAACCTTAACAAGCGTAAGGATTGGCGTGTGAATGTTCGGGAGCCTGCACAGGCATAAGGAATTGTCAGCATTGTTGGCAACCTTCACAAGCGTAAGGATTGGCATGTGAATCGTTGGAAGCCTGTACAGGCGTAAGGAATTTTTAGCATTTTTGGGAACCTTCACAAGCGTAAGGATTGGCGTGTGAATTTTTGGGAGCCTGCACAGGAGTAAGGATTGGCGTGTGAGTTGTCGGGAGCCTGCACAGGCTTAAGGATTGGTGTGTGAAGCGTTGGCAGCCCGCATAGGCGTAAGGAACCTGCACAAGCATAAGGATTCACGTGTGAAGCATTGGCATCCTGGACAAGAGCAACAAACCAGGAAATATGTACAATGGCATGCCACCGTACATAATCCACTTCACCCCTTTTTCATGTGAGACACCCCATCTCCCGCACTTGAAACCATCCAATCCTGGTGTATATTGTCCTCTTCCTTACCCAACACATATGAAAATCTCCTCATTCTTTGAATTGGCATGAGATTGTATTACCATCCCTGATTTGATAGCCTGCTCTCTCGCCAATCTCATAATAGCCATGGCTTTTTCACCACATTGTTTTTGCTAACCTGCTTGAGCATTGTGGGGACATACCCACTAGTGTTGTGCTTTCATTGTCCTGTGCTGAATCAGTATAATGAACAAATGTACTACTGGCCCACACTACCTGAATGAGCCCATGGCATGCGGATAGATCAATCCAAAAATGCTCATTTGGGAAAATCAATTTTCCCCCTGTACACCACTTTGACGCATCTCTTTGAATTTGGCTGGTCCGCTTATCAGCTTGAAACCACCATCCCGAAGCATACAGCGATGCATCCTTATCAAGATGAGGTGAGTTTTTGAATCCATTCATGGTGAAAGACAGTGCGGAAGCAAACTCACATGCACCCTGATTTGCAGGAATATTGCCTTCATAGTTGACTTGATCAAAAGACGGAACCTCCAATGAGTTGTAGCAATTTTGAATCTTCTCAAATAAATTATTCCCAACATATTGTAAGGATTGACCTAGAATGCAACCCACCAAGCTAAGATTGGCACCTTGGTTCTGCCATTCAACTTTTTGCGTTTTCAATTTTCCCAACACTTCCATACAGACCAAATTGTTCATTCTTCGTGCTGCATTTGCGCCACCCAATCGCAAACATAAATCCCTCCAGTAATGCTCCATTTTTTGCAATCGGGTCAGTGAATCTCTTTTTGCAAAATAAGAATTGTGATAACTCATCCCATTGATTGACCTTGACTTCACTCATTGTTGTGAATGGTCAGAATTCAACAAGGGCAATGAGTAATCCGGTTGAAGAGAAAATTTCCAAATGGCCAAAGTGAATGCGTTTGATCTGATTGACATCCACAACCCTCCAAATTTCACTTGGGGTGATATTTGTGCTGTTGGGCAAGAGGAGGAAAACAACCTATTCATTTGGGTTGTTTTGCGCTCATTTGTCTTTTGGGATCTCCCACTATTCCCGAGTGGTTGAGGAATCACTATGTGTTGAAGCAGACAAGATATCAGATACTTCTTCCTGCCATTTGAAGCTAGGGAGTTTTGAGTCCAGAATGGTGCCCAATGCCCAAGGAGATTTCTTTGGCACACATCCTTTGACCTCCCTGTTGGAGCCCACATGACATTGGCACAATCTGAACTGACTAAAGCCAATGTTCTTCCGTGGGGCCCAATGAGGGTGCCACATAAATGTGGAAGCGTATATATATACACTGAGATTAAGCGAGCAACTCACACTTTCCTTCCTCAGCCCAACGCTTTCTTGCAAGTTCCCTTTTACGCTCTTTTCCTTTTTTTGTGAATGGCATGCTTGCAGCAGAAAATTAAATGAAACCAAATGATTTCTGATTTATTAATATTACCTGAATTGAATTGTGGTCGATGAATCTTTTTTAATTGTGGCTAAAAAGAAAGATCACACCTGACCTTTGCGAATTCGCGATCTCAAATACCTGAACCTGAAAATTGCAGTGGATAGTGCATTATTCAATTTGACATATTGATGTTCCCATGCAATTACTTTCCAATCCAACCATTTGGAATATTGCAAGCACACACAAATGCAATATGCATCCTGCTGCGGATCCCTAGCTATCCTAGTCCTCTTGAAAGACACAGGAACATTTTGCCTATTATGGGCTGGCGGGAAGTGATAAACGCGACCTCCCGCAATGCCCCCGCATGTGCTACTTGCGTGCACAACTGCCTGACTCAGCTTGCGTCTTGTCGGAGTCTTTTCAATGATGTACGGAGGCATGCCGCCGTACAATTACTATTGGTATTCAGACTGTGGCATCCAGGCAGTAGTAGGATAGGAAGTCATGATTATTAAATTCATAAATAACTTTGCAAAATTCAGTTACAATCTATCTAGTACAAAGCTAATCTAAAACGGGTCAATCCTGGTTGTGAGCTTAGCTGACCTGGGTACAGTCAATGTGACCTCATCACTTGAACCAAAACCGCGCTTTGCCACCCAGGCATCACCAAAGTCTAATACTAAGCATTGTGCAAATTCAAATCTAAGAGGTACAGTGGGGTTAAAAGACTCTGATGAGAAGAAACTTTTATTCAGTAAATTAAATATATACTTATTAGTACGTAGCCACACTGGCTCCACTGAATTTTTACCCTCTGAAAGTTTTTTGGAAATGTCAATTAGTGATAAAGCCCCTTTAACTGAGCTTTTTCTCCAGTGATCTGAGAATACCATCAAACCACAAATCCCCGCCGCACAGAATGCCGCTAATATACCATATCAAATTCAATTTATTCCAAGATTCTTGTGACACATCAAAAGATCTTTGATGGCCTCATTTTTTTTTGAGTTTGTGAGTTTGCCTTTGATGCCATTAACTTTGACCTTTGTATGTGCACGTACCAGGTTGTACGCAATCATCAAATGGATAACTGTATCCATTAGATCCTCCAGATTTGTGTGCGGCTTTGTGGATATCTCATTGTCAGCCCTGCCACCTTCAATGCTGAGTTGGGTTGCACATTGCTTCAATTTACTCAAGCAGGAGGCAAGGTATTCAACTGCTCCCTGTTTGAGTCCAAGAGGATTGGTTGAATTTGATGTTGGTGCAACATATGGTTTGGGTGCAATCACATTGTATGAGACTAAACTAACGGATGCAAACATAAAATTTGCCCAAAAATGTTTAACTGGATTGGCGGGGTAAGGAAGGCTCTGAACCATTTTGAAGAAGGAGTGTTCAGATTTTGGGAGATTCTCTGGAGGTTTAGCTAATTCCTTCATCAATTTGAGATTCCAAATGTTGTGATCAAAAAGCACTTCTGTTTCTGTTGGCTTCAAAAAATCTAACCCTGTATATTGCAATTTACATCACCAGTCAACAGCCAATAATCATGTATCATGCACAAAGATAAAACTCACCTGCCATTTCAAGGTCCTCCAGCCAAGCCAACATATTAAGCTCTTGGTTACTGATCACCTTAATACCAACGGGCAGGAATGCATGAGCATCCTTTGTTGGTAAATTGTCCCATTGATTTTTGTAAATACTATTGATATTATCAAGCCCCCTTTTCCATGATTGTTGAGTAATATTGGAATGATAATTCAAAATGCCTGCAAACTCTTCCATGCGGGATGAAAATATTCCTTGAAAATTAGCAGACAATGACACTTTGGGCTCAGGGTCAGGAATTATATCAGTCATATCTCGTCCCATTGTATCATGTTTAATTGTCTCCCTTTCTTGAAATGCTTGAATATTCCAAGGAGAGGCGGGAAGGGTTTCATCATGGATTGTTTCATTGGGTATTGGGCGGCTTTCAGTATGTGGAGCTTTATCATGGATTGTTTCATTGAGTATGGGGGGGTTCAGTATGCGGAGGTTCATTATCAATATGGTCCCCTTCAACATTGATCATTTCATGACCTTGATCCCAAGAATCCTTTGCAGCTTCAAAGGTAAGACGTTTTTTGTTTTTTTTTTGGTCGCATGTATATTTGGTCTTTTTCCTAATCCTTTGCCTGGAAATCCAATTACGGCTCAAGATCCTTCAGGTAGATATTCTCCCACCTCCACACCTGCCCATATATTGTAAGCAGCTATTTTTATCAATTTTGTTTTGAATTAGTAATGGACTTACAGTTCAAATCCATTTTGAGCAGGCTCATGGCTTCAGCAATCTTTTGATGCACATAATCAGGAACTTTACTATCATTTTGAATTTTTTCAAGCCTTGGGATTGTTTGAGCAATGTTGGAGACAAATTGTTCCTTGGATATAATTTCCACCTCCCCACTGAACATTACATCATCTTTCCCATCATCTTCTGTCAGTACACAAGGTTCAACAGTCTTTTCCTTCTCATAACTTTTAAAAATTGGTTTCTGAGAGCTTGGAGGCTGACCTGACATAAAGGCTATGACACAATATCAGGTTTTGAGAGATTAGAAATATTCAAGATGGATGCATTCTCACATTCTGGAAGAACTGGTGGATCTTGATTATCTTCATGTGACTGGCTCTCTACTTCAATACCTAATTCACGACTACTGGCCATATCAGAGATTTCACTTCCACTCTCTGGGGCTGAAGTTGGTTGTTCATTGAATTCAGTTGAATTTCCCAGGGTTTGGGCCATAGCGGAGGTAGTTTATTAAGCAAATAGATGGTGACGAGTTGATTGATAACTTGTTTGAAAATTTTTGAATAAAAAGATCAAAATTGAAGAAAAAAGGTGGAAGTAAAATAATTGCATTTGCAAAATGCGATTTGTTGGGAGATTGAAGGAGGCAATGTTTTGCAAATTATTTCATATCATGCAAATGAAATCACTTCCCTGTGAGACATTGAATAAATTTGACTAGTGAGAAACCTACTAAAGTCAACTTTTGAACTATTCAATGCTCATGAGGTAAGGACTAAGCAAAGTGTTCCATTTGAATGATATTAAATAAAATGGTTTTGTCAGGGAAACAGGAGACACAATTCTTGTCTTAAATAGTCCACTTATTAGGTTTTAATTTGTGAGTCTCATGATTTAAACCCTAACCACAACATTGTGAATATACTGACCAATTTCCCCTTAGGTCCTGTTGGCAGAGAAGGCCACTCAGCATATTTTGGCAATTGCGTTCATCGTGTACGCCAACAAGCCACTGTACACTATGGATGTAGGACGGAAGCGTAAGGATAAGTGGTGTCGGGAGCATGTTGGGAGGGCACTCCGTGAGCGTAAGGATAAGTGGTGTTGGGAGCATGTCGGGAGGGCACTACACAAGCATAAGGATAAGTGGTGTCAGGAGCATGTGGGGAGGGCACTACACAAGCGTAAGGATGAGTGGTGTCAGGAGTGCACTCCGCGAGCGTAAGGATAAGTGGTGTTGGGAGCATGTAGGGAGGGCACTCTGCGAGCGTAAGGATGGTAAGGAGTGTCGGGAGCGTGTCGGTAGGGCACTACACAAGCGTAAGGATGGTAAGCAGTGTCGGGAGCATGTTGGGAGGGCACTCCGCGAGCGTAAGGATGGTAATCAGTGTTGGGAGCATGTCGGGAGGGCACTACACAAGCATAAGGATAAGTGGTGTCGGGAGGGCACTCCCCGAGAGTAAGGAGTGGTGAGGACGGAGATGGGGGGGCAGTGTTGGAGTCTCATCTGGAGGGCAGTATGGGCGCATAAGCATGCAAAGCATTGGGGCGGATTAGGTGGGGATGCGGAAGCCAATGAGGTGAAATTACCCAAACATTGCGAATAGTGTTGAAATGGGTTTGGGCTTTGAGTGACATTCTCATGTGAGACATGTGACAATTGACGTTGTCTTGACGCTGACATGACGTGACCCACTAAATCCAGTGACTATAAAGTGACACTGACACAATTGAAGCAAGATTTTATACTGACCGTGGTGCAACGTGAAGTCAATCACCAATGTTTGACGTGAGATTTGCCCTGGTGAAGCTGTATTTCTGACATGAAATTGTTAATTCAATTACACTGTCATTATACAAGGGCATATTGTAGTAATATACAAGCACAGAGGCCATTCTTAGACATGCAAACAGCATTTTTTAAGAAGTCTTAACTGACATTAAGCCCTCTTTTCCTATTTGATTCAGGGGAAGATAACTACATCCCACTTGAGACCCTGTCACAGGCCAACACACCAGTGATACCCTCAGAACCAGAGGGTAGCAAAGGGAAAGGAAAGAGGCCTTGTGAAAGCCTTATCACAGCAAAAAAGTGGACACCCATTGCCACCCAGAAGATTAGAAAACCACAAAATTCTGCTTCAATACAAGGTAAACCAACCTTCACAGCTTTTACAGGGAAGATTACTATAATTAACCCAGTTGTAACCTCCAAAGGTAAATTTCCCAAATCAGCAGACAACAAATTTGTACAAGGCCCAGTCAAAGGTAAATACCCTAAGAGCATAAAGCTTTTGACTGCTTGCAAACACTGATATGTCACCTGTATACCTCCGAAACCTTGGCTTCCAAAGGAACCAACCAGAGGACAGAGAAGGATTGTCCAGACCCAGAAGACCTGGAAGAGGACACCTTGGACACAAGGGTGGAGGGCAAAACAATGAGGGAGATAATATCAACCTTTCCATCCACACTCCAATTCAACAGGAACCTCAAACCAGAGGACTGGAAGGATATGGATCAAGTTCTTCAGCTCCACCAACTCCTCAAAGATTTATTTCAATGGAGCATGGACAACAAGAGGTTCAACCTAGCATCTCACTGGGCAGAGCTTGGAGCAAGTTGACAGAGGATCTGTCTCAAAGAGATAGACTTCAAGGACCTTATGATAATCACCAAAGATTGGAATCCTACCAGGCAGTTAAGAATCCTGGAGGCAAGGGCAACCAGGATAAGGGAGAATCAAGCCACTACCCAAGCCATAGAATAACAGCTGACCCAGACAGGGCATACTCATATTCCTTCAGGTTCACAAGGAGCAGGCCAAACCAGCTCTCCAGTGGCGTCACACCATTCAGAAACCAACACATCAGTGGCCAAGAGTCACCATTCTTCACAATCCCAGGAAGTTTCCAGGAGAAGACAAGGAAACAAGGGAAAAAACAATACCTCCTTCAACCAGAGGAAGAGAGATTCAGACCCCATGATCCAGAAGCTGTTGGATTTGGTAGAAGAAGTGCACAAGAACCAGAAGTAGTTGTAAATAACTCTAGAATCAGTAGTCCCACTAATAGAAATATTACCCCCACTCAGATTGAACATAATGTTTTCACACCTGAGAGTAACTTAAACAGTGGTTCACTGTGGTTACAAATGTCCCAATATGCTGAGAAAACTCAAAAGCAGTTTGCAGAACTTGAAGCAAGCCATGAGAGGATGAAAAAATTAACAGCCTCCATGGATAAAATTGTTAAAACTCTTCAAGAAGGACATGCTCAATTGAGAAAGGCCTCTGAAGAGACCAACAAAAGACTGAATCTAGTCTTTGAAGAACAACACCACAGCAAAAGGGACAGGGATTGTCTGGATCAAGACATAAACAAGCTGTTTAATGTCTACCATAACATGAAGCCCCAACCACAAGGCCAAGTTATGGATAATCCATATAAACAAGATCACATCAAGCCAGGTGCCATGTTGATGAATAAGGAAAGATCTCCATCACAATACCAGGATTGAGATAACATGTCTTATTCTGAGAAAGGACGCTTGAAACAGCTTCCCGAGTTCTCAAGCTGGCCCAAATTCTCTGGAACAGTAGAATATGATCATATGAAACTCATAGCTTATATTGATGGACTCTTCATTGATGTACCAAGCATATCAGATTACTGGATTACTGCTAGACTAAATACAGAATTTAAAGGTCATGCTAGTATATGGTACACAGAAATGAAAGAAATCCATGGTGGAAGAGTAAAATCATCCAGAAGTACAGCAATGGTACTTGGATATGTCATAAGACCATGTCATTTCAAAATGAAAAGTACACTGTGGACAAAGATCCAATGAGTGGTGTCTTAGAAAGTCTAAAAGACTTAAAGCCATTGATTCTCAGATGAACATCCAAATGAGGAATCACAAACTTCTGACACAACTGCCAGGAGAACTAGAGCATGCAGTAAAATGCAGATGCAACCAAAATTGCACTCTAGATGACATACCTAATACCTTACAAGATATAAAGAAAGGAACTAATATAGGGAAATTCAGCCTATATAGAAGCAGTAGTTTCAAGGAGAAACAACCTCTCAGGGTGGAGTTTACAGACAAACCCAGAGAAAGAGTGGCAGAAGTGACAAAGAAGAAGAATTCTTGTCACAATTGTGGTTCAAAAGACCACTATGCCAACAACTGTCCAAAGGAAAAGAAAAAAGTCTATTCCATTTAGAAAGTCCCAGAGGGGGAATCCCCAACAGAGGATTCTGAATCAGACTCCATGGGTTATGCCATCAGAGAACCATCTGATGATGACCAAGACCCAATAGAAGAATTTCTAGTGGAATACCAAGAGGAAACCCCACTAGAAATTCAGGACATACAGTTGCAAGCAGGGATTCCTCAGAATACTGCCAACAAAAACTTGTGAAAACATACCCAAGATGCAAAACATTCCTGGTTACACCAACCAAAGGGATGGCATATATACATGGAACAGCCACAAAGATGACTGTCTTTATTGACAATGCTCAACATTTACTGATCATTGATAGTGGGGCACACTGCTCCATAGTGGCCAGAAGTTATCTGGACAGCCACTTCCCAAACTTGGAAAAACAGCTCTTGCCCACCAAGGCAAAGAACTTTAAACGTGCATCAGGAAAAATGACTTCCATTGGTACAATTATTAAAGAAATAATTCTATCTCATAGAAAAGGTAATATCAGACTCAACCCAGAGTTTGTAGTGCTTTATGATTCCCACATCCAAGGGTTCTCACTGGAACAGACTACCAGAGGATGTATGGTATAGATATTTACAACAGTAAAAATACGCATATTACCATTGGTACCAACAAGGAAAAGAAATTTTCACTTGATATATACCAGATATCTTTCCAGGACCCACTAGAAGAGTTACTGAATGAATGCATGGAGGGCCAGTTTAGCACTACCCTCACCAGTAAACAAAAAATACATTTACTGAAGATGCTGAGGAAGAACAGACCAGCATTTGCCATTGGCAAAGAACCATCATGTAAGATCAAAGGCCATGATATAGAACTATATCTGGATGTGGAAAAACCTTATCCACCCATGCTCAGGAGACCTCCATACCCATAAAGTCTGGAAACCAGGAAAGAAATTGAAAAACATATCAATGAACTCCTGGACATGGATGTCATCAGAAATATTTGACATAATGAAATAGTGGAAATAACCACTCCTATCCTAATCACCTGGCATTATGGCAAGTTTAGACTGTGTGGAGACTTCAGAGCTCTGAATAGCTACACAAAAGCAGACAGGTACCCTATACCCAGGATACCTCATGCCTTGGATAAACTGGCAAAAGCCAAATATATAACCAAAATGGATTGTATGAAAGGCTTCCACCAAAATGGAGTTAAACCAAACTCCATGAAATTACTCAGAATAATATGCCATATGGGCATATATGAGTACACCAGGATGCCATTTGGCATCAAAAATGCACCAGCCCACTTCCAAAGGATGATGGACACAACATTTCAAGAAGAAATATTGGAAGGCTGGATGGTGGTATATATTGATGATATCATTATATACTCAGAGACATGGGAAGACCATGTACAATACATAGACAGAGTTCTAAGTAAATGTACACCCATCAATCTGAAAATTTCACTGAAAAAGTGTAATTTTGGCCAACAAGAGCTACTAGCTCTAGGACATAAAGTCTCAGGTCATAGTATGGAAATTGACCAGAATAAAGTAGCAGAAGTACTGCAAAATCCAGTACCAAAGAGAATCAAAGAGATGCAATCTTTCCTTAGGTTTGCTAGCTACTATAGAAACCACATCAAAACTTTTTCCCACATAACTAGTAGCTTATACAAGCTATGTTCAAAAGATGTAGTTTTTGAAATTATAAAGGAAAGGAGGGATGCATATGAGAGGATCAAACATGAACTCACAAATGCACCTTTGCTCATCTTGCCTGACTTTGAACTACCATTCAAGCTATACATAGATGCAGCATGTAGCCAAGGTTTAGGAGCAGCCCTTCACCAGGGAAAAATTGTAGATGGTGAACCATGAGAGGGAGTAATATTCTACATCTCTAGGCAAGTGAAAGATTCAGAAGCCAGGTATGGGGCCACGCAGACTGAATATCTATGCTTAGTCTGGGATCTGGAAAAACTCCATTATTATTTGGAGGGTGCAGTCTTTGAAGTCTACCCAGACTGCACAGCCTTGAAGTCTCTACTAAACATGAAGACAACAAATAGACACATGCTGAGATGTCAAATAGCCATCCAAGAGTATAGAGGGAACATTATCATCATATACAAGGAAGGTAAAATTCATGCCAATGCAGATGGCCTTAGCAGATTGCCACTGGACAATGTCAAAATCAATCCAGCTTATGACCCTTAAGAAGCCAAGATCCCTATTCATTTCATGGAGATAGATAGGAAAAAGAACTTCAGATTTTCTGAATGGGCACCAGAAAGTGGTACCCTTGACAGTGGAAACACTGATTCAGAAGGAACAGAAACTCCCATACTGGGAATAAGCTCCTCAGAACTGCACAATGAATTTTTCAGTGCAGTAATAAAGTCTTATTCTAAACACAAAAAGTGTGGTATACTACTACAACTCCTTCAACAAAAATACAGGAGCCCATAATAAGAATCCCAGCTGGATGAGCCCTGGTTGTGGGCCTATAAGGATAACAAGTTCTTCCTTGTAGATGGCCTGCTTTACCACAGAGAAAAGCACTCAAGTGCACTCACAGTGGTAGACAGAGACCACATCTCCCTGATCCTGCAGGAATGCCATGACTCCCCCTATATGGGACACATGAGTGAAGACAGGACCAAAGAGAGGGTATCAAGCACAGCTTGGTGCCCCAAGTGGGAACAAGAGTTGAGTGAATACATCAACACTTGTGAAAGATGTCAAAAAGCAAATAGGAAACATGGGAAGAAGTATGGGCTACTTCAACATATAGAGGAACCCAAACACTCATGGGAAACCATCAATATGGACTGGGTTACAGGACTTGTCCCAGGGGGCAAAGAAAACTACAATGCCTGTTTAATCATAGTTGATAGGTTCAGCAAGAGCATGAGGTGTCTACCATGCCATAAAGAGGACACATCCATGGATACTTCTCTGTTATTCTGGAACAACATCATATCCATCTGTGGAGTCCCTAAGATCATCATTAGAGATAGGGACTCAAAGTTCACATTTGAATTTTGGACCAACTTATATGACATGCTTGGCACCAAGCTTGCATTTTCCACAGCTTACCATCCACAAACAGATGGCCTAGCTGAAAGGATGATCCGGACAATGGAGGACATCTTTAGGAGGTTCTGCACCTATGGCATGGAATACAAGGACCATGAGGGATATACCCATGACTGGTTTACCCTTCTACCAGCTGTCCAACTGGATTATAATGAAAGTCAGCACTCTTCCACAGGAAAAACACCTGCACTGGTAGAGAAAGGGTGTCATCCCCTGTTGCCTGTGGATCACTTGAAGAAGAATTTTCTGACCATCCACCCCACATCCAAAGAATTCCATGATATGTGGAAGAGGGCTTGTGACACAGCTGCCAAATGCATAGCTGAGGCAAAAGAGTACAATAAGCAGAGGTGGGACAAATCACTTATGGAACCTGACTTCAAAGAGGGGGACCAAGTGCTAGTGTCCACACTAAACTTCAATAATCTCAGAGGACCTAAGAAGATGAGAGACTCATTTGTAGGGCCCTTCACTATCATCAAGTTGACAGGGAAAAATACAGTGGAAGTCAAGCTCAGAGGAATTTTCCACAAAACACCCAGGCTTTCCAGTGAGTTTAGTCAAGCCATACTTCCAGACAGAAGAGGATAATTTCCCCTCCAGGAGGAAGGACCCCACACCACCAGAGATAGTGGAAGTAAAGGACTCCCCTGGACCTGTGAGTAAAATCATCAGGGCCAGGAAGATCAGACTCAATAGGAAGGATCAGAGACAATACTTAGTCAGATTCAAGAACCAAACAGCTGATAAGGACAAATGGTTGGCAGAGGATGCCATACCAGATGGGAATCTCCATTTGAGTAGATTCAGAGCCTCTAGGAGGACTGAACAGTCTCATAAATGATGAGCATTTTTTAGAGGGAGGGTATGTCAGCCTGTGACTCAAATCCAGAGCACAAGCATGACAGCCAAAATACCATAAATCAATGGTATAGCCAAGATACCACCAAGACATGTAGCTGAGCCAAATTAGCTCAAAAGGTATCAAAAGAAAGATGAAATTCATCTCATTCCAAATATACAAGTCCCATCACCATGGGATAAAGAATAACAAAGTTATTCCTGCTCAAAGTTGTTGCTGAGCATAAACCTTAATTTTCACCTCTCATCTGAGATACAGAGTAAGAGGCCTAACCCCATCAAATTGGTATTCAAAATGAAGCTCTAAGCCAGGGCTATCCAATGGTACCAGCCAAACTGGGCTAGCACAAGTGTTACTGAAGTTATGGCCAAATTCAGGCTAAATAAGGGTGAACAAAACATTCACCTCTCATCTAACTTCTACAGTTTTATTGTGAGATACCTAAAGTGGGGTCTTTTTGGAAAGGGCACAATCAGGGCTATCTGATGGTTCCATCCATTTCCTCATATCTCAACTATAACAAAAGCTATGGGGCAACAAGCCCAATACAGCTTTTGCCTAAAACACGCATATGTACAAACAATCTTGTACATGGAATAACTTTGCCATATTTAACTATAGCTATATCAAATAAGGTACCATTGTGCAGAACACATACAGGGCTACACAGCAAACAAATTTGAAGGTTGATATCTCAAGAACTGACAAAGGTATGGCTGTCTTAAGGTCAAAATCCCACATTTTGGCCAATACAGCCTTACCATGGGATAATATCCCATAACCATGATGATGAGGTGTCAAAAAGACAAAGAAGCATGTTTATACTTTAATACCTCATATGTCAGTCAATACTGGGGTCCCATACAGTTTCTGTACAGCATTCTATGCATCATACACATCAGAATCAGGCTGTGTGGTCCCCAGATGAAAATTTCCACCCTGTATTGGTGAAAACTGCCCAGATGTGCTTTCAAAACCACATCTGAGCCCAATACAGGCTATATAGGCCTTTTTAAAACCACAAGCCTGTCCTAGAGAGTGAAAAATCTTCACTTCCTCTACGTGGAAAGGTCTAGCAGCCTTTTCACCCCATTTCAGGATAAAAAGGGGCCTTTTCACAGCCCAAAAAGCTTTCCTCATCCTGCTCTTAAATTCCAACGTAGTACAGCTGTCAAAAACAATTATACTCTTTGAAAATAACCAGCTATAATTATAATCTTAATTATTGTAGTCTTTATTATTGTCATCCAACAGGTAAAGCTGCACCCAGGGCTTTCAACAGCGCTCACCACCACTATTTTATAATGGTCAATCCCTTTAAATTTTATTATAAACCCTTATTCTCTATAAATACCTTTGTTTTGAATCTTTTATCATGTGTCACAGTCACATTTAAAGTTTTAAATAGCCTAATTACTACTTCTTCATAGACTCAACCTGACACTTTTACCTGCACTGGAACTAGCATATAAAACATCTGCGCATGCCAGTACCAATGAAGCTCCTGATATTCTAGAGAAAGGGTGGGAATCCCAGACTAACTCAGCATTATCTGAGAAAAGATTTAGTTCAGATACATCCCACAGCTTCTAGCTTTAAAGGAATTCTATAAAAAGCTAGGAAGAATGCAGTGAGATTCATGGAGGACTCATTTTAATATGCCAAAGACAGATAGGATAATTCACATGTTACTCCATACTTCGAGGTAGAAGACTTGGTACTTGTATCCACTACCAACCTCAATAATCAAAGTATTCAAGAAGCTTGAAGACTCTTTTTCAGAACCTTCTTCCAACAAGGCCCTTCATGGAGAAAATACTGTTTAAGTAGAGCTATATAGAGATCTTACTAACAATAATCCTACATTTCTAGTAAGCTTTATAAAGCATTAAAAAGCTAGTGATTCTGAAAAATCCCCCTTGAGAAATAATTTCTTCAAAATGTACCTCCTATTAAAATCTCTTTTACTAAGAGAATGGCCAAAGATCTCAAAGAAAGGGAATTAAGGACTAACAAAGTAAAGGAATACCTTGTCATACACAGTTACCCAACTTGAAAATTTGAATGGGTAGCAGAAACAGATATAACTGAGGCCACCAAGCTTCCCAGAAGGTTCAGACACACTAAAAAAGCAATATTACAAATTAATATTCTTTTCTTAGTGGGAGGAATGTGAGCCTTATAGGTATTTTCATATACACAAAAGACCACAAAGAATTAAAATAATTCATAAGCAAAAATAATAAATTTATGTTTAATATAAATATAAAATTTGAATAAAAAAAAATTTCTAATGAAAATTTAACAATAAAATTAATTTAAAATGGAAAAATGTAAGAATATAATTTTACTTTAAAAATTAGGTAAAAATAAATTTTCATCAAAAATATTAAAATCAAAATAGTTTTTGGAAAAGACTTAATAGAAATAATTATCAATTTTTTCCAATGAGAAATATGAAAATTATTTCAAAATTGGGTTCCTCATGACAACTCATGTGGGGTCACCTCTGGGTGAAGATTATTTAGCTCAACTATAAATAAGCTTGAATTAAGTTTTGAGTATTTTCTGTATGAAATTCTGGAAATACTAAAAACCTTAATTTCAATAACACCAAATGTGATGTTATACATAAATTTTCAGGATAAAATTCAGGTGTGGTGTGTAGTTTAGAAGCTATGAGGAATAGATGTATTTGCAAGTGAAATGTCAAAATATTCACATGGATTGAATATGCGGAATCAATAATTAAAGTTGTGTACTGTAAATTTTTAATTTAAGCACATATGTAGATTTATAGTATAATACATGATGAGAAATTAAAGAAAACTAAATGGGAAAGATTCATTCTGGGGGGAAGGGATTTTGGCTCCATGGGTGCCAGATGCCCCCAAATTCCTTTCTGACAGGCATGAGATGTCAAAATTGAGGCAAATTTTCATCACTTTTGGCCTGTAATTGAGTCACAGGGTCTGTGACCCAATTAATGATGAGCTTTTTATACCAACCAGGCCAGTTTTCACTGTTTCCAAGAGGTTAAAACAATCTTAGTAAGAAAAATCTTTAACTGTATTTAAGGTCTCTTAAACACATTCTGAGATGTTTTGAGGGCTTTCAACCCAGTATTACTATAGATATTTCTGACTTAAGGGACTAAAATGGCTAAAACAAGCCCTTTTTTCTTCCAACTCATGGTTTAATTATTCCATAATTGGCTTTTCTGTTCTCAGTGTGTTTAAGATTTTTTAATTTATTTATAATTCTAATTTATAAAAATATTTTTTGATTACTAGTTTCACTCAAAGAAAGGTCTTGTAAGTCTAATATGTTGAAAACCACATGTAATACAGTAAAATTATTTTCTAAATAACTCAATGGTTATTAAACTAAACAGTTATAGAGCTATTATATGAAATTATTATTATAAAGAAAATATCCTATTAATTAGCCCAATTTGATTTTTTGCTAATAAGGTCTTTTAAATTAAAATCACAGTCAGACCCCCAAATGTATGTTTTGACTATGAAAGAATAAATAAAAATTATTAATAACTTACTTATTGTACTATAACTTTCCTATTTCAAAATTAGTAATAAGAAATGAACAATCATATCAAACTATATAATACTTACAGTGATAAATTTATTATTAACCAAACTTAAATAAGTTTGTATGCACACAAAACCATATTATTGGGTAATTGTGATGATTTTACATGACAAAAATTGATTAAATTATAAATCCAAATAAGTTAGGTGCTTTCCTTTCTCAATATCTTGTACTTGAAAACTTTTCAGGCCTCTCTGAGGTCTTCAATACTTGAGAGAACCCTTATGATGCTGTTTTTTCATCATTAATCTTACCATAAGTTCAGCTTATATAAGCTCAATCATTTTAGCTACTTCCAGGTACCGTACAATTATTCTCAACACTTCCTGCATGAATTAATAAAAATAAACTATGTGCTATCAAGTCACATCAATTTTTTCTTTTAAATACAAAATTTCTTAATTACCTAATTATTTATTTAATATAAACCAGTCATAGTTTATGTCATTTAAACATGTCATGGCTTATTTAGTACAGCACATCATGGTTTATATATTGGAAACAAGTCATGGTTTATTTGATATAAATCAATCCTGGCCTGTTTAATATAAGCTAGTCATGGTTTATTTAATAGAAACCAGTCATGGGTTATTTGTTATAAACCAGTCATGGGTTATTTAATATAAACCAGTAATGGGTCATTTAATATAAATCAGTAATGGATTATTTAATATAAACCAGCAATGGCTTATTTAATATAAGCCAGTAATGGTTTATTTAACATAAACCAGTAATGATTTATTTAATATAAACCAGTAATAGTTTATTTAATATAAACTAGTAATGGTTTACTTATTATAGGCCAGTAATGGCTTATTTAATATAAACCAGTAATGGTTTGTTTAATATGAACCATTGATGGTTTATTTAATATAAACCAGTAATGGCTTATTTAATATAAACCAGTCATCATTTATATGACATAAAAAAGTCATGGTTTACTTAATATAAACCATTCATGGTTTATTTAATATAAGGCAGTCATGGTTTACTTAATATAGGCCAGTAATGGCTTATTAAATATTAACCAGTCATTGTTTATTCAATATAAACAATTCATGGTTTATTAACATAAGCCAGTAATTGTTTATTTATTTTAAACCAGTAATTGTTCATTAAATATAAACCAGTAATGCTTTCTTTAATATAAAACAGTTATGGTTTATCCAATATGAAATATTATTGTTTTTTTCAATATAAACCAGTAATTCCTCATTTACTAGTCATGGTTTACTTAATATAAACCATTCTTTATTTATTCAATCTAAACCATTTTTGTTTTATTTAATAGAAACCATTAAATAAATTCCTCATTATGGTTAATCAATTCTTAATTATGTTTAATTAATTACTCATGATGAGGAATTCATCACACATTATGAGGAGCTTATCACCCATGATGAGGAACTGATTGAATAGTTTATTTCAACTAATCTAAGAATGGTATTTATCAAATAAAACAAGAATGGCTTATATTAAATAAAACAAGTATGGGTTATCTTAAATAAATCAAGAATTGTGCATATTAAATGCACCAATGATGGTTTATATTGAATAAGCCAATAAGGGTTTATATTAAAAGTATACCAGTAATGGTTTATATTGAATAAACCACTTATCATTTTTGATAAATGAACCAATAATTGCTTATATTAAATAAAGCAATAATGGTTTATATTAAGTAAACCATGACTGGTTCACATTTAATAAGCCATGACTGTTTTATATTAAATAAACCATCACTATTTCATTTTTAATAAACCATTACTGCTTTAGATTACATGAACCATGACTAGTTTATGTTAAATGAGCCCTTAAACCAGTATAAAATTTTCTTTTCAAAATAAAACAAAGTATTGTGACTTTATAATGCATAGGTAATTTTTATGCATTTATGCAGGAATTGAATAGTAAAAAATTATTCCAATTTTGGTATAAAATATACTATATTCTTTATAAAGAATCAATTCATTAATAATTTGATATCCAATATATTAAGTCCCATTATTATCTTTGCCACCAGATGTTAATGGTGTGAAAATTGTTATTTAATATAAAATAACAATTTATAACTAGAATATCACTAATATTAAGGCTTTAAACCAACTTAAATACTATTTATATTGATGAAAAATGATATTTAAGATAAATAAGGATAATAAACTAGAAATAACCTAATCTCCACCCTTAAGGTGATATTTTGAATTATTTCACACCTGAATAAGTAAATTAAACATTTTACAATGTGGTTAAAATTATGAATAGTAAAAAATCCAATTATTACTATTTTAGATGAATCTAGAGATTTTTTAGATAATTTGACAATTTATGATTGATTATTTTAAAAATAAGATTTTTATTTCAAATAACAAAGCCTTTTACCTTATTATTTCATATTTTAGTCAATTTGATACATCTGAGGGAGAAACATAGGGATAAAGGGTGTTTATATAGTAAAGATACCTCATATAACATGTGAGATGATGTTATCGACTAGTATTTATCATCATTTTAAGTTTTAGTGATTATTACATATTAATATGAAGCCTTTTTATCTCATTATTACACCATAATTTAAATTTATCACTATAAGCTTTAATTTATTGACATCATAACCTTGTAAAATGATTCAATTTTGTGGAAAATGGTATTTTTAATCATCAAAAATAAATAGCAACAAGTTTTATGCCTTATTTAACTTTTAAACCTGAATTAAGATCAAAGCTAAAGATAAAAAATGACCCCTTTTATGGGCTGACTTTAGTCCTTAATAACTTCTAAGTTTTTCATGCAACATCAACCCATAGAATGATTTCTGACGGCTTATTATTTTTGTGAAAAGTTTCCAAGAGGATTTTCTTACATCCTCAAAACTTTATTTTTTATTAATTTCTTTGTGATCCATCTTCTCTGTCAAAATACACTATTTGACACTTTGAACCATTATTTTACTGGTTTATACCTTAAATATAATTACGAAAATTGTGACCTTTTTCACTTTGGAGCTATTAGAATTTGACCATCTACTTTGTTTCAAGTTTGGATCACTTTTTTTTTTGAGTGATCAACAGTTATGACTCTTTTTGGTCAATTTCTCTTCATTATCCATAACTCTATTTATAAATTTTCAAAAAATGCTTATAGTTGTATTTTTATAGTTATTTAATGTTAACTTCAATTTTGGATAATATCTTGAGTCTTTTTATTTCAAAAGATATGAGCTAAGAAACCATCAATGTATTCATTTATCTATCATAAAAGCTCATATATCCAGGTATCTCAGTAATTATTTATTGGGCCTACAGGTATGAAATCCAAAGAGCCATATGTAATTTTATATGGGGAACCTATTTGTTTGATTTATTCAAAAAATTTATTAATTTTTGTCTGAGATAAGCAAGAATTGATACATCTTGATGGCATTTCCACTTATTTTGATGGATTTTTAGTGATTGAGTTTTAATTAGTGTTATTAAGATAAGGCTTATAATTTGTTTATAAAATGTTTTAGTATCTTTTAATATCTCAAAGGCTCACAATATACACTCTGATAACTTCAATATTCTCAATTATTGTATTATCCTATTTAATAATAATTATCAGATTTTGATTTATACTTTTAATAATTTAGAATCTTTGGGAACTCTCCCTAAAATCCTAAACTATTTCTTTTCTTTATACAATGTTAGGAAATCCTAAAATGTTTATATCTTCAGGTCCTGGTGGTATTTGGTAAAAGAATCATTCATTGCAAGTGCCTTGTATTTCAGCAAAATCAATAAAAGCCTGTAAATCTCACAAGGCTTTTCTTTAAATTTGAACCGCAAATACCTAAAATAATTCATACAGTTTTAAAAGTCTTTGTTTCCCATTCAACCAGAAAACTCTACACTCTTCCCCTTTAATACTTTAAACTACTCAAACTTTCCCATTTCATTTCCAGTATTTTGCTTTTTCCCAGTGGCACCAATATTCCTCCATCTGAACATAAAATTCCACTTCTTACCTCCAAATTTCACCATCATCAAAATCAAGGTTCAGAATTCCAAGTGTAGAATGATCCTTGAATCTTTGGTAATCTTATTCCTCATTAACATTAATTAACATTAATTAATCATCAATTTAATCACTTTATCACTTTACATGTGGTCTTGTGCTCATACTCCTCTTGGATTTATCCTTTTTGATGGATTAAACTATCCTTTGAAAATCTATCCAATCACTTTATAAATCAAATATTAACCACTCGAATAAGTATTTACTAAATTTTGATTGAAATGAGGTAAAATTAATTATATATTTACCAAACCTTATTCCGAAATTTGGAAAATTAGATAAAAAACTCATAAAACTATTTAAGACTTGAAGTTCTTTTATATAATGTATTCAATTTTAAATCACTCAAAGTATATCATATTCAAAACTCAAAAATATTTTGAAACAATATATAACCTTTGATTTAATTAACAATAAGGTCATTTCAATAGAAAAATATCCTGAATTTTTGATAATGTTGGATATTTCATAATTTTTGGATGGGGCAAATTAATTTAATATTATCCCAGTATTACAAAAATGAAATTTAATTCTAAATAATTTTTCTCCTTCATTTGAACTTCATTAGCTATATAATCAGTTTTGATTAATTATATTACTAATATTTGATAAAACTGAAGACCTCAAGACATGTATATATCTCACTTTTAAAACAAAAGAAAATATTATTAATGATCTCTTTAATCTATTCTAATTTCTCACTAAGCCTCAAGAAAGAATTCAGGATATCTGAATAAATAACATAGTAAGAAATACATTCAAATTTTGATTCCCTTAAGTTGGCCTTTCATCATTTAGTGTTTCACCAAAATAACAAAATTTTCTAAAAAAAAAAACCTACTTAAAATAATACATGAATATATTTATTAACTTGTTTGAGATTATAAACTACTAACTAATATATAATTTGTTAAAAACTTAATTGCATATCATCATCAGTATTTAATAAATCCTAAAGGATTTTTCTTGGAAATTATTCTTGAATTCTGAATTATTTTCAATTAACATTTTTTAAATTATTCAAAAAACCAAAAAAAAACAAAAACAAAACCAAAAAAATAAAACCAAAAAAAAACCAAAAAAAAAATTAAAAAAAAAAAACAAAAAAAAACAAAAAAAAAAAAAAAAAAAAAAAAAAAACAAAAAAAAAAACAAAAAAAAAAAAAAAAAAAAACAAAAAAAAAAAACCAAAATAAAACCAAAAAAAAACCAAAAAAAGAACCAAAAAAAAACCAAAAAAAAACCAAAAAAAACAAAAAAAAAAAAAAAAAACCAAAAAAAAACCAAAAAAAAACCAAAAAAAAACCAAAAAAACCCAAAAAAAACCCAAAAAAAACCCAAAAAAACCCAAAAAAAACCCAAAAAAAAACCAAAAAAAACCAAAAAAAAACCAAAAAAAAACCAAAAAAAAACCAAAAAAAAACCAAAAAAAAACCAAAAAAAAACCAAAAAAAAACCAAAAAAAAACCAAAAAAAAACCAAAAAAAAACCAAAAAAAAACCAAAAAAAAACCAAAAAAACCCAAAAAAAACCCAAAAAAAGAACCAAAAAAAAAGCAAATCAATTTTTTTTAAATTTAAAATTAAATTAATTAAATTAAGGGTGTTGGTAAACCCATGTAAGCAAATTGCTAAAAACACATAAGCCCTTATGTGTTTTTGCCATCAATTGGTAAAAGCACATAGAGGGTGGTTTTTGAATGAAATATGGCTATTTGTGGCATTTCTGATGCCATTTATAGTATTTTTAAGGCCATCCATGCCATTGTTCAGGGCATTTATGGCATTTTTAAGTGCATAAATGGCATCTTTAAGGACATACAATTCCATTTTTGAAATTGTTGTAATGCCATTTAGGCCAATGTTATGGCCACAAATGGCATCTGGATGCCATTTATGGTATTATTATGTCATTTGTGATGCCACAAATGGAATTTTAACTTCCACTCATCATAAATTACACTGTGAATTCAATTGATGTCATAAATGGCAGTTTCAATTTCATTACAAAAATAAACAAAAAAATGTAAAAAAAAAGTGACTTTTTGGGCCTACAATTGTCCTGGAAAAAAGTCCCAAAATTTTGGGCTTCTCGTTTTTTATTCTAAAGATTTTGCTCTTTATTTCAAAAAAATATTGAATTTCATAAGTGGGAAGATATTTAATGATTTTTTTAAAAAAAATGGGGAAAAAATTGGGCAAAATAAAATTGAAAACATTTGGGGACATTCACATCCTGTTTTGCAAGAAATATGGCGAAAAAATTATGAAAATGCTCAAAACTGATCCTGAGGAATTTTCTTAAAAAAATAAGTCACTTATGTTTTTTGTCCATAAATTGGTAAAAACAAATAAGGGCTTACATGTGTTTACCAACACCCTAAATTAATTTGTAATTTATGTTTTTTGTTTTTGGAATTAAAATCAAATTAATTCAATTCATTTGGAAATTTTTTTGTTTTTTTTGAATTTGAAATTAAATTAATTAAATTAATTTGTATTATTTTTTTTGAATCTAAAAATATATCAAAAAACAAGAAGAATAGTATTTTGATTAATTAATTAAGTTCTTTTTCTTATTTAATAATTTCTTCAAAAAATAAATATTAATCAAGAAAAATCAAATTGATTATATATATAGTTATTAATTTTTCAATTTTTTTTTAAATTTGATTTAATATAATTGGGGGATATAAAATTTTAATTTTATGATTTAAAGAAAACAAAATTCAAAATCAAAATTATGATATTTAAAAATTCAATAAAAATGAATTAATTTTTTAGAAAAAAAAAGAAAAAAGAAAAAAAATATTTAATAATTAAATTTGAAAAATAAATATATAATTTTTTTTTTTGTTTTTTTTCAAAAAAAAAGAAATAAAAAAATCTTAAATAATGATAGATTAAAAATAAATAAAAGAAAAAAGAATCATTTAAATCTGAAAAAAAAAACAAGAATTTAAGAATAAAAAACTTAAATGTTTTTACCTTTTAACATTTAAAATTTATAAAAAAAAATTGAAGAAAGTAATAAAATTAGTTTTTTTTTTAAAATTGTTATCCTTTTTAATTAAGATCTTCTTTTTAATTTTAATAATTAATTAAATTTTTGACCAAAATATATTTCAAATAAAAAAGTTTCAAAGTAAAAAAATATTCAAAAAAAAAATCTAAATTTTTTATTTTTGTTGAATGTTAAAGAATCAAAATTAAGTTAATTTTATTGTATTTTATTTTCAAAAAAAAAAAAGAAAAAAAAAAAAATTCATCACTTTTAATCATTTTTTTGTTCTTTATTGATATCATTTTTTTGTCATTTTTTTTGAAATATATATATATATCTAAGCTAATATAATTCAATACATTTTTTTTTAAAAAAAAAAAGAAAAAAAAATTAAGATTTTTAATGATAAAATTTAAAAGAGAGAATTCTATTTATAGATTTTTTCATATAAATTTAATATTAACAATATTAAAATTATTAAAAAAATGGAAAAATAATTAAAGGCTAAAAAAAAAAAGAAAACAATTAACCCCCTTTCTTGCACCCTCTCTATCTTTAAAATTGAAAAATTTATCAACAGTTTTAAAGTCAAAATCTTACAATATTTGAAAAAAGAAATAATTATTATAATTTTATAGGATACTATCACATAACTATTACTATTAGGTGTTAAAGTGAAAAAAAATATATCTGTATATACTTCAATAACTTATAGTATGATTAATATGGAGTTTTTTGTCACAGAAATTCTATTTTTCTATCCTGTGATGATCTCAGATAAAAAATTCTCCTTTGATTTAGGAAAAGTGACCATATTTAGGCTTCAAAACTACATCTGTTTCCAATAAAAGCTATAAAGGGATATTTAAAGTCATAAGCCCAACATTGGTAGTGAACAATCCTTTACTAATCCTGTATAGTAATGTCAATAAGACCCTTCCACCCTAACCCCATTTTTAAAATAAAAAAGGTACCTTTCTCTTTTAAAAGAGAGAATTCCTAGTCCTTAATCTTGAATTATTATTTAATATTTTTTTTCTTTTAACCAAAATATTGGTTATTTAATTTTTTTGAAAATCATTAATTTAGGGTATTGGTAAACCCATGTAAGCATTCTGGTAAAAACACATAAGCTCTTACGTGTTTTTGCCATAAATTGGTAAAAACACATAAGGGGTTCCCTGGGCCCATTTTCAATTAAAAATGAAACACCAAAATGTGCCAAAAAGAAGTTTTTTCCCCACAAAATGCCTCTAATCCAATTGTTTCATTTTTTCCACATTCCTCCCCCCCCCCCCAAAAAAAATAATTTTTTTTTTTTGAAAAACAGCATTCCCAAAGCTATTTTTCAAAGCTTTTCACATGGTGTTTTCATTTTTTCCCCCAAATACTGCATTTTCCTCCCCAAAAACCTGGTTCCAAGCCTCTGAAATTCCAATTTTTCACCTTCCCTCATCTATTAATCCCATATTTCAGCCACTTAATTTAAGTTTTACCCACTTCTTTTGATTTTTCACACCTTTTATCACTCCTTTTCCACATTTTGAAAGCTTCTTTCCTCATTCCAAATGCCCAGATTCCTCTTTCTTTTGAATTTATACACCTTTTTTGCTCTATAATGCTTCAACCCCCCACTGAAGGTGAATCTCAGACCCTTGAGCTTCTTTAGTGCATGTGCATAATGTTGCCAGGGCTCAGGGGTTTCCTGTGCTCACCTTGAGGTCCATTATGACCAACAACCAAATTGAAACAGTTTGTGACAGGTATGGAACCCCAAATCCCAACAAAAACTCCTCCAAAACAGTCACTTCAAGAAAGCTTGACTGTCCATTTAGAGTTTATGCCAGAATGTATTCCAAGAGTACCACTTGGACTCCCAAAGACAAAAATCCTAAACATAGCCATGATGCCACTGAAAATATCATGGCACATCCTGCTTTCAGGAAATTTGATGAGCAAGAAAAATCTGCAATTCCTCAAATTTCTGAATCACTGCTCATGCCAAGGCAAAGTCATACCCAATTATGCAGCCAGAGGGAGTCTGAAAGGCCTGTAATTATTCAAGACATTCAGGACCAAGTCAAGAAAATCAAGAAAGACAAACTGCAAGGCAGAAGGCCCATTGATGCTCTTATTGACACCCTCAAAGAAGAGAATTTTGCCTGGTCCTCTGCAAGGGATTCTTAGGGACACATTACCTCCTTTTTTTCACTCACCCCCTTGACATAAAACTCCTCCATGGCTTTCCTCATGTAATTCTTATGGATTTTACTTATAAAACCAATAAGTAAAAAATTCCTCTTTCTCATATTGTTGGATTCAGATCAACCAATAAGACCTTTTATGAGGATTTTTGTTTTATGAAGAATTGAACTTGACCCTCATATACTTGGGCATTAAATAAATACATATAAAAAGTCCTCAACAACATCAATATTATTCACCCTCCAGTAATTGTTATTGACAGGTATTTGGCCTTGAAAAACTCTCTTAAAAAACTCTTCCCAGACTTCAAAGTCATTTTATGCATTTGGAACATCAATAAAGATGTATCTCCTCATTTCATGAGTAAAATTGGTCATGGAGCTGATTTTGAAAATTTTATGGTCCTTTGGAGTCAAGTAATATACTTTTATCTTTCACTTTATTTCACTTGGTTTTACTTTTTCTCTTATTATTGCTTATATTAATGACTTTGGGATTCATTTCTCAGGTTATTTATTCATCCACTGAAAAGTTATTCAAAGACAACTGGAAGAAGCTTTAAGATCAAGTCAAAAATCCTGAATTCTTGCAATATTTGGGAAAGACCTGGCTTCCTCTAAAGGAGTATCATTTTCCATCCTGGACCAACCACTATTGCCACCTGGGTGTGGGCTCCACCTCCAGAATTGAAGGGGCTCATGCCATGGTTAAACTTTGGCTCCAAAAGTCCACTGGTACTCTCCTGGAGGTATTTGAGGCTCTCCACATGGCTTTCAGAAGACAATTTATTGAAATAATCAACAGAATATCCAAATAAATGATTGTCCATGTCAAGAATTTTCCTCAACACATCTGTGCTCTCAATGGCAAGGTGTCTCATTATTCCCTTCAGATGGCCTTAGAAAATTTCAAAACCACATTTCCTCCCAATAAAAAATACACCAACAAATACAACAATTATCAAGGAATTCCTTTCAAGAATAGGACTCAACAGGCATTTTCCAAGCGCCAAAGGATTCATATATCAGACTTCCATCCTCAATGGCATTTGAATTTTCCTGTGAGAATTTTTGAACTTCAAATTCTTTTTTTTCATATTAACTGATTTTCTTTGTCATTTTACTCTCAGACTGGTTATCAAGGTGATGATCAAATTGTTGGGAAAGAAAGAAATAATGAAGCCAAAAGAATATTTGAAGATATTGGGGAAGATCTTACTCAAAGACCAATGACAGAAATCACCCTAATTCTTAAACATTTTCAAGATTTTTTGACTGTAAAAGTCCCAATTGATCAAATTACCAAGAGTCAAGAGGATGATCAATATTATGAAGACCCACTTGAATGCAATAATATCCATGGAAGACCTCAAGGATCCAAGAATAAGAATAAAAATAAAAATAAAAGAAAACCATCAAGATTTGAAATAATTGAAAGTCAATTCAAGAGAAGAGGAAAAACCACATCAAGATTGACCAGCACAGAAAAATCAAGATCACAGTCATTCACACCCTCTCCAATAATGGAAGTAGATTCATCTCAAGATTATGAAGATTCTGAAGCCTCATTATCAAAATCAATAAGTTCATCATATTCACTACCCTGAGCAGCTGAATTAAATGAATATGGGAAATCAGGAGTCACCCTTAGAAGGTCCATAAGATTGGCAATGGGTAAAAAAACCTCATAAAGAAAGTCCCACAATTCTGCAACAAGTTTGAAGATATATGATGCAATTGACTTGACCTGTGAGCATTGTCAAAGCAATTATCACACAAGTAATGAATGCTCCAGGCTCTTTGTGAGTTTCTGTTTCTTTTAATGTATATTTTTTGTTTATTTGAATATTTATTTGTTTTTTGACCAAATTTCATCAGGTATCTGGCTCAGAATACTTTCCCAAGTTTATATTGAAATACACCTTCAAGGCCATCAATGTCCAGTGTGACGTAAACTGTGGCTAGAGAACAGTATCCCACTACATTTACAAGACTCAAGATCAATGGGCTGATGTCAGAGGTGATTTGGCTGAAGAAATTCAAAAAAATCAAGACCTTTATGAAGCCATGAACACTTTTATTCCCTCAGTACCCTCCTATTTGGACAGAAGTGAGTGGTATGAAGATGTTGGCAAGGCTCCAAAGAGAAAGTGAATTTCCATGCCTGATATGGGGGATCCAATTTCAAATAAGTATCAAATACCAGTTTTTCTTATTCAACAGCCCAATCTTTCTCTTTTGTCACTTATTTCTTCCCTCCAAATGATAATCCAGCCATTTTTATCTGCTTCTTGGATAGCTGTTCTCATTTTTTTACTTTGGATATCATCATTTAAAAATTTTATCCAGTCCCGCCCCATTACTGTTAATTGGGAATTTCATGCCCAACAACAAGCCCTGGTGTGGGCAGATAAATTTAAGAAACACAGGATGTTATATTTGTCCAATCTTCCTCCCCCCCCCCTCAGAAAAAACCAATATTTTGGAGGTTGATTCAGATTGATTTATTTTTGTATATACAACTTATGCCATTTATCCCCCTCCTCAGTCCTATTTTTTGCTTAAATTCCACTTCAATCTCAATTTTTATCAAACATGTGGCACTTTTGGACTTAAAAATAGTCATATTGAAAACATGAAAAAAACCCCTTTTTGTGCCTTTACATGTCCCTCCAAAAGAAATTCCCCAAAATCATGGGTTTCTAGTTTTTCATTTTAAAGATTAAACCCTTCATTTTAAAGAAAAAATTATGTAAATTAATAAGTTTGAACATATTTAATTAATTTTTTTTTCAAAAAATATGCCATTTTGTCAAATTGACCAAATTTGAGAAATTTGGCCCAAAAGAAAAAAATTGGGAATATTGATATCCCATGTTGGAAAAAATATGGCAAAAAAAAAAAATACAAAAAAAGGCTCAAAACTTATCCTGAGGAATTTTTTTTTTTTTTCAAAAAAAAAAAAAAAAATTAGGTCACTTACATTTTTTTTTCTCATAAGCTTACACATGTTTTGGACATAAATTAATAAAAACACAT